>JAEBUS010000031.1:420624-560594 GCA_023014475.1 Amanita pallidorosea | reverse complement strand
AGGGATGTATTTTTCATGTCTTTGCGCATGTTCGCCACCAATAATCCCGAGTTATCAACTCCAGTGTTTTGACTACTCCCAAATGTCCCCACGAGTGAATTAATCCGATCAGTTCTCCTAAGTCTATTGTTGGCAGGTATGTAGATTCGTCCTTCCATTGTACCATTCCCTTATCAATGACGTAGTCCGGATTTCCTGTTTCCAAACCCTCTCGTACTTGTGACTCCCATTGTTGTTTTGGAATTTTTGCCACGTCCCTTAGCAGTTCCAATAGCTCGGTCATCATCTAACAGTCATACAAATAGGTGCTCTTTTAGGAGGATGACACCTTCATTGTCATTTTGCCCCCATTCATGCCCAGCTCTTCGTGACAGTAAATCAGCCTTGGAGTTAGATTTGCCTGAACGATGCTTAATGATGAAGTTGTACTCCTGCAAGTCCGTAACCCATTGCTTGTCTTCGTTTAGGTTCTGTGCTTTTCGGAAGTATGTCAGATTTTGGTGATCCGTTAGGACTTCTACTATCTCCTTTGCACCCTTAAGATAATGGGACCATTTGTAAAATGCGTGCATCACTGCTAGCATTTCCTTGTTGTAGATCTCATAATTCCGTTCTGCATCATTGAGGGCCTTGGAAATGAAAGCCACCGGCCTCCATTGCTGGTCTTTTCCTTGTTGAGACAAATTCCCCCAATCGCAAAATCAGAGGCATCCACTTTGACCCGAAACTGTCCCTCGTCGTCCGGAATTTTAAGCACAACCTCCCTCCACAAGGTCTTTCAGTCCCTGAAAGGCCAGAGACTGAATTTCCATCCAAACCAGTCAACTTTGCCTGTTAGCTTAGTGAGTGGCTTAGCCACCTGTGCAAACCTTGCACAAAAGTCGTAAAAGTTGATGAAGCCCAAAAATTGCTGCAGCTCCTTTTTACAGGTTGGTTCTGGCCAGGATGCAATTGCCTCGACCTTGCCCTTTTCCATACGAATTGAATCAGTACTGATAACCAATTTAAGAAGTCGATCTGTGGTTGGTCAAACCAACACTTTTCCGGTTTCAGGGAAAGCTTGTGACATTCCAGTTTTGCCAGAATACGGTTCACGTGCTTGGTATGTTCTTTCTGAGATTTTGAAAAGACCAAAATATCATCCATGTAGATGACACCCACCCCTCAGCAATTTCCTGGCGAAAGATGTCGTTCATCATGGTTTGGAATGTTGCCGGTGAGTTGGTTAAGCCAAAAAACATGACCAAGGGCTCAAACAGTCCGCAATTGGTCCGGAAAGCCGCTTTCCATTCGTCACCTTCCTTAATTCGTATGTTATTGTATCCCCATCGGATATCCATCTTTGAAAAGACCTTGGCCTGCGACAGTTTATCCACCAACTCCCCAATGAGTGGTAATGGGTATCGGTTTTTAATTGTCATTTCATTCAACCGTCAGTAATCCTGAACCGGTCGCAACTTTCCATCTTTTTTCTTAACAAAGAAGAATGGGGATGCCATAGGTGATTTACTGGGTTGAATGCGACCTGATTCCAAATTTTCCTTCAGGAATTCATCCAGTTGGGCCTGTTTGTCTCTATTCAGTGGATATATTTTACAGTCCACTGCTTTCGATCCTGGTACTAATTCAATGGCATGATCCCAGGGACGCCGTGGTGGAAGTTCATCGAAGGTTTCTTTTTCAAATACCTTTCGGTGCCCAAGATAGTGCTCCGGAACCACTTCTTCCAGTGATCCTTTTTTGCTGCATTAGCTTCCTTAGCCGCAATATCCGTGGCTACAGATTGTAGCTTGAGCTCTGGTTCTCCAATGTGCACCGCTAAGAGTTTTTCGCCTTCCTCTAGTGGTTCCATAGGATCCACCTCGTCTTCCGGATTTTTCACATGGGAACGGTCCCAACATGTTCCTGGACACCTAGTGAATCACACTTCTTGCTTTTCCAATCCATTACTGGGTTGTGATGTTGCAGCCAATCGTGCCCCAAGAAGATGTCGGTTTTTCCTAGTCCAGCCACTCCGCACTCAATGATTTCCTCGTGACTTCCTATTCGTAGTTTGAACTGGACCATATATTCCAAACTCCCTAATGCATTTCTGGTTCCGTCTGCATTATACACTGGCATGGGTCTAAGGAGTTTCCGCTTGTTAAGTTTGTGCCATTCCACAAACTCTGTACTGATGCACGACCCTGTACAACCCGAGTCTACTAATGCAATAATATTAATTTGCACCCCGTGTCCATTGTCATGATAGTTCCTTTTAGATTCATTTCCTGTCGTCCTGTAGCTTTGACGATGCTCTGCTGTAACGTGTTAGATTCCACAATGCCTCTGCTTCTGATTGTTGGTTCAACTCATCTACCAAACTTTCAGTTGCCTCGTGAGTTGTTTATTGTGAACCCATTCCTTCAGACACCTTACTGCCGTATCTTTATCTTGCTGCCAAATTCTCCGCAACACCCATGCAGGTGACCAAGTTCTTATCCGGGGTTTTGCGCTCACATTCAAGTTTCGGATCTGGTGGACATATGATGAACATTCATATAATAATTCTGGTATACTAATACAAGAATCTTTGTCCATGATCGAAACTCTATCAGCCAGCAGCGCTGAACGCTTGCCTACTGGCTGTCGCCAAAACCCTTCTCTTTGCTGTACTCCTTCCATTGCTCCTCAGTGAGCTCCTCTACCTTCAACTCCCGAATACGGCCTTTCCCTTTCTCTTTCTTGTTGAACCGTTTAGGTTCGGGGCAGTCCCTAGCAAAGTGACCTTCTTTGCCGCAATTGTAACATGCTCCTGTCCGTCGTTTCGCCTTGTCAACGTCCATTGCATTAGGATCTCTGCTAGACGTTGCCATGGTGGGCATGCTGTGCTGAATCGTGCCTTACTTTCTTTGGCCACTGGTGTTCTTTGTACTCATTACGGCTTTTCTTTTCGCCATATGCCTCTTTCGCCCTGCGATATACCCGTGCCAATTGCACTGCTCGATCCTGAATTGTTTTCAGGGACGCATCATCCGCTAAGTTCCCGTGCCTGATCAATTCCGCACCTAGTGCAGGATTGATCCTATTCAGGAAGTGATCCTTGAGTGTGTTTTCCTCCATCCAACCAATGGTGACAACGCGTTGAACTTAATGATATAGTCTTCTATTGGAGTATTCCGTTGTTCCAATTTCATTAAGTCATCCATTGTGTGTTGTTTGGTCTCGGTAGACATGAAGAATTCGTGCATCTCGGTTTTAAACGCTGCCCAGGTTGTCCATGGATATTTGTTCACATTGGGTGGTCGTGTCCATTGCAACAGTTGATCTTCAGGTTGCAATGGTGTTCCGTTATTTACCTCTGCCCATGTAAGATCCGATGGATACCTTGTTGGTGCGTGCATGCTTCCCTTCATACTCCTCGTCTGCCTTTTGGATTTCCTGGAGTTTGACTCCTGCCCATTCCCCAGCACGGTTTCCTTTTCCTTTTCGGGTTCGGTATAAACAGATCACAATGCGCCTTCGGACCGTTGTCTCACGTGCCAATGTGAAATACACTTCCATTGTCCGCACTTGACTCGGATCGCCTTCAAAATGATCTGGCATCTCGGCTTTTGTTAACGGAGCTGGTGACAGACAAGGGTGTGTGCGCTGCCACTCTTCCAACACATTAGTAAGAAGTTGTCCGAAGCCATTGACTGTTGCCATCCTGGACTCCTTGATGTCGTCGAATCTGCTGTTGCCTTTCAGCTACAGTGTCCTGGTTCGTCCCGGTCAAAGGAATTTGCAGCGGTAAGGGGTGCGGCATGACTTGCGTGTATCCAATTAAGAAGTCCCTAAGTCCTACAGCCATTTGGACTGTCCATTGAAAAGCACCAATATGGTAGCGGCCATATCCTTTGAGGATCCAATCCTCCATCTGAGTCCATGCGTTAAGGCCTTGAGACACGCATTCCACATGGATACATCCCTCGCGTCCATACGTTTTTCGTGCTCTCACATTTGCCTGCAATTCCCTCATACATGATCGAACTGATAGATCTCCTGGATCTGTGGATATGCCGGCCACTCAAACTTGTTCCAGTGCTGTTTCTTAAACATCACCAAATAGCAGAATCCCAAATGTCCAGGTGTAAGATTTCACTACTAGACCGGGCCACAGGGTACGGATAAGCATGTTCTACTTCATTGGCTACCATTCTACACCAATGGTCTATTTCTCGCCACTTTTGTGCCTGATCCAAATTACTGGGTCCCGCCTCTATCATCCGGTCCTCTGCCGTTGTCACTGGTCCGTCATGCCAGTTCCAATCCCCACCACGGTACGCATGATTGCGTTGAATTCCGCTTTCTTAGCTTTGATTGCCTCGGCATATGTGGGAACCTTCGGTGGAACCGGAGGTGGCGTTGACTGTTTTGAAGTCTGAGGCGGGGTAGATCCAGTGATCAAGTACAAGACCGGATTAGGTTTGCTGACGTACAGGGACACTGGATAACTCCGCGTCACCGCCCTCGCATTTGATAGACAGGGTTGACCCAGTGTAGGATCGGGCTTTCTTCTTTTCTTGTTTCGGCAAAAGAAGCCCTTGCCACCCCAGCGAGCTTGTTTGTTGTAGGTCCCCCTAGCAACCATTTTCTATGCTACCCCAGTCCCAGATATCATCGCCGTCTTCGATCCGGATCATGAATTCTTCCAGGACATGGAATCGGTCCCATTGACAATTGTCCTGTAGGCTGAACCGAGCGAAAGGGTTTCGGAGCTCAGTGTTCCATGAAGCGATCTCAGTGACTGTGGGCCAGGCGGGCCAGTGATACAGATCATAGTATTCCAGTTTGAATAGATACATATAGCAGTATCCAGACTTCCGCCAATGGTAGTTGGGCCAGTCCTCATTCGTCGGGCCCCCTGGCAGTATGACCTGTTCCTGGTTCTTGACCCAGTGCTCCGTGTACTCTTTCTTGGTCCGAATTCCCCAATCAGCCAAATGCAAATCCATAAAGTCATCCCATTCCGGAAGCATGACTCCGTCGTTGTCAGGCCCTGTGTGACCTTCCAGGGAGTTGGGTTCCATAGCCGGAGATGAGCTTGATGGACCCTTCCTCCATTCATACATGTAAGGGGCGTATCGCGTCATTTGGCCTGAGTGCTTGACCTTGATGTTGCCGTTTGAGGCATGCATCAGCTTGTTCCACTCTTTTGCCGTTAAGACCAGACCGTCATGTTTCAGAGTGAACACATTGAAACCTTGTAGTAACAGCATCATGTTGGAAGGGGAATCAAACACCGCCTCCCTGACGTTTGGTTGATCGACAAGCTGCTTGAGCACCTGCTCAAGCACTCTCCTATCCGCTTCAAGTTCTCGTTCCAATTGTTGGAACTTCTGTTGTTGTTTAAGCGCCTTGCGCTTCTCTTGCATAAGAATTTCCCATGCCTCTTCCTGCTCTTGGAAGGCCGCTTCCTCAAGTACCTGTCATTCGTATGCTGCTCTGCACAGCCTGAGCTTTTCTATACAGCGCTGCTCCTTACGCCAAAAAATACCATGCGCGGACATGCGCATCACTTTGTCAGTAATTGACCGGTTTGGCCGACTCAGTTTGTTGTTGGGGCAAAGGGCACCCCGCCGCCCATTCTAGATCGAAAGCGATTCCAATCTCCATCAAGGACATGGCTGCCCCTGGCAAAACATAGTTGAACAATGACTCCATTGTTCTGGATCCCAGATCCAAGCGTGTTCCAAAATTGGTAAGACGTCCCAAGTAGGGAGATGTTGCCTCTTCTTCAGTAACCGTACTTCCTAATACAGTCACTCTACGTTGCGGTCAATAACGCACCCGCACACGATTCTTCGATTTAATTCCTCCAATAGACCAAAAGCAGTGCTGCCCGGTGCTTCACTCTGATGTCCTCGTGCTCAGATCAATAGATCTGATACGTGATTGGTATTCAGAGACTGTATGCCTTGATACAGGTCACCACAGATGATTGTCTTTGCCGGTTCCAACAGCTTTTCTGCAGTCCTAGTGTAGTTACCCAGGGCGACCCTGCCTGGTCCACAACCCAGCGATGCGACTACTCTCGTCTAGAACTGTTTTGTTGACAAAGTGGTCCCTGAGTCAGTCGTGACCCAGTTGTTGACTATGTCAGATCGAGGCTGAAGACGGTCTTGTGGTGTAACGAGCACCTTGTCAGACGAAAAAGTTTTGGTGGATCGCTTCGATGCTGTGAGCGACAACGAGCAAGACGTGCTTGGCGCTGTGTCAAACGACGAAGGGTGTGGTTGAAAAGACTCTAGATTATGTTAGGACGGATCCCACACAACCACAAGCCTCTACTGAGACGATGAAAGAGAAGAGAGATAGATTGACACAGTAGAGTAGTATACTGGGTGAGAGTAAACTATCTAGAGTCTTAGAGACTCCTACCTACAACGCAACACCTTATATACTCCAACCATGGTCTGTGCGCAGCAGCCTCATGCCCCTAGGGCTATGCGCGCGCAGCAACGGAACCATGGCGACTATCTACACCTTTCCACAATGCCCGTGTCCCCATCCGGTCCTTATTGTCTTCTTATCAGCACAGCCCCTGGCTGACTAACCGCTGACCTAACCAATGGGCGCCTTGACATAGGGGTTGGCGCCTACGAGTCTTGTATACCTATGCGTCCATAGGGCCCCAGAGAAAATAGATAAAAATATGGAAAAGTCACCAGAAAATCGTAAAGTTGTAACACATAGACCCTGGATGTGATCAGCAACAGGTTAGGCATATTGTACAACCTGACCATCAAAATAGACATGGAGGCTGCAAACAGGGAAATTGACACATTGCTTGGCATTGCTAACAATATCCTGTTCTGCCTCAGTAATGTGGAGCTGTACTTCCAGGTGCATGTGATTTGCTCACCCACATGCAACATTCTACTAGGCCACCTGTTCAATGTCCTAACAAGTCAATCATTCATAACTATGTCAACAAAGACCAGACAATCACCATCCAAACAGTGACAAAATTGTCACAATTCTGACTAAGCCCTGTGGTTCCCCAAAATATGATATGCAAGAAGAAGAACAGAAGGATTTTCAGATGGCCTTGAGGAATTAATGGAAACTCATGGAGAGGTAGCCTGTATATTAACCATTAACCCCATCACACAAAATTATAGCTATTCAGGCCATTTCCCCCATATCATCTTTACAATCTGACAATCATGTATATACCAAAAACAATTCCTTAATCAAATTGCTTGTCTCTATCTTGGTGCTGCACTAAGTCTACAAGAATTTAAAAATGGACAGCTGCAATCTGCTCATGCAAGCTTATCTTAATGCTACCGCATCTGAGACTTCTGCTTCCAAGACTTCTGCTTCTGCTACCTCTGCTCCACGCAAATCACCCACTTCCACAAATCTGCATTGCAACAACATATCACCTGTGTTTCTATCAGCACAAAAGAAAAAGTACAAACCCACCACAAAGAAAGTTAAGCCAGTTATCAGCCAGTTACCAAAGGAGTTCCACATCATTCAAAGGCAATCCACTTGCCAAGTTACCTGCATTAAGTATGATACCACCCAAGTTTATGCCATGTGGGTGTTATACAGAGGAGTGCAAGAGAACACTGGAGACAGAACATGGTAGTGAATTCCTATGGCCCAAAGAGATGAAGCTTATGCACCACTTTATGATTAAACATGATCAGGCCTTTGCCTGGGATGACAGTGAGTGAGGGAGGTTCAAGACCAAATTCTTCATGCTGGTAGAAATTCCAACAATCCTGCACATGCTGTGGGTACAGCACAACATTCCAATCCTGCTGGGACTATACAACCAGATTTGCGACATCATCTGGATAAAAATTGATGCAGATGTCTATGAGCCATCCAACTCCTCATATAGGTCCTGCTGGTTCTGCATGCTAAAGAAGACAGGCAAACTCTGCTTGGTGCACTTGCTGGAGCTGCTTAATGCAGTTACAATCCAACACTCAGGAGTCACACCCATCCCAGAACACTTAGCAGAGAATTTTGCAGGACATGCATGCGGTGCTATGCTTGACCTTTTCATCAGATATGATGCAGCCTAGGATCATTCACACATTTGTGCAACACCATGCAGGCTTTGTCAATGCAAACATATGCAGGCCTTTGGTCTTTTTCAGGGTATACTGATCCCAAGAAGTTCAGTATGTTAGTTGGTGACTCAGCCTTGTCAAACTTATCCCAAGCCACCACCACACCACATGGAGCACAGAGTGTCTCAACACAGTATATCCTTGGTGGAATGAAGCAATCCCTGCCTCTGGTTTCCTGCTCTTCTTCATCATGAGGGTGCACCTGATGTGGTGCTTGAGGTGTCCAAGGCACTATGTCACCAGGCCTTCTCAAAGCTCTCCTGTAACCACCCATGACCTGTTTCCTATGATTCATTAGGTGCATCCTCCACTTCCCTTGATGCTGTTCACAGGCAAGGGTTCCTGCTACATTTGCCTTCTCACAATTAGCAGTGTGGCATTTACCTCCATGTGAGAGTTCATGGAATGGACAGTAGACATGTTACGACTATACAATTTTCTTGGACTTTTTCTATATTTTTATCTATTTTCTCTGGGGCCCTATGGATGCATAGCTATACAAGACAGATAGGTGCCAACCCCTATATCAAGGTGCCCAACAATTAGGTCAGCAGTTATGTCAGCCAGGGGTTGTGCCAATAGCAGGACAATAGGATTGTATGGGGATAGGGGCATAGTGGGAAGGCACAGATAGTCACCATGGTTTTGTTGCTGTGCACACATAGCCCTTGGGGCATGAGGCTGCTGTGCACAGACCATGGTTGGGGTATATAAGGTAGAGCATTGTAGGTAGGAATCTCTAAGACTCTAGATAGTTTCCTCTCACCCAGGTTACTCATCTACTGTGTCAATACATCCTCTTTTCTTATCGTCTCAACTGAGGCTTGTGGTTGTGGTGGGATCCATCCTAACATAATCTAGAGTCTTTTTTTTTTTTTTTTTTTTTTTTTTTTTTTCCGTGTTTAGGCCCCTTTATACTAGCAAGTACATGGTAGGGCTTCCTACTCCTCGTTGTGATGTCCTCCGCTGTTGTGTTGTCGAGTGGTGTGTGAAGCAACCTTCGCTGTGAGTCCATTACCCCGTCTGGGCGAGGTCGGACTTAGGTTCGTGTGCTGTGAGGTGTGAGTTATGAGTTCGGGTTCGCCTCCGCTCGCCCTTCTGCATTCGCCACACTTTGACCGTCCCTCTCGCCATGGCCTGATCCTCTTCCTCTTCGCACCAACCAATTTGTGATCTTGGTCTGTATCTCAGACCGGTTTCTATCTCCTGCCCTTCCACCCATTTCTCTCCTTGTGTCAGTTCGTTGACGAGGCTGTCCCTGTCTCGGGTCATTTCCTTCCCTAACACGTCGTCCTTCCATTCCCCCGGCATTCATCGTCGTTTTGTCTTTTAACCATGACAAGCGCTTTATGTCTCTGAAGAACTTCGCCACATGCTGAATGTTATTGTCGTTTGCTATGATTGCCGCCGTGTTGGATAAGTTGCGCCTGATGTTATTCCGCAGG
Organism: Amanita pallidorosea; assembly: GCA_023014475.1. NCBI lineage: Eukaryota > Fungi > Basidiomycota > Agaricomycetes > Agaricales > Amanitaceae > Amanita > Amanita pallidorosea. The sequence goes on along the minus strand of JAEBUS010000031.1, from coordinate 551,035 downwards.
GTGCGTCTCTGTTTTTCGTAGGGTCGGCAATGCCTAAGGACGTGGTCTATTGTTTCTTCGTATAGTTTGCATGCCTCGCATGTTGCGGATTCTTGCACTCCGATCCTCTTCAAATGAACGTTAAGTCCTATGTGGCCCGACTTTAGTTGCGTCCATAGGCTCCCTGTTTTGCGGTTTACTTTTGTTAGCGCTTTCCTAAAAGTTTTACAGGGTACTTCTCGAATAATCTTGTTGAGTCGGTTTGCTTGGGTCGATCTCTGCCATGTCTCCTTTGCGCATGCTTTGATGGCCTCATTAAATCTCTGCTTTTCTGCCGATTTACTTAGCGGCAGGGTTCTACGCATAAAGGGCGGTAGAGTGTTCTTCTCTGTTGTCCTTCCGTTTGTTGCCTCTTTTGCCGCTCCGTCCGCTCTCTCGTTTCCTGCGATGCCAATATGACCTGGTGTCCAGATTATTTTTATCGAAAGTGTTCTTTTCTTCTGTATTGCTCTCAGAAGTTTGTGGAATTCGTCGAGGATATATTTGCCTGAGCCGGGGTCGTTGGTTGTCAGTGCCTTGATAGCCGCTTGATTATCGACGTGGAATGTTATCGATTTCGCCTTCAGGTTTCTGGCAGCGAATAAACCCATGCATAAAGCAGCGCATTCAGCTTCGTATACTGTATGTGATCCCTTTGGTCCCAATTTGGCTCGCACATTTTTAATCTCTGTACCGTGTCGGTAGATGATTGCACCTGCGCCCACACCGTCTTCTGTTAGCGAACCGTCTGTAAACACGCTTATGTTAGCTCGGTCTGATTCGCAGTCTAATTTTGCTTGTTCCTTCGTGTTAGCTATTCTCGTCTTTAGTTTAGGTGACCATGAGCTGCGGTATCTACTTAGGGATATGTTTTCCATGGTTTTGGGTTTAAGGTCGTAGATGTATAGTAGCTCATGTGCTGGGCTTGGTTGAGATTGTACATATCTCGTCGCTGCTTTATGTATTATTTTGTGTAGGGGGTGCGCCTTGGGAATAGTTGCCAGTGTTAGCGCCGCATTTTGTCGCCACTTGTCGATGGCTATGTGTATTGGAAGTAGATCTGCCAGTACATTCAGGGTGGTGTTTGGCGTCGTTTTCATCGCGCCTGTTATAATTATGGCCGCCCGCCTTTGTACCATTGCGAGTTTGTTTATTAACGTTTTGTTGTATGACGGTGTTGGTGTTGGTGCCAGGGTCTTGTTTCTCCTTTTTGGGCTTAGGTATATGTCTGCGCCATACAGCATGCGTGGTAGTGCGATGGATTGGTAAAGGCGTCTGGCGAAGTTTGCGCATATGCCTCTTGTGACTCTCGCTAGTCGGCCGAACTGGTTAACCCACATTTTGCCCTTTGCCATCGCGGCTGCTGCCTGTTCTTTCCACATCAGTTTGCGGTCGATTATTAATCCGAGGTACTTAGCCGATTGTTGGGGACTACTTTGTGACCATTGATGATTATTGGTCTGCCTTCGCCCTCTCTGCCCCGTGTGGTATTTTCGCCTCTCAGGAAGTCGATAAGTTGAAATTTATCAATGCCAAAAGTACAGTTGTGCGTTTCGGCCCATTCTAGGACACCGCCTTTTTTATCCAACATATTTTTAATCTTTGCGTGAGTCTCGCAGTAGTCGTTTCCAATCGCAATGATAGTTGCGTCGTCGACAAATAGTATGGCGTCTTCGTCGTCCTGCGTGTTTGGTATTTCTAGTAGCTTTGAGTTATACAATATATATCCTATCACCGAGAATGGATCCCCTTGGTCAAGACCGTTGTTTACCGTAAAGGGTTCTGATGTGAAGTCATCAAAACTTAGCTTTGTGCTCCTTTTTTCCATTCGTCGCGCTATCCATTCTGTGAGTTCTTGTGGTATACCTCTCAGTCGCATATCTTGCTGGAGTTTATTGATATCCACACTAGGGAAGGCGCCTTTAACGTCTAGGAATAATGCTGATACTACCTTCTTTTTCCGCCAAGCATCTTTTACCTTCGACACTAGGTAATGTATGGCATGTGTCGTGGATCGTCCTGGTCTGGCCCCGAAGTGATTCTTTGGTATAATTGCTAGTTCCTCGCACCTGCCTGATATTTCGTCAGCTATGCAGCATTTCAATAATCGAGCGAAGCCATTCGAAAGCGATATAGGTCTCCAGGCATTCGGGTTTCCGTAGTTAGGCTTGCTGGGTTTTTTTAAGATTATTGTGAGGGTTTTGGACCACTCTTTTGGGTAGTAGGCGAGGGTGAACGTCGCTCTAAATAGGGGGCCTAGATAGGGGAAGTATGATGTCGTGTGATTCTTTGAGGACGCAATTCGGTGGTGTGTCCGGCGCAGTGGCCTTGTATGGCAGCATACGGTCGACAGCTCTCGAGATTTGCCTGTTGGTGATGTTAGCAAATTTCCATCGGGCGGGCAGGTGCGTGGTCTCATTCTCGTTGTTTACGTCAGGCAGGGCTGTTGGGAAGAAGGTTCTGTAGAAAAGTTTGCTCTTCTCTTCGTTTGTGCGTGCCTTTGTGTTAGGTTGATAATCGTTTGTGGTATCCTCCAGGTCCGGGACTTTGGTGCGGCCTGCGTCAGTTGGCACGTTGCGCGCGTACTTACCCGCTGTCCAGACTGTTGTCTCATCGAGCGTCTCTAACCATTCATTCCAGTGGTTTAGTTTGGCCTCCGTTATTTCCTTTGCGTAGGCTTTTTTGCGTTCTTGTATCATTGTGAATCGGATGGTTTTGGTTGAAACGTTGTTGATGGGCGATACGTCCCTTTTTTATTACCAATTCCGTGTCTCTTTTAAGTCGTTGTTCCACCATCTTTTTGAATGGTTTTTGGCGTATCGATTTCTTGGTACTTTCGTTCTAATTGTGCTCATCAGTGCCTCATCCAATATGTTTAACGTTGTATCAAACTGTTGAATACTCGTTATTGTTGCGGGTGGTGGGGATAGCGCGAGTCTTTGTAATAGTTCCTTTCTGAAATCGTTCCAATTGGTCCTCCTGTAGTCGTAACGTTCTGGCTCCATATATACGTTTGTGGATGTGTCTATAATTGTTAGTATTGGGAAGTGGTCTGCGTTGGGCAGTTGCTTTTCTGGGATTGCATCGCATCGTACCAATGCGTCAATTATAGAACTGGAGAGGAAGACGTTGTCAGGCCGCGTGAGGTTCTTCGTGGACGATGCCCGGAGTGTTGGGATATCCTTTGGTAGAGCCATCGTCATATCATTTGTCGCCATCATATCCAAAATTTTTTGTGCCTTTTCGATGTTTGTAGGTGTAAAAAGGTGCACATTCCGGTTTTCGTCCCATAGGGGGTGGTGTCTGTTGAAATCCCCAAGCCAAATGGTGTGGTCTATGCGGTCCATCGCGCCGTTGTGACTCGTAAGTTGGTTCATTTCGTCAAGCGTGTTGTCATGATTTATGTCGTTGTAGATGTTGAAGATGTCAATTGATCCTGCTTGCGTCTTGATTCGTATCGCGACTAGGTCACTGGAGTCTGTATCTATAGGGTTCCAATCGTTAGTGGGTATATCTGCGCTAATAAATAAGACTGCGCGTGTTTTCTTCGGTGCCGTGCGGTGGTTTGTTGGGTATAACACTCGCCACTTTGCGCTTGCTCTCGTATTGTCGAAGGTGTCAAGAAAGGGTTCCTGTATGGCGCATATGTCGTATCTGGCTTCTTTTAGCGACTCTAGTAAATCTTCTTGTGCCGTTAGGGATTTGTTGAGATTTTGTTGCCAGATTTTTAGTTGATGTAAGCTTCGTGATGGTGGGTTATCGGTGTCAGTTGTATCAATCATAGAGGTATTTCGGGGGTTTTCCTCGTGGGGGTTAAGGTGCTGTAGTGAGTCTGGTCGGAGAGGTAGAAGTCGTTCATTTCGTCTGCCCATGTGCTGTTGAAGGGATCGGGCAGAGTTTTAGATGTGTTCTGCCGGGGTGTAGTTTGGTCATCGTTGATTCTCGCGCTCAGGCTCGTATCAGCAAAAATGGACGAAGTGAGGCCACGGGCTGCTGTAGTGCCTCCTGTGTATCCCTGTCGGTTGGTCTTTCCTGCATGGGAATTCGTGGGCTCTCTGATATTGTAGTTCTTGATTTCCTCTTTGAGCTCCCATGTTCGAGTGTCGGATTCTATGGGGTAGAACCTGTATTTTGCGTCCGGTGTGTATTTTCTGTAGTTGTCAACGCTTCTTTCAAAACTGGGGCAGAGCCTGTCTGCGGCGGAGTGTCCAGATATGTTACAGTTAACGCATTTTGGTTCACCGGCATGTTGGCACTCAACGGTCCTGTGACTGCCTGCGCACCTAGCGCAAATTGGGTCCTTCAGTGGGCAGTCTGCAGCTCGGTGGTTGCCTTTGACACTTTGACAGTTAAAACATCTAGAAGGTTTTGTTATTAGCTTATCTGCAAAAACGCGCTTATTTTCTATAATTAAACCCTCGTTAATGACACGGTTTGCTAGCTCTCGCGTTTCGAAGCCCATGATGACATGGGCTGTTTGCTGACCAGGCCTCCTTCGTTCTGGGGCCTTTACATATCTTGCGTGAGTGATGGCGTCCCTTGGTAGGCCGCTATTCGACTCTGTGAGGTTTTTGCTGAGCATATCTTGTGGGTTGAACTCAACAGGAACAAATTTTACGAGTACATAGAAGAGCCGGGCGTGGGCCGCGTCCATGCCGCCCATTCTTTTTGCTAGGTTCTCCATATTCTGGCCCTTCTTTAGCCATTGTGCCGCTCCCTTTGAGTTCAACTGATAGATAACGGCTCCCGTCTTTGTCATGGCCGCCGAAACGAATGCTGCACCTTTGAAGACTTCTATCCCGTCCTTTGCCATGGTCAAAAGAGCAAGATCTCCTTTGGCGACTAATTCTCTTGGTGTAAGTTTGGCTGTGCTCTGTCTGATTGCTGTCTCTTTGATGATTAATACTATCTGCCTCTCCCGATCGTTCCCTTTTGCTATGGCTGTCGCATGCATGCTGGTGTTCAAGCGTGCTGCCATTGATGCGTATGATGGGCCGTTTACGTTCATATTTGTGTTACCGTCGAGTGTGGTGATGGGTTTCTGTGCTCGTACAGCGCAGTCTTCAGCATTGTTTTTTAAAGACGCGTTGACGTCGTTGATTCCCTTCTTCGCGTTTTCCGTCTCTTTTTTTATTTCGTTTAAGTCCTTTCTGGTTTCTTCGGCGCTTTCCTGTATGGTTTTCAAGTTCGTGTTGAGGTGGTTTGTTAATTGGCTTATTGAATTCTCTAGGCGCTTGAGTGCGTCTTGTTGCGTCTCGAGCTGCTCTCTAACTACATTAGAGCATATTTCCCGCTCGGATGCAATGGTGTTATCGAGGTTGCTGTTGCTCAGTGCCTCGTGTATGATATAGCAGATGCTCTGTATGCCGTCCATTAGGGAGGACATTGTGCGGTCGGGTGAGGCTACTAGAGTTTGCAAGATAAGGTGGATTGTCGATATGTCGAGTTCCTCTTCATCATCGTAGAGCCCTTGTACTGCAAGGTATCTCTTGGCTTCTTCAGCGGTCTTTATCAGCGGCGTGGGTGGTTTTTCCGACGGGGTGCTGGACCTATTGCTCCTACTGCCTAGGATGCCCGAGGGGCTGCCTACACTGGTTGCGAGTCTGCTGCGTTTCCTCGTGGTTGGTAGGGTATTGTTCGTCAGCATTATGTATATTGGTATGAGAATGAGGTAGTAGTAGAGAGAATATGTGTGTTCTAAAGCTACACCTACGTCCGTTATACGAGCAGCCTCCTATAGTACGCCGAAAAGATATTCGGGGTCCTAGTAGGGGTGCCACGTGGTTGCGGATCAAGAGAGCTCTCTCGAGGGATACCTTATCAGCCTCGGTGTGGAACTTTATGACCCAGCGGAATATGTCGCCCATCAGCACCGCTGGCTCGACGTATTGCATGAGTTCTCGTTCAAAATACATTATGTACCTGGAGAGGCAAATGTAATGGATGCATTGTCCCGTATTTACAGCAACGAACCACTAGGTGTTGTCCGTGCTGCAAGCGAATATGTCAGTCGCGATGGAGACAGTAACGTCGAACAGATCTTACCTGACATAACTCGACCCATATACGCTGGCTCGACAGCCATCATTCCCGACCCCACAGAGGACAGAACGGTACGAAGATCAGCACATCTAGCAGAGGCCAGCGCAAATAAACGCACATACTTTGAGCCTAAACAAACTCGTAAACGGCGCCCAACTGCAGCGCTGCTACCACCAGATCCGAAAGATGCCTATACGGAAACCAGAGTAGCTGGAATGCCGGAACAACCATCATCCTCAACTGACTTAGATGTCTCAGCCGTCTTGCAGACCGGAGGTGGAATTGGCTATGACATACCTGAATGTTTCCGTCACCAATACTCAAAAGACCCGTTCTTCACGGAGATCCTAGCCAACCCAATAAACTTTGCGGATTTCCGACTCGACAATGGATAGGTTTTCAAACGAAGCGGCGACATAGAAGTCTTATGCATACCTGATATCATGATTGAGCAACGAAGCGCTCGTGAAATAATAATCACTCACATACACTCGCTACTGGCCCATCTTGGTTATCGGAAGACCTTACATGCATTGCGAGACGAGGTATGGTGGAAATCTATGGATGATCATCGTGCATGACAAGTAAACCCTCCACGCAAACTCCGAGTCATCAGCAAAACATCAACATCGGCTTTACCTGCTTCGTTGATTTTGAAAGTAGCCGAAGTCAACCAAGCCGCAAAAACACCCACCAGCTTTCTACAAAAGGTCAGTTTGTTTACAAAGTCTTTCTTTCTTTGAACTTACAAACCATTCGCTTCACTTCAATTCCTTACAAAGTATCACAAGTTGCGCAAAAGTAGGTATTGCATTTATACATGCTACTAGGTTACAAACCTAGTAGCTATTGCCAAGCATTGTACACCCGTAGCGAGCATTATACATCCATATCGAGCAAGTGAGCTGATTGAGCCCAAGTAAGCACTGTTGATGTTGATGCGTGGGCGAGCACTGAGCGCCAAGTGAAGAGTCAGCACCAAGTGATGAGAGAGTGCCAAGTCTTGATAAATGTGTGAGTGCCGGGTGACGAGTGAGTGAATCTTGATAAATGAGCGAGCACTGAGCGCCGAGCGATGAGTGAGCATTTCTGAGAGCGAGTCATGATGATTGAGCAAGTGGAGCAAGTTTGATGGACAAACAGTGAGCGTTGATAGGCCGGTCAGCATTGATACTTGTGAGCGAGTGTTGATACATTGATAGGCCAGCGAGCATTGATGTACAAGCGAGTGTTGATATGTTGATAGGAGAGCAAACATTGGGAGACAAGTATTGGGTCTATAAAGATAGTCACGTCAATATCAATTCAGTCAGAAAATGGGAGATGGAGAACTTCAAGTTAATCAGTCACAGACAACGATCTTGCGTGGCCACAGGTTCGACTCGGCTTCGATGATGATAACGTCGTCTGACTTGTATGTGTTGACTTATTCGTTCCATTTATTCTTCTTGCTGCGTGGGATATATTCGCGCCCTTCATTGAGGATGAGCTTCCAGTGATGCTCCTTGAAGACTTCAACGTTGTCCATGAGGAAGGTGGTGCGATATACCATCACCTTTTTGATCACCTTGCGCTTGGTGACAGGATCGATAGATGCATTCTGTTCTTCCTGGTCGCCATAGTTTTCAGCTGAGAATTGCTTCGTCCCCTTGACGAAGCGGCCGGTAGTCCATTGTACGAGAGCATGCTCAACCTGTTGCAAAGCTTAAATTAGACAGTTAAAAAAAAGGATGGAATCTTGCCGCTTGGGTTGCAAGTACAATAGCGCCAACTGGCTTTGCTTCACTGAAGTCGGCAATGATCTCGGGAAACTTTGATAGGTGCGCGATGCCGAGTGTTCGGGTGATTAGTTGCGAAGCCAAAAAACCCTATCATATATTGACTATCAGCAAATATTGCGCCGAGTGAAAGGATAAGCACCTTGGTGCCCGTTGCCTCATCATCTATCTCTCTCCATTGGAACACTTGGCTTTCTCCATCTGACGCTTTTGAAAGGTAAAACGTAACAAATTCTTTGATCTTTTCCGTATTATTCAATTCGCCGCTGTTATCCGACACGAGCGCAGCTAAACTTGATTCAGCAGCATCTACAAACCCTCGGTGCCAGCTGTGCAGGCGCGCGTTCATCTAGAGGACATGATAACATTATCGCAGAGAAAATACCAAGACTCTTACCAGCCCAAACCAGGCACCGTCTTCCGTGACTCTGTATTTCCCTGCCTCAAACACTTCATCTAAAATTCCTTGCATTTCAAGTAACGTTGGCGATTTCCAGGGATGGAGTGATCCTGTCTTCATGCGCAACAATGGCACGACCTGGCCCTCAAAATCCATTGCAGTTCCTGAAGGCAAATGCTTTGTTGACCAGTTCTTCGCACCCTGACGCGCTTCAAGAAGCGTTTTTGGTGCAGCGGGATTAGATTCAATCTTAATCATCTGAAACTTTGTTCGTTAGTTATGGTGGAGCACGCATAAGAGGATATGGCCTGACATTTCATCCTTCAGCTTCTTGATCCCTTTCTTCGTTGCGCCCTTCCTCTCTACTTTATCACTTTCCCCTTCAGGTATGAAACTCCCAAACTGTGCGAGGGAATCGTCGTCCTCACTTTCTTGCTCAATACTGCGCTTGTGCAAGACGGTCGGCTTCCTATAGTCTGGGAGTAAACCTGAGGGAGTGAGTTCCTTGCATGGAACGTGAGTAGCAATTTAAACAACAAATAAAAACTGTACTTATCAGTTTCGGTCAAGTTGTTGACCTTATCGGATTTCCTCTTGCTCACAGCAGGTGTCCCACTTTCTGGACGCACGGCTCTGAGCTTCTCGATATCTTGGCGGAACTGTCTGCCTTCCGCCTTGCGTGTCACTTCTGCCAAGACACCTCTGAACTGACGACGTGGAGTCAGCGAACGCCACATCCTCTTCTCGACCTCCTCAAATATTTCCAGAGCGGCTCTAGCAGGGACTGCTCATCCCCCCTTCAAATGTGGCGCGAAAACCGTCCAGCGGATTGCGTAACGTAAACCACGTCAGAAACGAGGACGAAGCCATCTAACTTGAGTCCTGAAATGTACGCATATAAAAGGACATCGCTCTTCGCAGCTGGCTCGTCGACGGTTTCCTTAACCGATATCGACATGTGCTCCAGTAACTTGGTCGAAAATTTCTCCTCTTGTCTCACGGGCAACAGCTCGAATTCGTTGGACAGAGGAAATACGCGATTGATGACATGGTAGACTTGAGATGTTGGTTGTACAGCATCATCGAGTTGTATGTGACATGATAGTGGGACGCGATCCGCCTCAATCTTGTACCTTGGAACCCGCTGGACGAGTGCTCATACTTGAGTTGACGCTTCTCCAGTAGAGCCGCCATGGTATGGACGATATCTGGACAAGCTCCGGCGCCACCTTCCTGATTTTGATGCCATCACTGTAAAGCGACAGCGACTTGACCATCCGAACATATCTAATTAGAAAAAATGCGTCAGCATCCTACCCTCTACCAAACCGCTAAAAGAAAAACCCACAAATACATATAACCCAACCATTGTACCACATCGTCCCTGTTCTGGATCGTCCCAAACACGATCTCCGCATTCAAGCGTTATCTGCCAGTTTAGACACAAATTGCGTCTGTGTGTAGGCCTTCGAACATCTTTGTACGGAGCTTGTAGCGATAGGGGTCGCGGAAAATGACGCGGTGCGCCGCTGTAAAGCATTAGAAAGTATCAGAAACAATAGTGAATGACCAACCAGGATTCCTTTCACTGGAGCAGCCATTACGTTTCGCAAAGCCGCGTTGCTGACTCATCAGTGCATCAGTCACGGTGCCTGCGTCGGACTGAGCCGAGTTTTCCACTAATAACAGTACGAACACATAACGGAAACACTGGCATGCGCAGGATATTGCTGTTGCGTAAAGGTTCGATTTGGTGCATAATTTTTCAATTTGGAACACAGGCGTCGGATTCGAAGATTCCGTCTCAAATACTCTTAATAAATTACGTGTGGAATCGTTAGAAACAACCAAGTAATATGCACACTAGTGATACGAATAAGATTGTTGTCCGTCAGAAACATCGTTCAGATCCGATTTTCGGTGACATCATCTCGCATCTCAACGTCAACCAACATTCGGAAGACCTCCCTTTCGTCTTCTTCATCCACGTCCTCAACTGCGACGGCGTTGACGAGCGCCGTGACGATGGCAAAAACTCTGGCCCGTCCAGTGGTCGATATGCGCTACGACGACGATTTCAATACCTAAAACGGTGTCGGGGACGGTGACGCTTTAGTTCGTTAGTAGACGACGCTACTATGATGTACAAGCTTACCGGTTGGTCATCTCGGCCATATCGTCTGTTCGCTTTAGAGAACGTGCGATAGGAGAGATAGACAACTTATCGCGAGAGTAGTAGGATCAGTGGCTGTACGGAAAGAAAAACGGTAACTGCAAACGCGGCCGCACAAGTAGCAGTTGTGACGCTACAAATTTATTAGATATAAGATCAAAAATGAACGTACCGCTTGCTGCTTGATCTCGTTTTACAACCTGAATAATTATCCAAGAACGGCAGTACCTGTTATCCGAAGTTTGTGGAGTAAGACAGATGGACGCGCACGCAGGACAAATCTGTTTATTAATATAATGTGCATATTGACACAGTACAAACATGAGAACCAGTAATTCTAAAAAATGCATCAGCTACTCTGTTCTGAATGCTAGCACATAACAACCTACTGGCTTTACCAGCACATAATCTTAGAGCCCAGGGACTACTTGCCGAAATCAGAGAGGGGCCTTGCATGGCCTCGACTGCTGCTCATGCTAATGTTTGCCTCGCTTAGCTGATTTGGACGATGCGTCTTCGAGGTAGCAAAAGGTAATGAAAATTCGCTCGACGGATTTGCGAGGAGGTGGAGTTCTTTGCGAAGATGATTTTTGAATGACTCCACCATCCTTTTTCGTATACCGTCATCAAGCCACCCCGGCAGCACTACTGGGTAAACCGTAGAATGACAGCCGCGAACAAGTAAATGTGGTCCTGGGCCTGAAACGGAACCTCTCAATATGCCCAAGAGCTCCCAACAAACTGGGCAGCAAAGTTTCGACACCGAAATATGGGTTCCTCGCAGTGCCTAAAACATCACATGAAAGTCAATAAACATTTTCATGACAACATGGGCGGATGTACCTGACACGTCTTACGCAAATTTTCATCACTCCATTCCGGTAAAGCATTACCGCTGCAAAGTGCCGCGAGCACCGCCTCACAATGTACGCCAGCGACATATTCGGCCTTGTCTCCGTCTAAAAGTTTTTTAAACTGCTTGATAATTACCCCACCGCTCCCGTACATTTCCGGGTCAGCATCTTTCAGTTTCTCTTCCAAATTTTGGACAAGTTCGGTGGCAGACTTATCGCCAGTCGTCATCAAGACGGTGTCCATGGTTGATTTGAAGCACTCCCAGGGCGGAACAATGTAGTTGCAACGGTCGACAGCTAGAACTGATACGTTCACGGGGAGTAGGTTTGGGTGGTGCTCGCAATAGGATTCCAGCACACGCTTTCCAATAAACTGATAGACAAAAACTTTGGCCCACGCAAGATAAATGTGTGCATCCTCGGATGCTGGTACCTACACGAAAATTGTTAGCTTCATGTTTACATATGGCGAAAACTTTGTGCACCCCTATTGTCGTATCATCATCATCATCAAGTAAATCTGCATCGCTGGGCGTCGATTTCCTGGTGCTGTTGCTTCTAATACCGCATTTCTCACCAAATTTCCGATATACCATCCTTTGTTGATACGAAGGGTACATATACTTGGCCCCCATCTGCACAAGATTGTTAACGTGGGACTTCATCGATGCCGAGGTGAAAATGCAAAGGAGTAGCCGCGCGTAGCGTAAGGCAGAATTAAATTTGCTTGTCAAGGACGCGGATTTGGATTCCTCGTCTTTTAGTTGCAAGCTCTCGTCGTTATGTGATGCGTATTTGAATTTCTCGTTTTTTTGTGCCAAGCTGTTATATTCATCGGCAATTTCCCTGAGACAACGGCCGAACCGGACAAATGTTGCCCAAACAAGATCATGAAACTGCGCCACAGTATCCTGGGTGTAGAGAGCTTTCCCACTCTCGGCTGCTTCCATCAAAGCCTCGAAAGAAATGACTCTTTGGCTATTAGATTCTAACATGTTATCGAAGGTGTTATATAATGAGGCGACCATAGCCTTGCTATTTTGCTGCAGGAAAGTAGCAAGCGCTTTATCACGAGGATCTCGCTTGGAAGATCCCAACGGGCCCAACTGGATGTCACTTTTATACTGTTCCCAATAATTGAACCAAATGGTGGCGAAACCAAGTCCCTGCCAAGAGCTTATCCGCCGATGGAGCTTTCGCCAGGATACGGAAAGAAGATATTTAAAGAACCGGCGGGAATTCTCGTCACGAGCGTCCACATCGTTCCTGTAGTCTTCCATATAGGAAGAAACAGTTGTGACTATTGAAACAATATACAGCAGCGCAAGCCACTAGCTAAGTAAGGTTTCAATTACTTACATTGTTAGCTAAGGTTGCCTTAGTTATAGGTTGTTAGTTGTAAAACTGAGGGGATAGTCGCTCAGAACGCCCTCCTTATATGCATTTCAGAAACCCTAACCTAAGTACAGTGTAATCTACCTATTACATAATATCGGTCCCTAAAATGAGTCATTCTGAGTCTTCATCTATTTATATTCCTTCTATGATGTTCTATATGACATCATTTCCTTCTATATGACGTTGTATGAGTCATATGACTGTGTGAGTCATTTATGAGTCATAAACATGAGTCATTATGACTAATTATGAGTCATAAGTATGAGTCATTGTGACTATAAATGAGTCATAATAGTGAGTCATAATAGTGAGTCATAAGTCACATGACTAATATTATGTAAGCTATTTATGATTAAATATGAAACACTTAATTAATAGTTATTCAATCTTATCTAATAGATAAGATATAGATAAGATATAGATTAGATAAGATATCCATTACATTAGTTATTGTAATGAATGTAACTAATCTAATGTAACTATTATAATAACTGTCAGAGTTTCGACACTCCCCCTTGTTGAATATTTATCAATTGTGTATACCACACAACTCAAGCATTTTATTATGCTTATTCAACATAAGGTTCTTGGTTAAGATATCAGCTGCTTGATCTTCAGTTTTTTATATAATAGAGATCAACTAAATCTTCTTTCACGCATTGTTGATATAATGATATCTTACATCCATGTGTTTCGTTCTTTGTTTGAGCTGGATTAGAAAGCCATGTAGATAGCTGCTTGATTATCCATTATTAAAGGAATGGATTGTATATCATATCCAAGTTCATTAAACAAATTCTTTAACCATGATATCTGTCTGCATGCGTCTGATGCAGCATGTATTCAGCTTCTGTTGAAGATAAATGCTATTGTTTTTTTGTTTAGCTGATTTCCAGTATACTGGTGCTCCTGCTAATTTTACAACCATACCAGTTGTTGACTTCCTATCAATTGGATTTGAAGCCCAATCAGCATCAGCATATACAATTAAAACCATAAGCATCACGACCATCATATTTTATACAATAATCTAATGTGCTTCCAACATATTTGATTATGTGTAATGCTTTATTAATGTGATCCATTGTAGATTACTCACAATTGTGACATATATCGTAGCATAAACGATATCTAATCTAGTACACATTGCTAGAAATAATAATGATCCTATCAGCTGTTGATAGTATGTGATCATTTCAGGTGTAGCTTTGCCTTCTATTTGTTTATTTGGTACATAACCAGCTGGTAAAGGAGTATTAACTGGTTTTGCATTTATTAAACCAAATCTTTCAACAATCTTTTTTGCATATTTGGCTTGATCAATTGTGACTGTACGTTTACTTTTGTCTATCACAATATTCATCCCTAAATATTCACTTAGATCTCCTAAGTCTCTACTTTCCCATTTATTCATAAATTTCTTTTAAAGTCATCAACAGTCTTTTCATTATTGCCCATGAATATTATGTCATCAACATATAAGATGATAACAACAATGTCTTTGTTGTTTCTGTAGACATATATTCCTGTATCGGCATATAATCTTCTAAACCCTAGTTTAGTTATACTGTTATGTGCTTGTATATTCCAAGCTAAAGATGCTTGTTTCAAACCATATAAAGCTTTTCTCAGCTTATATACTTTATCAGTATCTTTGGTTTTGAAACCTTCGGTTGTTCCATATATATCTCCTCTTCTAATTGGCCGTATAGAAAAGCAGTTTAACACTCTAGTGCTTTGAGTACCCATCCCTCTAAAGCTGCTAATGCTAGTAAGATTCTGACAGTCTCGAATCTTGAAACGGGCTAAATGTGGCTCCAAAGTCTATTCTGGTACTTGTGAAAAGCCTTGAGCAACCAATCGCGCTTTATATCTATTATCCGATTGCTTTATGGTATAAACCCATTCTACATCCAATAGGTTTCCTGTCCTTAGGTCTATTTACTAATTCCCAAACATTTCTACTTTGTATAGATTTAATTTCTTCTTCCATAGCAGTTACCCATTTTGAATATGATCGAGGATCCTTATCTTTTATCTTGATAAGATCTCTATATACAACAGGTATTCCTTTTCTTCTGTTTCTTGATCATTGAGTTTCGATGCTGCTTTTTGATAAGAGAAATTTATCTCTTTTTGCTTGTACTTTCTTTAGCCAAGCTTCATTATCAAATTCTAAATCATTAGATTCTGAATCTAATTTTGTATCCATAGTAACCGTCTTATCTAGATCAATATTTGGTATAGAAGGTTTCTTTATTATCTCAGGTAATAAGATTTTCTTTTCAAATCTAGGCATTGGAATTAAATCTGATTTAACATCTGATTTATTTGTATCTACAGAAGTTATTTTCTTAGTATTCTTTTTAGGAATAGGTCTAAGATCTTTCTACAGTTAGTTCTGCCATATTAGAATCTGACGTTCTAATGGATGTTTTTTCTTTCCATACAAGTCTTCAGTAACTTTTTGAACTTGTTTGTCTATTTTATCATTTAGTTCTTTATCATTCTTAATTCTGTTTTGAATGACATCATTCCATTTCTTAAAGTTAAATTCAGCTTCAATTTTAGCTGGATGTTTATCTCCATAAACATTATCTTTTATAACTTTAACTTTTGGAATCCTAGATGATTTTCTTGTTCCAAACTTTTGTTGTATGACAGCTCTTTCCTGTTCTCTGAATCCAAATGGATTTCGAGCTTGTTCATCTGGATTAATAGACTGTTCTAGTATCGTAGATCTAGAAACTGGTTTATCATTACCAAGTCTATTTCTTTTAACTTCTCGAAGATCTAACTTTTTCCAACACATTTAACTCCTTTAAATAAATCTATATTCTTTCTATAGTTTATGTCAAGATTTGACTTAGGAAGTTGAAAAGGTGTTTCAATTAATGATTTACTTTTATTAAGAGTATTCTTAGATTTACTCAGATTTTCAATCTGTTTTTTCAAATTCTCTTATCTTAGCTAATTTTTCATCATCTCTTTGTGATTTCTTATTTGTAGATGATTTCTTTAATGAAGGAGTATCAATAGCTTTTGGTTTTCCTTTATTAGTAAATATTTAAAAGAATCATTAATTTCTTTCATTTTTTCGAAGTTATCATCAATTCTTTTTACTTGACTACTTCTAAAACCTTTTGTTTCAGGATCTTTTATATCTTCATCAAGATCACTTTTACTTTTATACATATCAGATATATTCAAATCTGATTCTGAATGCGAATCCTTCTTTGATCTATATGAATTACTTTTAGATATATTTGAATCATAATCACTTTCATCTGCTGAATATGATTTTTGCTATGATATGAAGAATTACTGTCATGTAGACGATTGTCTAATTCCTTATTAGACTTATGATCATCTGATTCCGACGAATCATTATCATCTAAATTATTTGAATCATGAAATGATTTCCTTTTATCATTGATTGTAGTGTCATGATTATAATAATTCTTGTTTGATGGAATTGTATTAAGATCTAAAGATGTGGGTATATCTTTATGAATAAGTTTATCTTTTGTTAATTTGGGAAATATGTTTTCGTCAAAGATGGCATGTGTAGCAATGACTATAGTATTTTTATCATTCATGAACTTATATGATTTGCTTTCATATCCAATGAATATCATCGGTTCAGCTCTTGGTGATAATTTATTCTTTCTTCTTTCTTTTACTATATAGACATATGCTAGACATCCAAATATCCTTAAAGTTCGACATGTTAGGTTTTTTGTTCATCATATTTTCATAAGGTGTTTTCCATTTCGTTCTTCTTAATGGTGTACGATATATATATGTGACTGCAGTATCAAATGCAAATGACCACCATGATTAGGACAACCAGATTCTAATAAAAGTGTATGTGCTTTCTTTAGAATGGTTTCATTTAATCGTTCAGCTCTACCATTTTGTTGATGAACATGTGGAGCACTTAGTTCATGTTTAATACCTTTTTCTTGAAAATAGTTATTTAGCTTTTGATTTACAAACTCTCCCCCTCGATCTGAACGCATACTTTTTACTTTTAAATTGAGTTGATTCTCAATATATATAATATATGCTTTAATAGCAGTAAAAGTATCAGTTTTAGATCGAAGTAATGCTACATAAGCAAAAGAAGAATAATCATCTAAAATTAATAAAGCCCATTTTTGTTTATGGTAAGACTGAATAGGTAATTCTATCAAGTCCATATGTATCAATTCTAGCAAGGTAGTTGCTCTATTAGTTGAAACATGATATGGTTTATTATCAAGTTTTCCCATGATACATGATTTACATATGCTTTTCATATGTGGTTTATTAACTTTAGAACTATTTTCAGTATTTCTGAACATATGACTTAACACGTTATCACTTGGATGTGCCATTCTTCGATGCCAAATAAAATAATCAATAGTTTTAGAACTATTATTTAATAACAAATGTTGTAAAGGTCTTTTAATCTCAGTAGATAACCAACTTATAGAGTTAGTTTTCTAAAGGATATCCTGTCAACGTTATGTT
Organism: Amanita pallidorosea; assembly: GCA_023014475.1. Classification (NCBI taxonomy): domain Eukaryota; kingdom Fungi; phylum Basidiomycota; class Agaricomycetes; order Agaricales; family Amanitaceae; genus Amanita; species Amanita pallidorosea. Next base: position 533,857 of record JAEBUS010000031.1, on the reverse strand, counting down.
TCCCTTGTGTATAATAGTTTGTGTTTTGTGTGATATACTTCATAATTCATACTAGTAAGTGGTACAGAAATAATTCTGTATGGCAACATTGGCATATAACATACGATCCAGTTTAGCATATTTTCCATGTCGGAAACATACTTGGCCTTGGCCTTCAATGAGTGTTTTCGCATTTTTGTCTGCAGTAGTAACTTTAACTGGTGTGATAAATTTCTTATATGACATAAAGTCATTTATAAATGGTGTACAATGTCTGGTAGCTCCAGAATCAATTACCCACTTATCATTCTTATTTAAAAGCATAATTTGTTCACTAGGAACCCTATATTCATAATTATTATATACACAATTGTATCTACTGTTGTTCAAAGCTTGATCTGATGCGTTCAACACATCTACATTGGTAAGATTATCAAGCACTAAAACAGTATTAGATAAGTAATTAGAATGTTTTAAATTTGTCACATACCCAAATGGATCATCCTCATCAGATGGTCCTCCAGAGTTACTCTCAGGATTAGTTATATCCATATTTTCGACGTTATTATTGATGTCCTCATCAATATATTCAATGCCACTGTTGTAACCATCATTTGCATCATTGTAGTGTTCCTCACTACTGTCTGATTGCGACTTAAGATCCGGAACTGAACTATCATCAGTTTCTGCTATAGGTGAGAATGGAATTTGAGGCGTCAAGAAGATTCTTTTGAACTTCGTTCCTTCAGGAGAAGGTTCATAATCTACTACCTCATCTCGAAGATATTCCGGAGGATAAGCCAACATAGTATCTATGTAATGGAAACCTATTTTATCTAATAAATCATGATTAGATGTATGTTCAGGTATCTCTTCCTCAATATTTCCTATAGTCTGGATCGGTTCATCAATCGTCATATTATTTGTAAAGTGAATAATATTATGAGAATCTTTCTTATTCTCATGTTTATACTTATTCAACTCTGCAATTAAAGCTTTATTCTTCAGCTTCTTGTTATCACGATTCTGTGCATTCCGTTTCTTCTTATCATCTTTAGATAAAGAAGATGCATTTGCTTTGTTAGCAAATCTGTTATTGCTTTGACGAGGTGTAAATGATCGTCTATTATTGAATCTGCCTCTAAAAGATCCTCCTCTAAACCTGTTGTTTGGAAATTGATTACTAGATTGTTGATCATTCCAAGATGGTTTAGTGTTTGGATATTTGTTGATATTAGATCCAATGTTAGCAATTTGAACGATTTGTCTGCCACTCCTTGCTTTTGATTGCATGAGATTCCATTCATTCTGAATCTTAGGAACTATCTTTGCTGACGTGAATTCATCAATATTGCTATTAACAATATTAGTAACCAAAGTACTATATTGTTGATTTAAAGCATGTAAAATGAAGAATGTCAATACAAAATCTGGAAGTTTGTATTTATCTTCAGTTCCTAGATTGGAAACAGCTTTCATCAATTTAGAGATAGCTATAATGGGATCTTGTCCTGGTTTCATAGACCAACTGAATATGTTTTTGTATAAAATGAAATATTTGGCTATTCCAGTCGTTCCAAAAACTTTATCCAATTCAGCAATAGTTTGAGCTGGAGTATCTTTAACATAAGACCATAGATTAGTTGCTAATGCCATTTTAATAATAGCATTTGTCTTTGCAGAATTTTCATCCCAATCAAGTCTTTCATTATAAACAGATTTATATTTTAATTCCCAATGGGTTTTTTCTTCAATGGTAGACTTTTCCGTAGGTGGTGGGGGATAACCCTCTTTTTCTCTGGTTACGTATTTAGTGTATCCTTTCATGGCTAAGTATGCCATTAAAGTTTCTTTCCACTTTTTATAATCCATTACTCCATTAAACACAGTAACCATTTTTTCGAGCGATTCTTTATCGTCTTTTCCTCCACATAAATAATTTGCCAATCTATTTTAGAGGAAACAAAATCATCTAAAGTCCACCAAGCAAGTCTAGACTTAAAATTCTCAGTGAAATGAAGATGATTAATGCCAGTACGTTCATAAGTAAAATGAACATTTCTTCTCCAATGTTGAGGATATGAGACGATTTCAGATAATTTAGGATACATAGGCCAAACTTGTTCTTTATAGTATCTGGGTTGAAACAAAACCATATAACATAATCCATTCTTATTCCAAATAGGATGATTTTTAGTATGTTTTATGATATGTGTTTGTTTGTTAACCCTATATTTAACATTTATAAAGAACGGAAATGCAAGTTCTAATTCCTTTGCTTTAACGCTGAAATTAGATTGAATATTCTTATCAGATTTTGATTCAGTACCTGAACCTGATTTCAAGAATTTCCTATTGGATGAAGAACTTGATTCTCTTATAGGTGTAACGTTCTTCTGCCATCTGATTTGTGGAGCTTGAAAATTGTGAACCCTCTTCTTTCGTCGAAGATTCCTTGGTTTGGAAATATTGTTTTTCGGGTAAACAATTTCTTCCGAATTTTCGTCAATCCAATCGGATGCTTTATGTGGTTCATATCCCCAAGGTTTATCATCATCATCTGATTTGTGTTCATCATTCCAACCATTATCCTGATTTGAATCATCAGCTTTCTGTTTCTCACAGATCCTTTGTAGACGTTTAATTAAACCAGCAATAATTTCTTTTGTATTTAATATTGTTGGTTCAGGGGAATTATTAATACGTCCTTGAGACTCTGGGAATTGTTGAACAATGTTTTCATTGTGGATGGTGAACGCGGTTTCTTCTTCTTTCAAAATGGATTACTCTTAGGATAATACATGTCGATGATATCATCAGGAACATATACAAAATTATCCAAGTTCGACGTATGAGTAAACTCATTTTGATGAAGTTTTTCATCAGTTTTAACCGTTGGGAAATTATTCTTAGTCTGATTTTCGTTCTCATCGGACTGTGACAAAAAATTCATAATTGGACCATTTTGGTCCGCATTTGTACAAGTATTATGACTACTAGGTACTATACCTGATAGTCGACGCTGTCCTCGGAGACGACTGAGTTGGCCGAACTCCCTGAACTTCTCGATTTCGTCCTCGATCGGGACGACGGGCTTGAATCTTTCCGGAGCATCCGCTCCGGTCTCTCTCCTGCTACCGGGGATAAACTTTTCCCCGGGCGAATGTGACTGTACGGGGAGTGTCGTAACTCCTTCTTCCGAATGATTGGGGTTCTCACGACCCCTGAATACGTACGCTGTAACAGATATATCAGCTTTTGATTTAATTAGCTGATTTAGATCCGTTACCAAAGACACAAATTTGTCTTTTTCCAAGATCCGATCTAGCTCCCTAAGGGCTTCTTTCTCCTTTCTCTGAATTTCCGATGCGTGAACGGCTTCATCATAATCTTGTTTGTCATGATAAATGACACCGTTGTGAATCCAGATCGGATGTTCTCTGGCTAGTCTCTTTCTAGCCAATTCTTGAGAAAGTTCTTTCGGATCATAAGGGTCATCAACCCTTCGGAGCGTCGTATCGATTTTCTTCTTCAAGGATTCATACTGCGGAGCGGGGCGGCCATCAAATCCCATATAGTGACACATCGGACCGAGATGCTGTGGGAATCCAGGGATGTCAGATAATTTTTCCCGACGTGTGATGATCTCGATCTCTTCGTCTTCTTCCTCAGCCCTATCAAACTGATCTAACAAGATCAGATCTACCTTCTCGCTGATGGCCATGCCATCTTCTGATCTATACTTGACACCTAAGATATGCGGTTTATCTTCGATGTCCCTGACTTCCTCAGTCAGAAAACAATCGAGAATGAAACCAAATGTGTCAATTCGAGGGGCGAAAGAAATTTGATATGCGGGAAGATCATAAGATCTGATCGCTGGATATAATTCCCTGACCTCAGGGGTATCTTTGATATTATTGTATCCAGCACAAGAATGCGCCAGATGGACGAGGCAAGCAAGGCGAACATATGGATCACATGACGCCATATCATCTGCGTCATATTTATTCATGATATTGATAACGTCCTCCTTGGTCAAATTAGGATTCCTGATCAGAACCGAGCCCGAGCTAAAATGCCCTGATTGATGTAATTCTCGTAGCCGATAGCTCCATCAAGATAGACATGATAGTCCATTTGAGTGCAGAGAGGACCGATTTGGTAAACGCGCGACATTTCGATTTGTTTCTAAAAATAAAAATATATTAGCCTTTCTTATTTCCCGAATGATACATGAGAAAAAAGAGTGCTTATCAGGCTGTGCTATTTTTGAAACAATACGTCATGGACTTGTCTGGCAACGCAAACGACTCATTGGGGTTATATGGATGTTGTTATGCCAATCTCGTACCAGGGCTCCTTCAAATTCCCTGCGTACAAACTAGTATGTATGTATGTATGTGTGTATGTATCTGTGTAAGTGACATCCTCGGACGTCCTAATCTAGTTGGGGTGCTATTCATCTGCCCAACAATAGTCTGCGTGTACGACGAAAGTTCGCCTCAGCACGACCTTTATACGAATATTAAATAATTAAATAGAGAAAATCGACGAAAACGGTTATTATGATATATGCAGTAATGTAACGGCCAATTGGGGGTGCGTGAAGCCTTTACAGGGGATCGGCCCTGTTATCCGCATAAAGCGGCCCAAAATCCGTGTCTTTTTTGGTAGTGGTGTGACAAAACCACAACATGATTAAAGACCTGCCGGTCCTGGGAAAGTTTTGATTTCGTTGTCTTCCAACAACGCACGACTCCGATGCGTGACACCAGATATTTAATCTATCTTCCCAGATAGTCTGTCACAAGTGTGACAGAAATGGTATCCCTGCTACCATTAAGCGACTATTTATCCCATAGTTGGGTTAGCATTCATTCGTAGGCGTGAGAGAAAGTCAAAACACAGATCACACAATATCTTATCAGCTATAGATCCCATCGGTCATGATAGAGGGCCATCAGCCATATCTATGATTCCGATATTTTGAGATCCCATCAGCTGATCTGATCACACACTTAAACTATTTATAATACACTGTAGACTATACCCTTCTAGACATACAACGCCCAATCCTTTGAGCGTTTGAAGGCAGTCGCCGGGGCCCATAACCTATTGAAACAAGAACAGCAGCGCATACACTAGCTAAGTAAGGTTTCAATATACTTACATTGTGTTAGCTAGGTTGCCTTATCACTTATGTAGTTTGTAGTAAAACTGAGGGGATAGTCGCTCAGAACGCCCTCCTTATATGCATTTCAGAAACCCTAACCTAAGTACAGTATAATCTACCTATTACATAATATCGGTCCCTAAAATGAGTCATTCTGAGTCTTCATCTATTTATATTCCTTCTATGATGTTCCATATGACATCATTTCCTTCTATATGACGTTGTATGAGTCATATGACTCAGTGTGAGTCATTTATGAGTCATAAACATGAGTCATTATGACTAATCATGAGTCATTATCATGAGTCATTGTGACTCCAAATGAGTCATAAGTATGAGTCATTATGACTAATCATGAGTCATAATTATGAGTCATAACATTGAGTCATAATTGTGAGTCATAAGTCACATGACTAATATTATGTAAGCTATTTATGATTAAATATGAAACACTTAATTAATAGTTATTCAATCTTATCTAATAGATAAGATATAGATAAGATATAGATTAGATAAGATATCCATTACATTAGTTATTGTAATGAATGTAACTAATCTAATGTAACTATTATAATAACTGTCAGAGTTTCGACATTGTGTCCTTCTTTCATGCAATATGCAAAAAGGGGGCCCTCAGCTGGTGGATTGTTGAATTGTAAATGATGTTCCAGTGCTCGTTCGGGATCAGTGAGGCCATTTTGAGGCGCCCAGGATACCTCTTCGCCATTCAGGTTGGTCTTGGTTCTTGGTAACTGGAAGACCGTCATCATGCGTCCCTCTCGGTCTGCTTCTTTACGCATGTCTGATTTCTTGACATGAAGCTGGGGGTCAAAAGCCTTGAGGTTGGGGATGGTGAATTCACCCAGCCTGGCTGTGCAAAAAAAGGTGGTGGTGAGGCAGCTGAAGACCGCAGCCTGCTCGTGGTTGTTGAGGTCTAGTAGTGCCCTGATTTCTATAATGTCATTGATGGTGAGTGGCTGTCGCGGCTTGCACTTTGACTTTTTCAGGGCAAGCTTCTGGGCTGCCTTCAGTATTGCGTCTAATTCCTTGTCGTTTGGTGCCCATGTCAGCCCATGTAAGATGTGCCATGTGTGCACTCCTGCTATGTAGTTGGCTACTGTAGTGGCTGAGTATTGGCCTGTGATTGTTGACGCGAATTCTGATATTAGGTGGGGGCTTGTGGGCACTCTTTCTTCCTCCGAGATTGCATTGGTGTCGCAGAAAATGTGATAAACTAGGAGTCCGGCTCCATAGGTGGCTTTTGTGGAATCAGCCCAGGCATGCTGAACCACTTCCTGCATGCGTTGCTGAGCACCTGCCACTGTTTCACCTCTCATTGACCTTGGGGTTACAGGTAGCCATTGGGTTAGACACTCCTTGGCTGTGCAATGTGCACTGATGCCTGCATGGCCTGGGATTTGGTCTGCAGGTGTGCTCCCTGAGCTTGCGGCTGTGAGGGTCCAGTGCATGCGCTTTCCTGAATTCTGGCTTGTGCGTGCCTCATTCTGTTTTGATGTCACTGATGAAAGGCCGGACAGGTATGGGGATGTCAATCTTTGGTAGAAGCGAGCCGATTGGTGGATATATGCCTCTGGACGGTCCGTCTGCTGGATTGTGGGCTGATGGCACATACTGCATGATGATGTTGCACCCTGCTTGATCAAGGACCTCATGAATTCTACGGAAGATGAGGTTGACCTGCTGTTACGGACGATGCCCTCGTCGTGGTTCGTTCTAAGTCAACAGTGACAAGCAGAGTCTCAGTCCGCTCCCAGTCACTGGACAAAGAGTTTAGACGCTAAGTCAAACAATGACAAAGGTCTTGAGAACGATGAAGGAGAAGACGGTCAAGTTCAAGCGAGGTTGAGAGCAAAACTGTCTAAGTTGGAACTGAGGTTACTCTACAGTACATAGGGTTTATATATGTCTTGGAGAACAAAAGAAACCATAAAGGGAAAAAGCTGTAGCTATCTATGAAAGGAAATATGAAGGTAGCTACGAAAGGAGATAGCGTCCATGTTGTACACTGCGCAGTAATGATGATGATGAAACGGTTCACTGAGACACAGAGACGAAACGAAAAGAGAACTGTAACATTACCCCCTTCATATGCGAGAAGTCGCCAACTTCTACCATGAATTTGTCCAGCCGTGGTCCTGCCTAGATTCCAGCCAACTGATAATATTGCCGACGTCCTTATCGGCAGTCTCCACTCGCCACTGTAAACTCTGAATTGCTCGCTGTAATTGTTTCGCTTGAGCAAGCATTGCATCCCGTTCTTCATAAGTAAGGGTGTGCGGGTCGGTAGTGAGGGTGAGGGCGGTGATAAAATCAAGGGGCTCAGAGAATAAATTGAAGTAGGTGATCAAGGTGGCAAGGTTGTCGCTGACGTTGTCAAGCATGGCGTTGCGGGGGCGGGTGACGATGGGTGGAGTAGGTGCGAGAGGGACGGTGATGGTGTCGGCCAGTTCTGCCGGATGTTCATGAAGGTCGGGGAGGTCAGCGAATTCGAAGTCGTCAATGGTGATGGTAGTATTAACGAAGACCTCGAGGGGGAGGTCCTGGGTGGTGGCGAGGAAGGGCGAGAAGGCGGCGGCGGATTCGACATAACAATGGCCACACGCGGTGACCAGGAGGGCAAAGGCGAAGGCGAGGAGGTAGGCGATGGTGGTGAAGAAAGTGGCATGATTATGACAGATAGTTTGGGAAACTGATGCACTTCAAAGCATCCTTTTATGTTCAATTGAACACCTCGTCATCATAATTGACAGCCAGGAGTTCTTCTTCCGAAAACTGATAAGAGGACATGGGCGCTCTGATGGTGGGAACATATTCAAGTTCTCCATCAGATTCTTCTGATTCGCTTAATTCATTCCTGGTAACAGTGGAAACTTCGTTCCCATGTTCGAGGTTTATGTCCGAGGAGTTGCGGGACGAGGTGATCTGATCGGGTGAATTGGGTATGGTAGGTCCGTTTGCATCGTCAAACGCATCGAGGAAATCTAGACTTTCCAACGCATTGTTGAAGTTGGCAATTGCGTTTGGAACATGTCGGTTGTTAATCCATCGATAAATTTCAATCTCTTTCCCGGCGCGCTTCAGACTTTGAATGAAAGCGTAGGTAATAGGATCCTCTCGACGAAGGGCTGCTTCGGTATACACATTATATGTGTGATTTAAAGGTCTGTTAGGTGATGGAAGGTATGGTGATCTGGCGTCCGGGTAGTATGGTAATTCTTCTGGATCAAATGTAAGATCCATATATTTTGGAAGATAGTGAAGGCGAGCATTGTATGGGAATTCCACATGTCCTTGTGGGTGTGTTAAATGTCCGGCGGTTAGTCTTGAGACTCTAGGTGCGATCTGTCGAGCTGCCTGAGTTCGGATAATTTTTGTTAATCATGGTAATCCTAATGGAGAGGTTGGAGGGCAATATATAGGGAATGTAATGATTCGTCCTTGGAATTTGTCATAGAGTTTTGGGGAATATCGTCCTCGAGTCAAACAATATTTCTTCGTATATCAGATGTTTTGTTTAAGGATTCGGCAGTTACGGTAACGAGACATAGTTGTTTTACAATTGTCTTCTCTGTTTATATGCTTGCAGAATATCCGCAGCGTTGCCTAAATTGCGTTCAGGTTCCCAGGAATTGTCATTCGGACCGTAGTTTTTCCATTTAACCAAATACTGATATCCTGTTCCACGCTTTTGGTGTGCAAGAACCGCTTCGACTTCAAACTCTTCTTGTCCATTTACGAGATCAGGAGGTGGAGCTGTGTAATTTGGTCCATGTGTTTCAGTCTCCCTATATGGCATAAGAAGTGATGTGTGAAAAACTGGATGAATGCGCCATTGTTTCGGAAGTTTGAGCTTATACGTTACTGGTCCCAAAACTTGCTCAATGGGGAAGGGTCCTTCTCGTTTTGGCGCTAGCTTTCTAGACTGGTATGGAATATTAAGGTTTCTGTTTTCGAGCCAAACTTTGTCTCCTATTTCAAACTTGATTGACTTGTCTCTAATTCGTCTAGCCACCATTTGTCTGGCTAATTCATGCGCAGCAAGCGCTTCTTCCCTAGCTTTTCGTAGTAACTGTAGCCGTTCTTCTGCTGCTGGTGTCGTCATTTTCTGTGCCACAGTAGGTAGTGCAACAGGGTTTGTTCCATACATGAGTTGGAAAGGCGATGCTTTAACTGAATCATGATGGCGATTGTTATGAGCAAATTCAGCGATTGGTAGTAGTTGTTTCCAAGTGTGCGCTTCATTTGCACAGAATATTCGGAGATATACTTCTAGTTCTTGATTAACTGTTCCGTTTCTCCATCGGTTTGCGGATGATAGGCGGTGCTCATTCTATGATTGATCCCTAATGTTTTCCTGATTTCTTGGAAGACCTTGGCTGAGAATTGTGGTCCTCGATCTGAAATAAGTACGTCTGGTAAACCAAAGCGCTTGAATATTTCGGAAATGTAGAGGTCTGCCGTTCCTAGTGCATCGATGGTTTTCTTGCAAGGAGTAAGAATTACCCCCTTCGTTAGACCATGGTCCACCGTGACCAAAATCGAGTCAAATCCATCGGAAATGGGAAGATCGGTAATAAAATCCAAAGTCACTTGCTGAAATGGTCGAGTCGCCTTTGATCCAATTGGTAGGAGGGCTGGGGTGTTGGGGTGAGTGTTCACCTTCATTTGCTGACATGTGGCGCATCCAGTGATCCATTCCTTGACATGTTTATACATTCCTGGCCACCAGTAATCTCGTTGTAACAATTCTAGTGTTTTCAAGCGTCCAGGATGCCCGGAAGTGGGCGATTCATGGACCGTTTTGATAATACTGGTGCGGAGTGTTCCAAGATCAGGGATATATGCTCTGTTGATGTATCAAATGATTCCGTCAACAAATGCCCAATCCTGTAATTTGGACTTGATAGGTGGGGCGCGTTGCGTTTCTATGACTTCGATGATGGTTTTTCCAAAGCTGTCAAGTGATGTAGCATCTCGGATTTTCTGAGCAAGGTCTGTAGCGATAAGGCGAATAAACTTGTTATTGGGTAACATGATAATGTCGTCCAGTGTATCATCATCTTTCATATGATCAGGACGGCGGGATAATGCATCTGCTTCAAACATTTTCATCCCTGGTACATGCTCTATCTTCAGGTCGAATTCCGATAGCATCATAGACCAACGAGCTTGTCAAGGTGTTAACCGTTGCAGAGTTCTATAAAATGAAAGGTTTTTGTGATCGCAATGGACTATAATTGGATGCGGAGATCCATGCAGCAAATGTCGCCATGCTTGTAATCCTTTAATAATAGCCAGTAGTTCTTGGTCATAGATCTGGTAATTCTGTTCTGTTGTGGTTAAGGCGTGTGATATAAAGCCGCAAGGGTGGAGGGATCCGGAGGCGTCGGCTTGTTTCAATACTGCTCCAGTGGCTTTATTGGAGGCGTCCGTTTGTAGGATAAATGGCTTAGTGGGGTCTGGCATGCGTAGGACAGGCATTGACGAAAATTTTTGTTTTAATTCATCGAAAGCCGTCTGACAATCGAGCGTCCAACTGAAGGTTAAGCCTTTCTTAGTTAAGTCCGTCAACGGTTTTGCTATAGCAGCAAAGTTGCCGATGAACCGTCGGTAGAAATTTCCGAATCCGAGGAAAGATCTAACTTGTTTGACCGTTGTGGGGGTTGGCCAGTCTCTGATACTGGCGAGTTTTACAGGATCCATTTGAATATGACCGGGCGTAATGACCATACCCAGGAATTCGACTTCTTGAACGCAAAATTTGCACTTTTCTAACTTCAAAAACAGGTCTTTCTCCTGTAAGCGCTCTAATACTCTTTTGGTTCGTTTCTGTATTTCGTCTTTCGTTTTCCCACAGATCAGAATGTCGTCCATGTAGATAATGAGCCATCCTTTGTTAATCATGTCCTGGAAGTATTCGTTCATCATGGTCTGAAACGTCGAGGGCGAATTGCAAAGGCCGAAGAACATTACTGTTGGTTCATACAACCCTCGGTTCGTAATGAAGGCCGCTTTCCATTCGTCGCCCTTCTTAATTCGGACGTTGTTATATCCCCAGCGCAAATCAAGTTTAGTGAAATAGTTCGCGCCTTCTAATTTTGTCATTAGGTCCGAAACTAGAGGTAATGGATAGGCGTTTTTGATCGTCCATTCATTAAGGTAACGGTAGTCCTGGCAAGGTCTAAGGGCACCGCTTTCTTTCTTTGAAACGAAAAAGAATGGTGATGCCTGTGGCGATTTGGATGGTCGAATGTATCCTTTATCTAGTTGCTCCTTAATCCATTCGTCTAGTGTTGACTGTCTTTTTAATGATAATGGGTAGATTTTGCTAACTTTTGGCGTAAATCCGGTTTTGAGTTCAATTGCATGGTCCCATGGACGTGATGATGGGAAACGTTCTGATGCCTTTTTCTCAAAGGTAGACTGCCAGGGAAGGTATTCGGGTGGTAAAACAGTTGGTGTTTCGTCGCGTTTTGCTTGATGTTTGAATGCCTGTGATGCTGATGTTTTTACTCTTATCCAGTATTCGTCTTCTCCCCATTGTTGAGTATCTAGCGCTGTACGCCAAATAGGTTTGTCATTTGAATCGTCGTCTATTTGGAGGGTTTTCTTTCGCCAATCAATGGTCGGATTATGCTTTTCCAGCCATGGTATCCCAAAGATGATTTCTTGATCCCCTAAGTTCGTGATCCATAACCAATTATCATATGGTTTTCCATTGATAAAATAGGTCAAATGAGTTTGATGTGTGATCATGCCATTTTGATTAATAGTTCTGTTGGCATTTTTAACTTTAATCGGTTGTTTTAGTTCTTCTTTTGGCCATCCTTTTGATATGCGTTCGTCAATGAAGTTTCCTTCTGCTCCACAATCAATGAGGGCGGACATCTCAGCGGGTTTATCGTTCGTTGCACAGTGATTGAGATCCGTTTATCATTATTGGATTGTACGATTACAGAATCGAGTGCTAACTGTTCAATCTTATGGGAGGCGTCAACCGCTTTCTGGCGTCTCCTTCTTAAAAACCCTCTGTTCTAGCTCTTGGAGGGTATTCTCATGCTCTTTGTCTGGGAGTGCTTTCAATAGTGCCCTAATGCGTTGGCAGTTGATTCTTCTGAGGTCATTTCCTCTATCGTTCTAATAGTGCAATTCTGAGGAGGGGCAATTTGTTGGGCGTTGTCTGGGTGTTCCCTTTGCTTGGGCAATCCTGGATATGTGTCCTGAGTTCCGCATCAGAAACACTTGCCGGTTTTCCGATATTCCTCCTTTTGGGCATCTGAAAGGCGTCCAGTAGTTATGGCATTGACCCTTTTGATCCTGATGCTGAGTTCCTCAAGTTTCGGTTAAATTTGAAACGTCTCTCTGTGTTTCCTGATCCAGAGGATCGGTTCATCAGTTTCAGGGTTTCCCAAGCATTGTGTAATCGTTCCGCAGCATCATAGGCTGTTTCCATGTGATAACTGCAGGGTTTTCGATGATTTTTGCTGCGACTGATGCTGGGAGTCCTTTACAAAAATAGATTCGCTGTGCCATGAACCCTGTGATTCCGGTTGACTGAATAAGCAATCGGAATTTCTGAATATAAGTGGGGATGTCAATGTCTCCGCCCAATTTGACTTTATCTAGATCATTCAGGGTCCTGGCTGCGGTGTCTGATTCGCCCCAATCGGCTAAGAATCGCTTCTTGAAACTGCTGTAGTTATCCCAGGAGAGCGTTGTTCCTTCTTCCTTTTTCTTTCCTTTGTCTGCAATTCCCTCGTCCAATTCTTCTTGGATATTGGATTTCCAATCATCTAATTCCTCTCCTAAGTGTAGGAAAACGTATTTGATCTTTTTCTTGGCAGTGGTAAATCGTTCTTCATCTAGATCGAAGGTGTCGTCGAATGCATAGATGAAGTGTTTCGCTTTGGATCGTTGTCCTTTAAATTTCTCAATGGAGATTCCTTTTATCCCTTTCAGAGATGCTTCCTTTTCGTCTGCCATATTCTTCTTTGTTTCAGTTTCAGGTTCCTGTTTCGGTTCTGTTGTTTGTTTCGAGCTTTCTCCTTGTTTCGGTTCGTTGTCAAATCTAGATCCAGTTCAATCTGCTGTTGTTCTTTGTATTCGTTCCACTTGGCAAGAGTAGATTCCTTGAGTGCGGAAAAGACTCCGTCAGTTAGATCCTCAGTATCTTGAAATTCGTGCCACCAAGTGAGTTCTGGTTCTTTGTTTGGTGGAAGAATAATTGGCTATCTGAATTGTTTTCTTCGTTATGCCAATTAATCCAAGTTTCTGCTGGTAATTCTTCGTCAGGGTTTCCTTCTCTGTATTCTCCTTCGAAGAAACTATCTGGGACTCGCTGGTTCTTTTTCTTAGTGGTTGAAACGTAGTACCACCCTTCGTTTGTTGTGGAAGGATAACTTCCCTTCGTCCAAGGTAGTACTTTTGCCTATAACGAACAGAGTCGTTTGGCGGTCTGATCTGGGAAGTTCGGGTCTCAATGGTGTCTGGCTAGTGACGAAGCACTGAGTGATTCCTGAGTTCCAACTTGTGTTACGGACGATGCCCTCGTCGGGGTTCGTTCTAAGTCAACAGTGGCAAGCAGAGTCTCGGTCCGCTCCCAGTCACTGGACAAAGAGTTTAGACGCTAAGTCAAATGATGACAAAGGTCTTGAGAACAATGAAGGAGAAGAGCGTCGAGTTCAAGCGAGGTTGAGAGCAAAACTCGTCTAAGTTGGAACTGAGGTTACTCTACAGTACATAGGGTTTATATATGTCTTGGAGAACAAAAGAAACCATAAAGGGAATAAAGCTGTAGCTATCTATGAAAGGAAATATGAAGGTAGCTACGAAAGGAGATAGCGTCCATGTTGTACACTGCGCAGTAATGATGATGATGAAACGGTTTGCTGAGACACGGAGACGAAACGAAAAGAGAACTGTAACAGCAGCACCGTTTGGAAAAACTCAAGCTGCGCAGAGCAGTGTATGAACGACAAGTGCTCAAGGAGGCAGCCTTCCGAGAGCAGGAAGAGGCATGGGAAATTCTCATGCAAGAGAGGCGCAAGGCGCTTAAACAACAACAGAAGTTCCAACAGTTGGAACGGGAACTCGAAGCGGACAGGAGAGTGCTTGAGCAGGTGCTCGAGCAGCTCGTCGACCAACCGGATGTCAGGGAGGCAGTATTCAACTCGCCTTCCAATGTATTGCTACTACTACAAGGGTTTAACGTGTTCACATTGAAACACGATGGCCTGGTCCTGACAGCTAAGGAATGCAATAAACTGATGCATGCCTCAAATGGCAACATCAAGGTGAAGCACTTGGGCTGTATGACACGGTATGCGCCATACATGTACAAATGGAGACAATCGAGATCAAGTCGATCTCAATCTCCGATTACTGTGCCCAACTCCTATGCCGAGGACACTGGGCCGGATAACAATATGGCATTTATTCCGACATGGGAGGATTTCATGGACATGCACTTGGCCAATTGGGGAATTCGGACCAAACAGGAATACACTGAGCACTGGGTGGAAAATCAGGAGCGAGTAGTGCTGCCTGGGGTCCCGACTAATGGAGATTGGCCTAACTACCATTGGCGCAAACCTGGGTACTGCTACATGTACCTGTTCAAACCAGAGTACTACGATTTGTACCACTGGCCCACTTGGCCCACTGTTACCGAGATCGCGTCATGGAACACTGAACTCCAAAATCCATTCGCTTGGTTCAGCCTCCAGGACAATTGCCAGCAAAACCGGTTTCATGTACTAGAAGAGTTCATGATCAGGCAGGAGGATGGTGACAACATCTGGGATTGGGGCAGCATCAATGAAATGGTTGCCAGAGGAATGTACAACAAGCAGGCTCGGTGAGGAGGAAAGGGCTTCTTTTACCAAAATAAGAAAAAGAAGAAGGCCCGATCCTATACGGGTTCAACCCTGTCAATCAAGTGTGAAGGCGGTGATGCGGAATTATCCAGTGTCCCTGTACACACAAGCAAGCCTAATCCGATCTTGTATTTGATCACTGGCTCCACACCTCCGAGAACCTCAAAACAATCTACACCACCTCCGGTACCACCAAAAGTTCCCACGTATGCCGAGGCAATCAAAGCCAAGAAAGCGGAGTTTAACACAATCATGTGTACCCGTGGCGGCGATTGGAACTGGCATGATGGACCAGTCACCATGGCAGAGGACTGGATGATCGAAGCGGGACCCAGTAACTTGCATGAGGCACAGAAGCGACAAGAGATAGACCACTGGCGTAGAACGGTAGCCAATGAAGTAGAGCATGTTTATCCGTACCCTGTAGCACGATCAAGCAATGAAGTCCTACACCTGGACATTCCGGGATTCTGCTATTTGGTGATGTTTAAGAAACAGTACTGGAATAGCTTCAAATGGCCGGCATACCTGCAGATCCAAGAAATCTATCAGTTCGATCGGCGAATGAGGGAATTACAAGCAAACGTGAGAGTGCGAAAAACATATGGATGTGAGGGATGTATCCATGTGGAGCGTGTGTCTCAGGGCCTCAATGCCTGGACTCAGATGGAGGATTGGATCCTCAAGGGGTATGGCCGCTACCATATTGGCGCGTTTCAATGGACCATTCAAATGGCCGTGGGACTTAGAGATTTCCTAATCAGGTATACACAAGTCATGCCGCATCCCTTACTGCTCCAAATTCCCTTAACTGAAACAAACCAGGATGACGTGGCTGATAGACAATGGCAGATCAACAACATTGAGGAATCCAGGATGGCAACGGTCAATGGCTTTGGACAACTCCTCACTAATGTTCTGGAGGAATGGCAACGCACGCATCCTCGACCCTCACCGGCTCCATTGACAAAAGCCAAGATGCCCGATCACTTCGAGGGTGATCCAAGTCAGGTGGATAATTGGCTGCACACAATGGAAGTCTATTTCACGTTGGTGTGGGAAACAACAGTCCGGAGACGCATCATCATCTGTCTGTATCGAGCCAGGAAAGGCAAAGGAAACCGTGCAGGAGAATGGGCTGGCGTTAAGCTACAGGAGATCCAAAAAGCAGATGAGGAGTATGAGGGAAAGCATGCACACCTTCCTACACGTTATCTGGCAGATCTGACATGGAGAGAAATAAACAATGGGCATCAAGCACCTCTGCAACCCGAGGATCAACCCTTGCAATGGACACGCCTGCCCAATGTCAATAAATATCCATGGGTTACCTGGGCGGCATTCAAAACAGAGATGCATGAGTTTTTCATGTCAATGGAAACCAAACAGCATGCCACCGACAACTTGATGAAATTGGAACAGCAAAACACTCCAATTGAGGATTATATCATCAAGTTTAACACATTATCACCACTGGTGGGCTGGGGAGAAAATGCTCTCAAAGATCACTTCCTCAACAGGATTAATCCTGCACTGGGCGGAGAGTTAATCAGACATGGAAATTTGGCGGACGATGCATCCTTAAAAGCAATCCAGGATAGGGTGGTGCAGTTAGCACAGATATATTGCAGGGCAAAGGAAGCATACGGCAAAAAGAAAAGCCGAAATGAGTATAAGGAGACACCGGTAGCCAAGGAAAGCAAGGCACCGATTCAACATAGCATGCCCACTATGGCAACATCTAGTAGGGACCCAAACGCCATGGATGTTGATAAGGCAAAACGACACACGGGGGCATGTTACAATTGCGGCAAAGAGGGACACTTTGCCAGGGATTGTCCAGAACCTAAGCGGTTCAATAGGAAGGATAAAGGAAAGGGCCGTATTCGGGAGTTAAAAGTGGAAGAGCTCACTGAGGAGCAATGGAAGGAGTACAGCAAAGAGAAGGGTTTTGGCGACAGCCAGTAGGCAAGTGCTCCACGCTGCTGGCTGATAGAGTTTCGATCTCGGACAAGGATTCTTGTATTAGCATACCTGAATTATTATATGAGTGTTCATCATAAGGCATTTATTATGAACCCATTCTTTTAGACACCGCACCGCAGTATCCTTATTTTGCTGCCAAATCCTCCTGAGTACCCAAGCAGGAGACCATGTTTTTATTCTTGGTTTTGCGCTCACACTTAGGTTCCAGATCCGATGGACATGATGAGGCAACTGAAAGTTTGGTTAATGAGTTAAATCAACAATCAGAAGCAGAAGCATTATGGAACCTAACGCGGTTAAGGCAGAGTGTCGTCAAAGCTACAGGACGGCAAGAAATGAATTTGAAAGGGACTATCATGACAATGGACACTGGGGCGCAAATCAATATTGTTGCTCTAGTAGATTCAGGTTGTACAGGGTCTTGTGTCAGTACTGAGTTTGTGGAATGGCACAAACTTAATAAACAAAAACTCCTTAGACCCATGCCAGTGTATAATGCAGATGGAACAAGGAACGCATTAGGCAGTCTGGAGTATATGGTCCAGTTCAAATTACGGATAGGAAGTCATGAGGAGATCATCGAATGTGGAGTCGCCGGACTAGGAAAAACGGACATCTTTTTGGGACACGATTGGTTGCAGCATCACAATCCAGTGATGGATTGGAAAAAGCAAGAAGTCCGGTTTACTAGGTGTCCAGGAACGTGCTGGGATCGTTCTCATGTAGATAATCCCAAAGATGAAGTGGACCCTATGGAATCATCAGATGAAGGTGAAAAGTTGTTGGCAGTACATATAGGAGAGCCTGAATTCAAACTACAGTTGGTAGCAACGGATATTGCGGCAAAAGAGGCCAACGCATCAAAAAGGTGTTCATTAGAGGAGGTAGTCCCTGAGCATTATCTTGGGCACCAAAAAGTCTTTGAAAAAGAAACCTTCGACAAACTCCCGCCGTGATGACCATGGGACCATGCGATTGAGCTAATACCTGGATCCAAGGCAGTGGATTGTAAAATTTACCCACTCAACCGGGACGAACAGGCTCAACTGGATGAATTCCTGAAGGAGAACTTGGAATCGGGTTGTATTCAACCCAGTAAATCTCCCATGGCGTCTCCGTTCTTTTTTGTTAAAAAGAAGGATGGGAAATTACGGCCAGTTCAGGATTATTGACGATTGAACGAGATGACGATCAAAAACCGATACCCGCTACCACTCATTGGGGAATTGGTCAATAAATTGTCACAGGCCAAAATATTCTCGAAAATGGATATCCGTTGGGGATACAACAATGTCCGAATTAAGGAAGGTGATGAGTGGAAGGCCACTTTTCGGACCAATTGAGGACTGTTCAAACCATTGGTTATGTTTTTTGGGTTAACTAACTCACCGGCGACATTTCAAACCATGATGAATGACATTTTCCGACAGGAAATTGCTGAAGGATGGGTCGTCATCTACATGGATGACATTTTGGTTTTCTCAAAGTCTCAGGCGGAGCATACCAAACATGTGAACTGCATCCTGGCAAAGTTGGAAAAACATAAACTTTCCTTGAAACTGGAGAAGTGTTGGTTTGATCAACCACAGATTGACTTCTTGGGATTGGTCATTAGTACCAACTCCATCTGAATGGAGAAAGGCAAGGTTGATGCCATTGCGTCGTGGCCAGAACCAACATGCAAAAAGGAATTACAACAGTTCTTGGGATTTATCAACTTTTATCGACGATTTGTACAGGGCTTTGCTCAGATGGCTAAGCCGTTGACAAAATTAACTGGCAAAGTCGACTGGTTGTGGACTGAGATCCAATCCGTGGCCTTTCAGGGACTGAAAGACCTTGTGGCAAGGGAGGTTGTTCTCAAAATTCCAGATGACAAGGGACAATTTCGGGTTGAGGTAGACGCATCAGACTTTGCGATCGGCGGAATTTTGTCTCAACAGGGCAAGGATCAACTTTGGAGACCAGTGGCGTTCATTTCCAAGGCCTTAAACGATGCGGAGCGGAACTATGAAATTTACGACAAAGAAATGTTGGCTGTAATGCATGCCTTGTATGAATGGTCCCATTATCTTAGAGGCGCAAAGGAAATTGTGGAAATCTTAATGGATCATCAAAATTTTACGTACTTCCGGAAAGCACAAAACCTAAATCGAAGACAAGCGCGATGGGTTACGGACTTACAGGAATTCAACTTTGTCATCAAGCATCATTCTGGAAAGTCCAACTCCAAGGCTGATTTATTGTTGTGACGAGCCGGACATGAGCGAGGGGAAAATGACAATGAAGGCGTCATCCTTTTAAAGGAGCATCTGTTTGTATGACTTATGGATGACGACCAGGCCATTGATGAACTGCTAAAAGATGTGGCAAAAATTCCAAAACGACAATGGGAGTCACAAGTGTGGGAAGGAATAGAGAAGGGAGATCCAGATTACACCGTTGACAAAGGAATGGTGCAATGGAAGGGACAAATCTATATACCCACTAACAACCGCTTAAGAGGAGAATTGATTGGATTAATTCATTCATGGGGACATTTGGGAGTCGTCAAAACATTGGAGCTAATAACCCGAGACTACTGGTGGCCGAATATGCGAAAGGATATTGAGAAATACATCCCTGGATGTGAAACATGCCAACGCGTACAACCCAATTGACAAGCTAGGGCAGCACCACTTCACCCGAATGAGATTCCTTCAGAGCCTTGGGAATTATTTCTGTTGACTTGATTGGACCCTTACTGGAGTCAAAGGGCAATGATATGGTCATGGTAGTGGTGGATAGATTCACTAAAAAGGCCTATTTTCTCCCAACAACGTCAACAATCACATCACAAGGGGTGGCAGTTTTATTCCGAGACAATGTATTCCGAGAACATGGAATTCCCCGGAAAGTCATCAGCGACCGAGGACCTCAATTTGTATCCAAATTTATGGACAATCTATATGGGATGTTGGGAATCAAGGCAAACCGATCCACGGCTTATCACCCACAGATGGATGGACAAACAGAGCGTGTCAACCAAGAAGTCAAGGAGTTCTTGACTATGTTTGTAAATCATTGACAAGATAATTGGAGTGACTGGCTAGCAGTAGCACAGTTCTGTCACAATGATCAAGTACATGATGAATAATGGACGACACCCTAACAAAGGCTTAAATCCATTGCATACACCCACGGTAGTTGCAGTTGAAGATTTTGCCAAACAGGTTGAGGACACACATGCCAAGGCAACAGAGGTGCTAAATAAAACCACTGAAACTATGAAAAAGTGGTATGATGAAAGCAAGGCACCAGCACGGGAATACAAACCAGGCGATAAGGTTTATCTCAGTACAGAAAATCTGCCTACTATCCGTGCTCCCAAAAAGTTTGATGGCAAGTTTGTCGGTCCCTTGAAAATTGTGAAAAAGGTTGGAGCCTCTGCATACCAGTTAAAGATACCCGCGTCCTGGAGGGTTTACAATGTGTTTAACGAGATTCACCTCAAACCATACAAAGAACCTGTTTTTCCCACTCAGAAAGACAAAGTAGCTCAACGCAAGGAGTTACAAATGGTGGAAGAGTCACAGGATGACGAGTACGAGGTCGAGGAGGTCATGGACAGCCAAGTCAGTGGACGTGGCGGTGGACAACTGGAATACCTTGTCAAGTGGAAGAATTATCCTGTAGAGGAATCCACTTGGGAACCAGCAGAGAACCTTGACAATGCTAAAAAGGAGGTTCAGGAATTTCACAAGGCATACCCGAGTGCTCCGTGTCGACTTGTTAATGTACGGGACATGGATTACCGATGGTGGCAAAATCATACTCAAATGCACGTGCCCAAATGATTGTTTGGATGGGAAAATGGCAAATTCGAGCGTGAATACCTCGAAAAGCTAAAGAGGAACTGGCAGCGGTGGAAAGGCGACCACAAGTTGATTTACAATGAACCGGATATGGATCAGGCATTTGCAAGAGACCTTGCAAAAATTCCCAGAAACAATATCTCGCACTGACTTCCTGGGACGTGAAGTCTTAAGGGGGGTCATGTTACGACTCTACAATTTTCTGGCGGTTTTTCCCATATTTTTATCTATTTTCTCTGGGGCCCTATGGATGCATAGGTATACAAGACTCGTAGGTGCCAACCCCTATGTTGAGGCACCATCGGTTAGGTCAGCAGTTAGTCAGCCAGGGGCTGTGTTGATAGGAAGACAATAAGGACCGGGGGTGGCATTGCGGGAAGGCATAGATAGTCGCCATGGTTCCATTGCTGCGTGCGCATAGCCCTTGGGGCATGAAGCTGCTGCGCACAGACCATGGATGGGGTATATAAGGTGGTGCGTTGTAGGTAGGAGTCTCTAAGACTCTAGATAGTTTGCTCTCACCCAGCATACTTGTCTATTGTGTCACTTAGCTTCGTCTCAATTCTATTTCATCTCAGGAAGCTTGTGGTTGTGTGGGATTAGTCCTAACAGAAATAGACTTGGTAATGATAAACCAGTTTCTAGATCTACAATACTAGAACAGTATTAATCCAGATGAACAAGCTCAAAATTCATTTGGATTTAGAGAACAGGAAAGAGCTGTCATACAACAAAAGTTTGGAACAAGGAAATCATCTATGATTCCAAAAGTTAAAGTTATTAAAGATAATGTTTATGGAGATAAACATCCAGCTAAATTGAAGCTGAATTTAACTTTAAGAAATGGAATGATGTCATTCAAAACAGAATTAAGAATGATAAAGAATAATGATAAAATAGACAAACAAGTTCAAAAAGTTACTGAAGACTTGTATGGAAAGAAAAAACATCCAAACATTAGAACGTCAGATTCTAATATGACAGAACTAACTGTAGAAGATCTTAGACCTATTCCTAGAAAGAATACTAAGAAAACAACTTCTGTAGAAACAAACAAATCAGATGTTAAATCAGATTTAACTCCAATGCCTAGATTTGAAAGAAAATCTTATTACCTGATATAATAAAGAAACCTTCTATACCAGATATTGATCTAGATAAGATAGTTACTATGGATACAAAATTAGATTCAGAATCTAATGATTTAGAATTGATAATGAAGCTTGGCTAAAGAAAGTACAAGCAAAAAGAGATAAATTTCTCTTATCAAAAGCAGCATCAAAACTCAATGATCAATAAAACAGAAGAAAAGGAATACCTGTTGTATATAGAGATCTTATCAAGATAAAGATAAGGATCCTCGATCATATTCAAAATGGGTAACTGCTATGGAAGAAGAAATTAAATCTATACAAAGTAGAAATGTTTGGGAATTAGTTAACAAACCTAAAGACAGGAAACCTATTGGATGTAGATGGGTTTACATCATAAAGCAATTGGATAATAGATATAAAGTGCGATTGGTTGCTCAAGCTTTTCACAAGTACCAGGAATAGACTTTGGAGCCACATTTAGCCCGGTTTCAAGATTTGAGACTGTCAGAATCTTACTAGCATTAGCAGCTTTAGAGGGTTGGGTACTTAAAGCACTAGATGTTAAAACTGTTTTTCTATATGGCCAATTAGAAGAGGAGATATATATGGAACAACCGGAAGGTTTCAAAACCAAAGATACTGATAAAGTATATAAGCTGAGAAAAGCTTTATATGGTTTGAAACAAGCATCTTTAGCTTGGAATATACAAGCACATAACAGTATAACTAAATTAGGATTTAGAAGATTATATGCCAATACAGGAATATATGTCTACAGAAACAACAAAGACATTGTTGTTATCATCTTATATGTTGATGACATAATATTCATGGGCAATAATGAAAAGACTGTTGATGACTTTAAAAAGAAATTTATGAATAAATGGGAAAGTAGAGACTTAGGAGATCTAAGTGAATATCTAGGAATGAATATTGTGATAGACAAAAGTAAATGTACTGTCACAATTGATCAAGCCAAATATGCCAAAAAGATTGTTGAAAGATTTGGTTTAATAAATGCAAAACCAGTTAATACTCCTTTACCAGCTGGTTATGTACCAAATAAACAAATAGAAGGCAAAGCTACACCTGAAATGATCACATACTACCAACAATTGATAGGATCATTATTATTTCTAGCAATGTGTACTAGATTAGATATCATTTATGCTACAATATTAATGTCACAATTTGTGAGTAATCCTACAATGGATCACATTAATAAAGCATTACACATAATCAAATATGTCAGAAGCACATTAGATTATTGTATAAAATATGATGGTTGTGATGCTTATGGTTTAATTGTATATGCTGATGCTGATTGGCTTCAAATCCAATTGATAGGAAGTCAACAACTGTTGTAAAATTAGCAGGAGCACCAGTATACTGGAAATCAGCTAAACAAAAAACAATAGCATTATCTTCAACAGAAGCTGAATACATGGCTGCATCAGATGCATGCAGACAGATATCATGGTTAAAGAATTTGTTTAATGAACTTGGATATGATATACAATCCATTCCTTTAATAATGGATAATCAAGCAGCTATTTACATGGCTTCTAATCCAGCTCAAGAACAAAGAACAAAACACATGGATGCAAGATATCATTATATCAGACAATGCGTGAAAGAAGATTTAGTTGATCTCTATTATATAAAAACTGAAGATCAAGCAGCTGATATCTTAACCAAGAACCTTATGTTGAATAAGCATAATAAAATGCTTGAATTATGTGGTATACACAATTGATAAAATATTCAACAAGGAGTGTCAAAACTCTGACAGTTATTGTAATAGTTACATTAGATTAGTTACATTCATTACAATAACTAATGTAATGAACATCTTATCTAATCTATGTCTAATCTATATCTTATCTAATAAGATAAGATTGAATAACTATTAATTACATGTTTCATATTTAATCATAAATAGCTTACATAATATTAGTCATGTGACTTTTGACTCACAATTATGACTCATGATTAGTCATAATGACTCATACTTATGACTCATGTTTATGACTCATGTTTATGACTCATAATGACTCACACTGAATCATATGACTCATACAATGTCATATAGAAGGATATGATATCATATGGAATATCATAGAAGGAATATAAATAGAAGACTCAGAATGACTCATTTTAGGTACCAATATTATGTAATAGGTAGATTACACTGTACTTAGGTTAGGGTTTCTGAAACATATATAAGGAAGGCATTCTGAGCGACTATCCCCTCAGTTTTACAACTAACAACTTATTAACTAAGGCAACCTTAGCTAACAATGTAAGTAATTGGAACCTTACTTAGCTAGTGGCTTGTGCTGCTGTCTATTGTTTCAATAGCACCCACAAAACCAGTCATGAATCTGTGCAAGCGTACTCAGTGCCAGCCAGCTATACAATTGAATCACAAACTGGTGGCCCAAAAGACCAAAGTGTGTTACCAATGCAGAGTTGGCATGCATGTTCCAGGAACATTCTGTGCTGGAATGCAACCATGCCATACAACACCCTTCAGTAGAATGGACATGGGGGGTAGACTTGGATGAAGCAGATATTAAAGAGCAGTCTTGTGGGGCTGATTATGGCTATGTTGGTCCACATTCTGGGTATGATGAGTTGTTGAAAGACAGAGGTGCCTTTGCTGGAGACTTGTCTGAAAATCCAACCCTTCCAAAAACATCTGCCCACTTCTCATCCATCAAATCCCCAGCAGCAGTAGAACAGTTGGCAGAGCCAGTTAGATATAAGACTGACTTTCCCCTCCACCAACAGCACCATTGTTCACCACCAATTTCACATGTTGGTGAGTCATTGGTAGCAGGTAGTGAGTCAGAGCAAGAATTGCAGGAAGACCTACCAGCAATACCAGCAAGTCGCCCAGCTTTGTCATCATCAGGTGACTCCAATGGTGCATTTTCACCATTTAAAGTTTATGATTGGAAATTAACATGTAATGAAAGTTTCCAGTCTTGCATTAGCTGTATTCAAGAACATACAGCAGGTCATGGCAGGTCAGGCCAAGACTGACTCTCCATCCAGCAGCTCAGCTGTCAATCACACTGGTGTGTTCCTAACAGATTTGCAATGTTGTTTCATATTCCCATGTTCCATAGGTATGAACATCACCACTGCTGTGTTCAGAGACTTGCAACTGGCATATCAACTGGCTTGTACTGGCACCCCTGACAGCTCTGGCAGTGATGTGCCTGGTAAGTTCTTAATCATTTATCAATGTGTACATACATACAAATGCAATGCAGATGCAGCAGATGTGTTCATGGGCATGCAAAATATGCCTACACACCAACCAGCTCGAACTGGCACCAGCTCAGAAAGCAATACTTCTGCAGAAAGTATGATTTAAAATTTTAGCTGATGACTTATAAATGTTATGCTGCAGGTTCTGGTGATGATTTGGCAGTAGCGGTATTCAGGGACCTGCAGAGTCAGGTGCCACTCATATCCATAGTTACTGCGCAATGTACAGCCTGGACGCTATCTCCTTTCGTAGTTACCTTCACATTTCCTTTCTCGGATAACTACAGCTTTATTCCCTTTTACGATTCCTTTGTTCTCCAAACGTATATAAACCCCATGTATTGTAGAGTAACCTCAGTTCCAACTTAGACAAGTTTTGCTCTCAACCTCAATCGACCTCAACACTCTTCTCCTCATCGTTCTCAAGACCTTCGTCATCGTTTGACTTAGCATCTAGACCTCTTGTCCAGTGGCTGGGAGCGGACCGAGACTCTGCTTGTCACTGTTGACTTAGAACGAACTATGAAGAGGGCATCATCCGTAACACAAGTTGGAACTCAGGAACCGCTCAGTGCTTCGTCACTAGCCAGACACCATTGAGACCCGAACCTCCCAGATCAGACCACCGAATGAATCTGTTCATTACAGACAGAGGTATTACCTCAACCGAAGGGAAGGCTATCCTTCTACAACCAATGAAGGGTGGTACTACATTTCAGCTACCAAAAGAAAGAACCAACAAGTCCCAGACAGCTTCTTCGAAGGAACATACAAAGAAGGAGACCCCGACAAAGAGCTACCAGCAGAAACTTGGATCATTTGGCATAACGAAGAAAATGACTCAGAAAAACAGTTGTTCTTCCCACCAAACACAGAACCAGAGCTCACTTGGTGGCACAAATTTCGTGACACAGAAGATCTAGGAGACTTCGCTTTTGTAGCACTCGAAGCATCTAATTTTGCCAAGTGGAATGAATACAAGGAGCAGCAGCAGATTGAATTAGATCTAGCCTTTGATGACGAACCGAAACAAGGAGAAAGCTCAAAACAATGACAGAACCAAAACAGGAACCTGAAACTGAAATGAAAAGGAACATGGCAGACGAAAAGGACACATCTCCAAAAGGAATAAAGGGGATCTCCATTGAGAAATTCAAAGGACAACAATCCAAAGCAAAACATTTCATCTATGCATTTGATGACACCTTCGATCTAGATGAGGAACAATTTACCACTGCCAAGAAAAGGATCAAATACGTTTTTCTACACTTAGGAGAGGAATTAGACAATTGGAAATCCAATATCCGAGAGGAATTGGACAAGGCAACTACAGACAAAGGAAAGAAAAAGGAAGAAGGAACAACACTCTCTTGGGATAGCTACAGCAGTTTCAAAAAGCGATTCTTAGCCAATTGGGGCGAATCAGACACTGCAGCCAGGACCCTGAATGACCTAGATAAAGTCAAAGTGGGCAGAGACATTGATATCCCCACTTACATTCAGAAATTCAAATTGCTCATTCAGTCAACCGGAATTACAGGGTTCATGGCGCAGCAAATCTATTTCTGTAAAGGATTACCAGCATCAGTTGCAGCAAAGATCATCAAAAATCCCGCAGTCATTAACATGAAAACAGCCTATGATGCTGCGGAGCGACTACACAATGCTTGGGAAACCCTGAAACTGATGAACAGGTCCACTGGGTTGGGAAACATGGAGAGACGTTTCAAATTTAACCAAAACTTGAGGAACTTGGCATCAGGATCAAAAGGGGTCAATGCCATAACTACTGGACACCTTTCAGATGCCCAAAAGGAGGAATATCGGAAAACCGGCAAGTGTTTCTGATGCGGAACTCAGGGACACATATCCAGGGATTGCCCAAACAAAGGAAACGCCCAGACAACACCCAACAAACCACCCCCTCCTCAGAATCGCACCATTAGAGCTATAGAGGAAACGACCTCAGAGGAATCAACTGCCCAACACATAAGGGCATTATTGAAAGCACTCCCGGACGAGGAGCGCAAGAATACCCTTCAGGAACTTGAAACAGAGGGTTTTTAAGAAGGAGACGCCAGAAAGCGGTTGACACCTCCCATAAAGTTGAACAATTAGCACTCGATTCTGTAATCGTACAATCCAATAATAACAAACAGATTTCCATCACTGTGCAAACGAACAATAAACCCGCTGAAATATCCACCCTCATTGATTGTGGAGCAGAAGGGAACTTCATTGACAAATGCATATCAAAAGATTGGCCAAAAGAAGAATTAAAACAACCAATTAAAGTCAAAAACGCCGACGGAACTATTAACCAAAATGGGATGATCACGCATCGGACTCACCTCACTTATTCCATCAACGGAAAACCATATGACAATTGGCTATGTATCATGAACCTAGGAGATCAAGAAATTATCTTTGGAATACCATGGCTGGAAAAGCATAATCCTACCATCGATTGGCAAAAGAAAACCCTCCAAATGGATGATGACTTAGAAGATAATAAATCCATCTGGCGCATGGTGCTAGATACGCAACAATGGGGAGAAGACAAATATTGGATTAGGGTAAAAATGTCAGCATCACAAGTGTTTGAACATCAGGCGAAGCGTGATGAAATACCAACCGTTCTACCAGCGGAATACACCCCATGGCAATCTACTTTCAAAAAGAAAGCATCAGAACGCTTCCCATTGTCACGACCATGGGACCACGCTGTTACGGACGATGTCTCGTCATGATTCGTTCTAAGTCAACAGCAACAAGCAGAGTCTCGGTCCTCTCCCAGTCACTGGACAAGGAATCTAGATGCTAAGTCAAACAATGACGAAGGTCCTGAGAACGATGAAGAAGAAGAGCGTTGAGTTCGAGCAAGGTTGAGAGCAAAACTCGTCTAAGTTGGAACTGAGGTTACTCTATGATACATGGGTCTTATATACATTTGGAGAACAAAGGAAACCGTAAAAGGGATGAGGCTGTAGCTACCTAAGAAAGGGAATATGAAAGTAACTACAAAAGGAGATGGCGTCCGAAGCTGTACAGTGCGCAGTAATGATGAATATGAAATGATCCACTGAGACACGGAGATGAAACGAAAAGAGAACTGTAACATTACCCCCTTCGTATGCAAGAAGTCACCGACTTCTACCATGAGTTCGTCCAACCGTGGTCTTGCCGGGATTCCAGCCAACTGATAATATTGCCAATGTCCTTGTCAGCAGTCTCCACTCGCCACTGTAAACTCTGAACCGCTCATTGTAATTGTTTTTCTTGGGCAAGCATTGCATCCCGTTCTTCGTAAGTAAGGGTATGCGGGTCGGTAGTGAGGGTGAGGGCGGTGATAAAATCAAGTGGTTCGGAAAACAAGTTGAAATAGGTGACCAGTGTGGCGAGATTGTCGCTGACGTTGTTGAGCATGGCGTTGTGAGGATGGGTGACGACGGGTGGAGCGGGTACAATGGGGACGGTGATGGTGTCAGCTAGTTCTGCTGGATGCTCATGTAAGTCTGGGAGATCCGCAAATTTGAAGTCGTCCATGGTGATGGTGGTGTTGACAAAGACCTCAAAAGGGAGGTCGTGGGTGGTGGGAAGGAAAGGCGAGAGGACGACGGTTGGTTCAACGTAACAATGGCCACATGCTGTGACCAGAAGAGTGAAAGCGAAAGCGATGAGGTAGGCAATGGTGGTGAAGAAGGCGGGCATGATGTGAATAAGTTGGGGAATCCGATGTGTTCCAAAGCGTCCTTTTATGTTCAATTGAACACTTTGTCATCATAATTGACAGTCAGGAGCTCTTCTTCCGAAAATTGGTAAGATGACACAGGCGCTCTGATGGTGGGAACGTATTCGAGTTCTCCATCGGATTCTTCTGATTCGCTTAATTCAT
Organism: Amanita pallidorosea; assembly: GCA_023014475.1. Classification (NCBI taxonomy): domain Eukaryota; kingdom Fungi; phylum Basidiomycota; class Agaricomycetes; order Agaricales; family Amanitaceae; genus Amanita; species Amanita pallidorosea. Next base: position 504,698 of record JAEBUS010000031.1, on the reverse strand, counting down.
TTCTGGTAGTGGTGGAAACCTCGTTCCCATGCTCTGTGTCAGTGATAGGATCATTGCCTTGTGTGATGGTTTGTTCTGGTGCGTCCGGAATAACAGGATCGCCAACAAGTACGTTCAGGAAATCCAAGCTATCCATTGCATCATCGAAATTGGCTTGTGCATTTGGAACATGCCGATCAGCAACCCAGCGGTATATTTCGATTTCTTTGCCAGCGCATTTTAGATTCTGAACGAAGGCATATTTCCAGGGTCTTCTCTTTGAAGGGCCATCTCAGCATACACCTCATATCTGTGATTCAAAGGTATGTTGGGTGATGGAAGATACAATCTGGCCTCTGGATAATACAGTAATTCCTCAGGATCAAATGTAAGATCCATATATTTTGGGAGATAATGAAGACAAGCGTTAAATGGGAATTCTACATGTCCCTGTGGATGTGTTAAGTGTCCGGTGGTTAGTCTTGAGACTCTGGGTGCAATCTGTCAAGCTGCTTGTGTCCGGATGGTTTTGGAGAATCGTGGTAATCCTAATGGAGAGGTTGGAGGACGATAGATAGGAAATTTAATGATTCGTCCTCGAAATCTTTCGTAGAGTTTTGGAGAATACCGTCCTCGAGTTGAACAATATTTCTTCGTATATCGAATGTTTTGTTTAAGGATTCGGCGGTTATGATAGCGAGACATGGGTGTTTTACAACTGTCTTCTCTGTTTATATGCTTGCAAGATATCTGCAGCATTGCCTAGATTGCGTTCTGGTTCCCAGGAATTGTCATTCGGACCGTAATTTTTCCATTTAACCAAATACTGATATCCTGTTCCATGCTTTCGGTGTGCAAGAACTGCTTCGACTTCAAACTCTTCCTGTCCATTTACGAGATCAGGAGTGGGGCTGTGTAATTTGTCATGCGTTTCAGTCTCCTTATATGGCATAAGGAGTGATGTGTGAAAAACTGGATGAATGCGCCATTGTTTCGGAAGTTTGAGCTTATACGTTACTGGTCCTAAGACTTGCTCAATGAGGAAGGGTCCTTCTCGTTTCGGCGCTAGTTTCCTGGATTGGTATGGAATATTAAGATTCCTGTTTTCGAGCCAAACTTTGTCTCCTATTTTGAATTTGATTGACTTGGCTCTAATTCATCTAGCCACCATTTGTCTGGCTAATTCATGCGCAGCAAGTGCCTCTTCCCTAGCTTTTTGTAGTAATTGTAGTGCTGTCATTTTCTGCGCCGCAGTGGGTAGTGCAACCAGGTTTGTTCCATACATAAGCTGGAAAGGCGATGCTTTAACCGAATCATGATGACGATCGTTATGGGCAAATTCGGCAATTGGTAATAATTGTTTCCAAGTATGGGCTTCATTTGCACAGAATATTTGAAGATATACTTCTAGTTCTTGATTAACTCGTTCCGTTTCTCCATTGGTTTGTGGATGATAGGCGGTGCTCATTCTATGATTGATTCCTAATGTTTTTCTGATTTTTTGGAAGACCTTGGCTGAGAATTGCGGTCCTCGATCTGAGATGAGTACATCTGGTAGACCAAAGCACTTGAATATTTCGGAGATGTAAAGGTCTGCTGTTCCTAACGCATCAATGGTTTTCTTACAAGGAGTAAGAATTACCCCCTTCGTAAGGCCATGGTCCACCGTGACCAAAATCGAGTCAAATCCATCAGAAATAGGAAGATCGGTAATGAAGTCCAGGGTTACTTGGTGAAACGGTCTAGTCGCCTTAGATCCAATCGGTAGAAGGGCCGGGGTGTTGGGGTGAGTGTTCACCTTCATTTGCTGACATGTAGCACAGCCTGTAACCCATTCCTTCACGTGTTTATACATTCCTGGCCACCAGTAGTCTCGTTGTAATAATTCTAGCGTTTTCAAGTGTCCAGGATGTCTGGAAGTAGGCGATTCATGAACCGTTTTGATAATACTGGTGCGGAGTGTTCCAAGATCAGGGATATATGCTCTGTCAATGTATCAAATGATTCCGTCAACGAACGCCCAATCCTGTAATCTGGATTTAATAGGCAGAGCGCGTTGCGTTTCTATGACTTCAATGATGGTTTTTCCAAAGCTATCAAGCGACGTGGCGTCTTGAATCTTCTGAGAAGATCTGTAGCAATAAGGCGAATAAACTTGTTGCTGGGTAACATGATAACATCGTCTGGAGTGTCATCATCTTTCATATGATCAGGACGGCGGGATAATGCGTCCGCTTCAAACATTTTTGTTCCTGGTACGTGCTCGATTTTCAGATCAAATTCTGATAACATCATAGACCATCGAGCTTGTCGAGGTGTTAATTGTTGCGGAGTTCTATAGAACGAAAGGTTTTTATGATCACAATGGACTATGATGGGATGCGGTGATCCATGCAGCAAATGTCGCCGTGCTTGTAATCCTTTAATGATAGCCAGTAGTTCTTGGTCATAGATTTGATAATTCTGCTCCGTTGTGGTTAAGGCGTGTGATGTGAAGCTGCAAGGATGGAGGGATCCAGAGGCATCAGCTTGTTTCAACACTGCTCCAGTGGCCTTATTGGAGGTGTCCGTTTGTAGAATAAATGGTTTTGTGGGGTCTGGCATGCGCAGGACTGGCATAGACGAAAACTTGTGTTTTAATGCATCGAAAGCCATTTGACAATCAGATGTCCAACTGAAGATTAAACCTTTCTTTGTCAAGTCTGTTAACGGTTTTGCTATAGCAGCAAAGTTGCCGATGAATCGTCTGTAGAAATTTCCAAATCCAAGGAAAGATCTAACTTGTTTGACCATTGTGGGGACTGGCCAATCTCTGATACCAGCAAGTTTGACTGGATTCATCTGAATATGACCAGGCGTAATGACCATGCCCAAGAATTCGACCTCTTGAATGCAAAATTTTCATTTTTCTAACTTCAAAAATAGGTCCTTTTCCTGTAAACGCTTCAGGACTCGTTCGGTTTGTCTCTGTATTTCTTCTTTTGTTTTCCCACAAATCAGAATATGGTCCATATAGATAATGAGCCATCCTTTGTTAATCATATCCTGGAAGTATTTGTTCATCATAGTCTGAAATGTTGAGGGCGAATTGCAAAGGCCGAAGAACATTACTGTTGGTTCGTATAAGCCACGATTTGTAATGAAGGCAGCTTTCCATTCATTGCCTTCTTTAATTCGCACATTGTTATATCCCCAGCGCAAATCAAGTTTGGTGAAATAGTTTGCGCCTTCTAATTTTGTCATTAGATCTGAGACTAGAGGTAACGGATAGGCATTTTTGATTGTCCATTCATTAAGGTAACGATAGTCTTGGCAGGGTCTAAGAGCGCCGCTTTCTTTCTTTGAAACGAAGAAAAATGGTGATGCCTGTGGCGATTTGGATGGTCGGATATATCCTTTGTCTAATTGCTCTTTAATCCATTCGTCAAGCGTTGACTGTTCTTTCAGTGATAGCGGGTAGATTTTGCTAACTTTCGGCGTAAATCCAGTTTTGAGTTCAATCGCATGGTCCCATGGACGTGATGATGGGAAATGCTCTGATGCTTTTTTCTCAAAGGTAGACTGCCAGGGAAGGTACTCAGGTGGTAAGACAGTTGGCGTTTCGTCGCGTTTTGCTTGGTGTTCAAATGCTTGTGACGCCAATGTTTTTACTCTTATCCAGTATTCGTCTTCTCCCCATTGTTGAGTATCTAGCGCCATGCGCCAAATAGGTTTGTCATCTTTTGAATTGTCATCTATTTGGAGGGTTTTCTTTCGCCAATCAATAGTCAGGTTATGCTTTTCTAGCCATGGTATTCCGAAGAGATTTTCTTGATCCCCTAAGCTCGTGATCCATAACCAATTATCATATGGTTTTCCATTGATAGAATAGGTAAGATAAGTTCTGTTACGGACGATGCCCTCGTCTTGGTTCGTTCTAAGTCAACAGCGACAAGCAGAGTCTCGGTCTGCTCCCAGTCACTGGACAAAGAGTCTAGACGCTAAGTCAAACGATGACAAAGGTCTTGAGAACGATGAAGGAGAAGAGCATCGAGTTCAAGCGAGGTTGAGAGCAAAACCCGTCTAAGTTGGAACTGAGGTTACTCTACAGTACATGGAGCTTATATACGTTTGGAGAACAAAGGAATCGTAAAAGGAAATGAAGCTGTAGTTATCTAAGAAAGGAAACATGAAGGTAACTACGAAAGGAGATAGCGTCCAGGCTGTACAATGCGCAGTAAGGATGGATATGAAACTGTTTACCAAAGCATGGAGACGAAACGAAAGGAGAACTGTAACAAGTTTGATGCGTGATCATGCCATTTTGGTTAATAGTTCCATCAGCGTTTTTGACTTTAATTGGTTGTTTTAGTTTTTCTTTTGGCCAATCTTTTGATATGCGTTTGTCAATGAAGTTTCCTTCTGCTCCACAATCAATGAGGGCAGATATGTCAGCGGGTTTATCGTTCATTTGCATGTTGATTGAAATCCGTTTATCATTATTGGATTGTACGATTACAGAATTGAGTGCTAACTGTTCAACTTCATGGGAGGCGTCAACCGCTTTCTGGCGTCTCCTTCTTAAAAACCCTCTGTTTCAAGTTCTTGGAGGGTATTCTCGTGCTCCTCGTCTGGGAGTGCTTTTAATAGTGCCCTAATGTGTTGGGCAGTTGATTCTTCTGAGGTCGTTTCCTCAATAGTCCTAATGGTGCGATTCTGAGGAGGAGGCAATTTATTGGGCGTTATCTGGGCGTTCCCTTTGTTTGGGCAATCCCTGGATATGTGTCCCTGAGTTCTGCATCGGAAACACTTGCCAGTTTTCCGATATTCCGCCTTTTGGGCATCTGAAAGGCATCCAGTAGTTATGGCATTGACCCCTTTTGATCCTGATGCTGAGTTCCTCAAGTTTCGGTTAAATTTGAAACGTCTTTGCGTGTTTCCTGACCCAGTGGATTGGTTCATCAGTTTCAGGGTTTCCCAAGCATTGTGTAGTCGCTCCGCAGCATCATAGGCTGTTTCCATATTAATGACTGCGGGATTTTCGATGATTTTTGCTGCGACTGATGCTGGGAGTCCTTTACAGAAATAGATTTGTTGCGCCATGAACCCTGTGATTCCAGTTGACTGAATAAGCGATCGGAATTTCTGAATGTAAGTGGGGATATCAATATCTCCGCCCACTTTGACTTTATCTAGATCATTCAGGGTCCTGGCTGCGGTGTCTGATTCGCCCCAATCGGCTAAGAATCGCTTCTTGAAACTGCTGTAGCTATCCCAAGAGAGCGTCGTTCCTTCTTCCTTTTTCTTTCCTTTGTCTGTAGTTGCCTCGTCCAATTCTTCTTGGATATTGGATTTCCAATCGTCTAATTCCTCTCCTAAGTGTAGAAAAACGTATTTGATCTTTTTCTTGGCAGTGGTAAATTGTTCCTCATCTAGATCGAAGGTGTCATTAAATGCATAGATGAAATGTTTCGCTTTGGATCATTGTCCTTTGAATTTCTCAATGGAGATTCCCTTTATTCCTTTCGGAGATGTTTCCTTTTCGTCTGCCATATCCTTTTTTGTTTCGGTTTCAGGTTCCTGTTTCGGTTCTGTTGCTTGTTTCGAGCTTTCTCCTTGTTTTGGTTTGTTGTCAAAATCTAGATCCAGTTTGATCTGCTGTTGTTCCTTGTATTCGTTCCACTTGGCAAGAGTAGATTCCTCGAGCAGGGAGAAGACTCCGTCGGTTAGATCCTCAGTGTCTCGAAATTTGTGCCACCAAGTGAGCTCTGGTTTTTTGTTTGGTGGGAAGAATAATTGGCTATCTGAATCGTTTTCTTTGTTATGCCAATTAATCCAAGTTTCTGCTGGTAATTCTTCATCAGGGTTTCCTTCTCTGTATTCTCCTTCGAAGAAACTTTCTGGGACTTGCTGGTTCTTTTTCTTAGTGGTTGAAACGTAATACCACCCTTCGTTTGTTGTAGAAGGATAGACTTCCTGTTACAGTTCTCTTTTCGTTTCGTCTCTGTGTCTCAGCGAACCGTTTCATCATCATCATTACTGCGCAGTGTACAACATGGACGCTATCTCCTTTCGTAGCTACCTTCATATTTCCTTTCATAGATAGCTACAGCTTTATTCCCTTTATGGTTTCTTTTGTTCTCCAAGACATATATAAACCCTATGTACTGTAGAGTAACCTCAGTTCCAACTTAGACGAGTTTTGCTCTCAACCTTGCTTGAACTCGACGCTCTTCTCCTTCATCGTTCTCAAGACCTTTGTCATTGTTTGACTTAGCGTCTAAACTCTTTGTCCAGTGACTGGGAGCGGACCGAGACTCTGCTTGTCACTGTTGACTTAGAACAAACCACGACGAGGCATCGTCCGTAACACAAGTTGGAACTCAGGAATCGCTCAGTGCTTCGTCACTAGCCAGACACCATTGAGACCCGAACTTCCCAGATCAGACCGCCAAACGACTCTGTTCGTTATAGGCAAAAGTACTACCTTGGACGAAGGGAAGTCTATCCTTCCACAACAAACAAAGGGTGGTACTACGTTTCAACCACTAAGAAAAAGAACCAGCGAGTCCCAGATAGTTTCTTCGAAGGAGAATACAGAGAAGGAAACCCTGACGAAGAATTACCAGCAGAAACTTGGATTAATTGGCATAACGAAGAAAACAATTCAGATAGCCAATTATTCTTCCCACCAAACAAAGAACCAGAACTCACTTGGTGGCACGAATTTCAAGATACTGAGGATCTAACTGACGGAGTCTTTTCCGCACTCAAGGAATCTACTCTTGCCAAGTGGAACGAATACAAAGAACAACAGCAGATTGAACTGGATCTAGATTTGACAACGAACCGAAACAAGGAGAAAGCTCGAAACAAGCAACAGAACCGAAACAGGAACCTGAAACCGAAACAAAAAAGATATGGCAGACGAAAAGGAAACATCTCCAAAAGGAATAAAGGGAATCTCCATTGAGAAATTCAAAGGACAACAATCCAAAGCGAAACATTTCATCTATGCATTTGATGACACCTTCGATCTAGATGAGGAACGATTTACCACTGCCAAGAAAAAGATTAAATATGTTTTCCTACACTTAGGAGAGGAATTAGATGATTGGAAATCCAATATCCGAGAGGAATTGGACGAGGCAATTGCAGACAAAGGAAAGAAAAAGGAAGAAGGAACGACGCTCTCTTGGATAACTATAGCAGTTTCAAGAAGCGATTCTTAGCCAATTGGGGCGAATCAGACACCGCAGCCAGGACCCTGAATGATCTAGATAAAGTCAAAGTGGCGGAGACTTGATATCCCACTTATATTCAGAAATTCCGATCGCTATTCAGTCAACCGGAATCACAGGGTTCATGGCGCAGCAAATCTATTTTTGTAAAGGACTCCCAACATCAGTCGCAGCAAAAATCATCGAAAACCCTGCAGTTATCAACATAGAAACAGCCTATGATTGCTGCGGAACGATTACACAATGCTTGGGAAACCCTGAAACTGATGAACCGATCCTCCGGATCAGGAACACGGAGAGACGCTTCAAATTAACCGAAACTCGAGGAACTCAGCATCAGGATCAAAAGGGGTCTCATAACTACTGGACGCCTTTCAGATGCCCAAAGGAGGAATATCGGAAAACCGGCAAGTGTTTCCGATGCGGAACTCAGGGACACATATCCAGGGATTGCCCAAACAAAGGAACGCCCAGACGATGCCCAACAAATTGCCCCTCCTCAGAATCGCACTATTAGAACTATAGAGAAACGACCTCAGAAGAATCAACTGCCCAATGCATTAGGGCACTATTGAAAGCACTCCCAGACGAGGAGCACGAGAATACCCTCCAAGAACTAGAAACAGAGGGTTTTTAAGAAGGAGACGCCAGAAAGCGGTTGACGCCTCCCATAAAATTGAACAGTTAGCACTCGATTCTGTAATCGTACAATCCAATAATGATAAACAGATCTCAATCACTGTGCAAACGAATGATAAACCCGCTGAGATGTCCGCCCTCATTGATTGTGGAGCAGAAGGAAACTTCATTGACGAATGCATATCAAAAGGATGGCCAAAAGAAGAACTAAAACAACCGATTAAAGTTAAAAACGCCGACGGAACTATTAATCAAAATGGCATGATCACGCATCGAACTCATTTGACCTATTCTATCAATGGAAAACCATATGATAATTGGTTATGGATCACGAACTTAGGGATAAGAAATCATCTTTGGATACCATGGCTGGAAAAGCATAATCCGACCATTGATTGGCGAAAGAAAACCTCCAAATAGACGACGATTCAAATGACAAACCTATTTGGCGTATAGCGCTAGATACTCAACAATGGGGAGAAGACGAATACTGGATAAGAGTAAAAACATCAGCATCACAGGCATTGAACATCAAGCAAAAACACGACGAACACCAACTGTTTTACCACCCAAATACCTTCCCTGGCAGTCTACCTTTGAGAAAAAGGCATCAGAACGTTTCCCATCATCACGTCCATGGACCATGCAATTGAACTCAAAACCGGATTTATGCCAAAAGTTAGCAAAATCTACCCATTATCATTAAAAGAACAGTCAACACTCGACAAATGATTAAGGAGCAACTAGATAAAGGATACATTCGACCATCCAAATCGCCACAGGCATCACCATTCTTTTTCGTTTCAAAGAAAGAAAGCGGTGCCCTTAGACCCTGCCAGGACTACCGTTACCTTAATGAATGGACGATCAAAAACGCCTATCCATTACCTCTAGTTTCAGACCTAATGACGAAATTAGAGGGTGCGAACTATTTCACTAAACTTGATTTGCGCTGGGATATAACAACGTCCAAATTAAAAAGGGCAATGAATGGAAAGCGCCTTCATTACGAACCGAGGGTTGTATGAACCAACAGTAATGTTCTTCGCCTTGCAATTCGCCCTTGACGTTTCAGACCATGATGAACGAATACTTCCAGGACATGATTAACAAAGGATGGCTCATTATCTACATGGACGACATTCTGATCTGTGGGAAAACAAAAGACGAAATACAGAAACAAACCAAAGAGTATAGAGCGCTTACAGGAGAAAGACTGTTTTGAAGTTAGAAAAGTGCAAATTTTGCATTCAAGAAGTCGAATTCCTGGGTATGGTCATTACGCCCGGTCATATTCAAATGGATCCTGTAAAACTCGCCGGTATCAGAGACTGGCCAACCCCCACAACGGTCAAACAAGTTAGATCTTTCCTCGGATTCGGAAATTTCTACCGACGGTTCATTGGCAACTTTGCTGCTATAGCAAAACCGTTGACAGACTTAACTAAGAAAGGCTTAACCTCCAGTTGGACGCTCGATTGTCAGACGGCCTTCGATGAATTAAAACGAAAATTCTCGTCAATGCCTGTCCTACGCATGCCAGACCCCACTAAGCCATTTATCCTACAAACGGACGCCTCCAATAAAGCCACTGGAGCAGTATTGAAACAAGCCGATGCCTCCGGATCCCTCCACCCTTGCGGCTTTATATCACACGCCTTAACCACAACAGAACAGAATTACCAGATCTATGACCGAGAACTACTGGCTATTATTAAAGGATTACAAGCATGGCGACATTGCTGCATGGATCTCCGCATCCAATTATAGTCCATTGTGATCACAAAAAACCTTTCATTTTATAGAACCCCGCAACGGTTAACACCTCGACAAGCTCGTTGGTCTATGATGCTATCGGAATTCGACCTGAAGATAGAGCATGTACCAGGGATGAAAATGTTTGAAGCAGATGCATTATCCGCCGTCCTGATCATATGAAAGATGATGATACACTGGACGACGTTATCATGTTACCAATAACAAGTTTATTTGCCTTATCGCTACAGACCTTGCTCAGAAAATCCAAGATGCTACGTCACTTACAGCTTTGGAAAAACCATCATCAAAGTCATAGAAACGCAACATGCCCCGCCTATCAAGTCCAAATTACAGGATTGGGCATTTGTTGACGAATCATTCGATACAATCGACAGAGCATATATCCTGATCTTGGAACACTCCGCACCAGTATTATCAAAACGGTCCATGAATCGCCCACTTCCGGGCATCCTGGACGCTTGAAAACACTAGAATTGTTACAACAAGATTACTGGTGGCCAGGAATGTATAAACACGTCAAGGAATGGATCACTGGATGCGCCACATGTCAGCAAATGAAGGTGAACACTCACCCAACACCCCAGCCCTCCTACCAATCGGATCAAAGGCGATCAACCATTTCAGCAAGTGACTTTGGATTTTATTACCGATCTTCCCATTTCCGACGGATTGACTCGATTTTGGTCACGGTGGACCAGGCTAACAAAGGGGGTAATTCTTACTCCTTGCAAGAAAACATCGACGCACTAGAACGGCAGACCTCTACATTTCCGAAATATTCAAGCGCTTTGGTTTACCAGACGTACTTATTTCAGATCGAGGACCACAATTCTCAGCCAAGGTCTTCCAAGAAATCAGGAAAACATTAGGGATCGATCATAGAATGAGCACTGCCTATCATCCGCAAACCGATGGAGAAACGGAACGAGTTAATCAAGAACTAGAAGTATATCTCCGAATATTCTGTGCAAATGAAGCGCACTTGGAAACAACTACTACCAATCGCTGAATTTGCTCATAACAATTGCCATCATGATTCAGTTAAAGCATCGCCTTTCCAACTCATGTATGGAACAAACCCTGTTGCACTACCTACTGCGGCACAGAAAATGACGACACCAGCAGCAGAAGAATGGCTACAGTTACTACGAAAAGCTAGGGAAGAAGCGCTTGCTGCGCATGAATTAGCCAGACAAATGGTGGCTAGACAAATTAGAGACAAGTCAATCAAATTCGAAATAGGAGACAAAGTTTGGCTTGAAAACAGAAACCTTAATATCCCATACCAGTCCAGAAAGCTAGCGCCAAAACGAGAAGGACCCTTCCCCATCGAGCAAGTCTTGGACCAGTAACGTATAAGCTCAAACTTCCGAAACAATGGCGCATTCATCCAGTCTTTCACACATCACTCCTTATGCCATATAAGGAGACTGAAACACATGACCAAATTACACAACCCACTCCTGATCTCGTAAACGGACAAGAGGAGTTTGAAGTTGAAGCGGTTCTTGCACACCGAAAACATGGAGCAGGATATCAGTATTTGGTCAAATGGAGAAATTACAGTCCGAATGACAATTCTTGGGAACCCAACGCATTTAGGCAATGCTGCGGATATTCTGCAAGCATATAAACGGAGAAGACAGCTGTAAAACAACTATGTCTCGTTACCGTAACCGCCGAATCCTTAAACAAAACATCCAATATACGAAGAAATATTGTTCAACTCGAGATGATATTCCCCAAAACTCTATGAAAAATTCCAAGGACAATCATTACATTTCCTATATATATGCCCTCCAACCTCTCCGTTAGGATTACCATGATTAACAAAAATTATCCGAACTCAGGCAGCTCGACAGATCGCACCTAGAGTCTCAAGACTAACCGCCGGACATTTAACGCACCCACAGGGACATGTGGAATTCCCATTAAACGCTCGTCTTCACTATCTTCCAAAATATATGGATCTCACATTTGATCCAGAAGAATTGCCATATTACCCGGACGCCAGATCACCATACCTCCCATTGCCTAACAGGCCTTTAAATCACACATATAATGTGTATACTGAAGCAGCCCTTCGTCGAGAGGATCCTATTACCTACGCTTTCTTTCAGAGTCTGAAGCGTGTTGGCAAAGAAATTGAAATTTATCAATGGATTAACAACCGACACATTCCAAATGCAATCGCCAACTTCAACAATGCATTGGAAAGTCTAGATTTCCTAGACGCGTTTGACGATGCAAACGGACCTACCATACCCAATTCACCCAATCAGATCACCTCATCCCGCAATTCTTCGGACATAAATCTCGAGCATGAGAACGAGGTTTCCACCGTTACCAGGAATGAATTGAGCGAATCAGAAGAATCTGATGGAGAACTCGAATACATTCCCACCATCAGAGCGCCCGCGTCATCTTACCAATTTTCAGAAGAAGAACTCCTGACTGTCAATTATGATGACAAGGTGTTCAATTGAACATAAAAGGATGCTTCAAAGTGCATCGGATTCCCCAACCTATCTGTCATAACCATGCCTGCTTTCTTCACCACCGTTGCCTATCTCATTGCCTTTGCCTTCACCCTCTTGGTCACAGCGTGTGGCCACTGTTACGTCGAACCCGCCGCCGTCCTATCACCCTTCCTCGCCGCCGCCCACGACCTCCCCCTCGAGGTCTTTGTCAACACCACCATCACCATCGACGACTTCGAATTTGCTGATCTCCCGGAGCTTCACAAACACCCGGCCAAACTCGCTGACACCATAACTGTCCCCATTATACCCGTTCCACCCACTGTCATCCGTCCTCGCAACGCCATGTTGGGCAACGTTAGCGACAATCTTGCCACCCTCGTCACATACTTTAACCTGTTCTCCGAACCACTAGACTTCGTCACGGCACTCACTCTCACCACCGACCCCCACAGCCTCACTTACAAAGAACGTGACGCAATGCTTGCTCAAGCAAAACAACTACAACGAGCAATTCAGAGTTTACAGTGGTGCGTGGAGACTGCCGACAAAGACGTCGGTAACATTATCAGCTGGTTGGAGTCAAGGCAAGATCATGGTTGGACAAATTCTTGGTAGAAGTCGGTGACTTCTCGCATACGAAGGGGGTAATGTTACAGTTCTCCTTTCGTTTCGTCTCTATGCATGAAGAAATACCTTTAACATAGGGAAGTCGTTTTCCCAGCATATTCAACACAGGACCCAAAGTACTACACACCCCCAGTCTGAGGACCATCTTGGGGCCACATCCATCAGGATGTTCAACCAATACTTCATGTACCTTGACCATACCCTTCTCAGGAGTGATGAATGTAAGATCACTTGCATCAGCAAGGTTGAATACATTTCCAAGGGCCTTACCCCTGGAAATACCACCAGTGGTTCTGGAAGAACCTTCAAGTGGGACAGTGATACCCATGTCTTGAATATGTGAGTAACTCCACTCAAAATCATATACTATGCTTACCATCATCTGCATCAAAGAAATTCCTTCAGTCACCTTCTCTTTGGCCTTGCCAACCTCACTCTGTGGAACAGTCAATTATGAAATGCATGAAATGAATTTTGGACTAGCCTGTTCCTCCATAAAATTCTCATCATCCTGTCTCAATTTTTACAACAGGTAAGATGCACAAAGCAATTTACAAACCTTGTTGCTCATACATCATCCAATTTATCTTGATTGCCATCCTGTGTTCATGTTTAGAAAACACATACACATGAGTATACAACTTACCTCATAATCACTGACTGTTAGCTTCTTCATCTCAATATCCCCCCATCACTATCACAGATCCACTACCTCTGATGGAATTACCTCCCTCATGATGTCCACTACTGTCAGTAGAGGAATCTTCACTCTCCTCCTGGTGTATACGAGCAGAGTAATATTTGATTGAGTGTGATGCAGCAGGTGTGGAGGTCCTCACATGTGGAGGTGGTGCAACTGATGTGCCACTTGCCTCTAAGATTTGTTCAACTGTAATTTTTGTGATATTGAGATATATACATATATAATATATATAAAGTATATGCAAATGGATTTGTTAGTAATTGGTGTTGAGCTGTGGTTGGAGGTACTTACCTGGTGGGCTCATGAGGACTAGAAGGTGTGTATGGCATTGGTTAGTATGTGGTTGCAACAGGAAGGGCAGGTATGCATGGTGCTTACTTGGTGGACTCATTGCGAGTGCTAGATGCAGGGAGGTTAGGAATGGGCTTGCGAGCACTAGCCAGTGGTGGTTGTTAGTTGGTGGTTGAAATGCAAATGGAAGGGCTTACCATGATATCGCAGGTGCATTGTGAGCACTAGAGGGGGTGGGCATGTTGCAAGCACTAGAGGGCATGGGCGTGTTGCGAGCGCTAGAGGGCATGGGCACTTGAGTGGCCCATGCGTTGGTCTGTGCGTTGGTCTGTGCGTTGGTCTGTGTGTTGGTCTGTGCGTTGGTCTGTGCGTTGGCCTGTGCAATGGCCCATGTGTTGGCCCATGTGGATCGTGGACTGCAACAGAGTCAGAAAGCAGAAAAATTAAAAGAGGGAAGGGACTTACCGGGGTTGAGGCTGTCCTGCTCTGCCTGACCCTTCATCCTGCTCCATTGGAGCTCCTGCTTGGATGGGATTGGCAGGCTCTGCCATGTGACGGGACTTCTTGCGTGCTTTTCCAGGGCTCTTGATGGATGCTGTAGACTGGGCCCATTTGCGGCCAGATCACGAGGGTGGGGAGCGCGGCGCGGTGTGCTTTCGTGTTGATCAAGTGGTTGCCATGCTGGTGGCTTGGTGACCAGTGCCATGTCACTTGTCACCCTGGTGTGACAGCTGGGTGGTGTGACGGTTGTGTGAAATAGAGGGGGTGGTGGTGGTATGCGCTGGTCCGAGGGGCTGCCGAGACGCGACATGGCAGAACGCACAATGCGCGTAGCCAGTGCGTGAGGGCGACCAGGCAGGGTGAGTGGGCGGAGGTGCAGGTGTTGTGGACTTGGTGGTCGCCGGTGGGCGTGAACGAGGAGAGGGAAGGGGTGGTGGACGGCGGTGGTGGAGCAGTGGTGGCAGGCACGGTGGGCGCTGGGACACACGACGCGTGACAGGCATCGGGTGAGTGGGTGGGTGGACAAGTGTGGGCAGGCAGGGCAAGTGGGCGGAGGGACAGGCATGGATGGGCCGTATCCAGTAGGTAACTTCTTGAAAAGAATAATTAGCCGTAAAAAAAGAAAAAAAGAAAGAGACACGAGGGGGCCAGACGAACCCGTTTGCCCGGGCCCGTTGTTGATGAGTGGTGCTGCGGGCGTGCATGAGCGGATGCGAAGGGGGTGGGACGGGCCGGCGGGAAAACGAGGGCGAGTGGGCAGAGGCGAGGTGTGGCGGCAGTGGGCGGGCAAGTGGGTAGACAGGAGTCGTCGACGTCGCGAAAACGGCTGAAAAAATTAATTAGATGCTGAAAAAATTGAATAAATCGTACGAGGGGGCCCAGACAAGTTCTCGTCTGGGCCCCGGGTAGTGCTCGGGCCATTGGTGTGGGTCGATGGGCTCGAATAGATGTGGCGGCGCGGGGGTGTCGTGGCGAGTGGGTGTGGGTGTGAATGGGTGGGCGACAGGTAAGGCAGTGGCGGCGGCGGTGCGGTTGTCGAGGTGGTTGCAGTTGTGTGACTCGGTCATCGGGAGGGGCCATGACGAGCATCGGTGGTGGGGGCGATGTGGGCATGTGGCGTGGTTGTGACACGCATTGGTGGTGGGGGCGATGCAGGTGAGCGTGGCATGGTTGTGACGCGTGACGCGTGACTAGCGCAATATGTGCGTGACCTGGAGTACTGTTCCACAGGGACTCCAGGTACATGTTGGCTGTGTCCCAGGCATCTCAAAATATACCTGGAGTCCCACTGGAGTCCTGCTGGAGTCCTGCTGGAGTACCAGGAGCCCTCAGGAGTCCACGTGGAACGCGTGGGGCAGTGTAAAGAGCTCTAGAGCTGAGTAAGTTAACACTTACTGGTAGCTGTAGTAGTCACTTAAGTCTGCTGTAGAGTGATCACTTAGTAGAGCAGAGAATATAGATTGATGTCTAAGTACTGAGGTATTTATACAGTCTATCTACTGGTCTGATGTCAGCAATATTAGTAGTGCTGACTGATCATTTCTATTGTGCTTGCTAATGCACAGTCATTGCTGTGTCAATAGCTGTGCAGAACACAGCTTTGCACAGTCATGCACATGGTGCGCTATTGTCTGAGTTTGACACATGTCAAACTCTATAATATCTGTCTAACTCTATAATATCTGTCAAGATATTAATAGTAGTGAACTCTATAGTTATGTCCACATGTACAAACATTGATTATATGACAGATTAGATAAGATCGGTCCCATCCAAGATAAGATTGGATAGATCCGAGATGTTTCCCATGGTGTGGAACATCGTGTGTGTAACGATTACATCCATTTCAACACTCCCCTCATTGAGGATCTCAATGCCAATTTTATCTCTTAACTCTTTGAACTTTTGCCAAGTCAAATTTTTTGTTAAGATATCAGCTAATTGATTATTTGTGGGAACATATTGAATGTTGATATCTTTATCCTCAACACGTTCTCTAACATAATGATAATGAATATCAATATGTTTTGTTCTATGTTCTTGAGCTGGATTCTTTGCTAAGAATATTGATCCTTTATTATCAACATTAAGATCAATAGCTCCAACATTAAATCCTAATTCTTTGAATAAGGATTTAATCCACATGATTTGTCTAGAACAATCTGACAAGCTCATGTATTCAGCTTCAGTGGATGATAAAGCAACTGTTTTTTGCTTTCTTGAAATCCAGCTAATTGGAGCTCCTGCTAATAGAACAAGATTACCCATTACTGATTTGCACGTGATTTGGTCTCCAGCCCAATCAGCATAAGCATAAGCATTAAGTCCTTCTTTGTTAAAGCCATCATATGTTATTTTTCCATTTATAGTGGAATTAACATATTTAATGATATATAAAGCTTTAGCAATATGTTCTTTAGAAGGATTAACCATGAATTGTGACATCATGATTACTGCTTGAGTAATATCATATCTTGTGCCAAGTGTAAGATATAATAAGGATCCAATAATTGATTGATAATAACTCCTTTCTTGAGGAGTTGCAGAACCTTCATTTGCTGCAGGTATATATCCTGCTGGTAATGGTGTGCGAACAGGTTTAGCATCTTCTTGACCAAATCTTTTAACTATTTTCTTTGCATAGTTAATCTGATCAAGAGTTATCAATTTTCTCTTTCTATCTCAGACTATTTTCATTCCAAGATATTCAGAAATGGGTCCTAAATCTCTACATTCCCATTTAGTCATGAATTTGTGTTTTATTTCCATGAGTAATTTTCTATTATCACCCATGAATAACATCATCAACATATAGTATTGCTACTATTATTGATTTTTGTCTATAGCAAACATTAGACTCCTGTGTCTGTAAGACATCGTCCAAAGCCTAATTCTCATAGACTTTTGTTTGCTTTTTTGTTCCAAGCTAAAGAAGCTTGTTTTAATCCATGTAAGGCCTTTTTGAGCTTATAGACTTTGTGCTCTTGTCCTTTGATGATAAATCCTTTTGGCTGTTCCATATATATGTTTTCTTCTAGATCTCCATATAGGAATGCTGTCTTTACATCTAGTGCTTCAATTTCCCAATTTTCTAGCACTGCTGTAGCCATGAGGAGTCTCACAGTTTCAAATTGTGCAACTGGTGAGAATGTATCATCATAATCAACTCCAGGTATTTGTGAAAATCCTTTAGCAACAAGTTGAGCACATTTTTGACCATCACTTTTAACAGCATAAACCCATCTACATTTCACAGGTTTTCTGTTTTTAGGACATGGTACTAATTCCCATATGTCACGGTCTTGAAGGGCTTTAATTTCTTCTGTCATTGCATTATGCCATTCATCCCATTCTTTGGGATTAGATGCTTTTAATTTATATGCATCTCTATATGTCCATTGATCCACATTTTTGGAATAATTTGGACTTATGGCTTTTGATAGAAGGTAGTTAACAAATTTATTTCCTCCTTCTTTATGCAATTTATGTATAAAGTTGACAAGATTGTCACTAGGTGACTTAGATCTGAGATGTTTATTTATCTCATCTTCACTTGAATCACCAAATGGATCTTCATCATCAGACTTTGGTTGGTTTAAATCTGGAATAGATTCACCACCTAAAATTGGTCTGATTTCTTTTTCTGATTCTTCTTTGTCAGATCCAGAGTTAGATGGAGTTTTATAATTGTCTGTCTCTGATCCTGAACTAGAAGGTTCATCGATTTGTAAATCCATTTCTATTTGTTTTAATGGATTTTCTAGTGCTTTTTGTGAAGTTGAAGGACTGAGGATAGGTCTAAGCCTTCCTTTGCCTTTCCCAAAAACTCTTTTCTCCCATTCTGTTTTAGATTCTTTTTCTGTTTGAATGGGATTTTCTTGTCCATAAAAATTGTCAGACAAGAATTTTGGTTTTTTAATTTGGGAAGTCCTCCTGAGAGTTTCATCAAATCCTCATCTAGATTTTCCTTTCTCTGAACATTTATCCCCATGTCGATCTTTGGGAATATTTGTTGTTTGTTCAGGAGGTGTAATAGTTCGATCCAAATTTGGTTCTATATTATCCTGATTTCCATTATCAGGAGTCAAAGATGAATCTGGTAGCCCTTTATCATTATCATTATCACGAGATGGACTGCTGTTCCCATCAAATGTAGCATCATGATTTTTATGATAATAATTGTTTCTTTTATCCTTGGGAGTATCATCATCACTGTCACTATCATATGAGTGACGACCATGGTGTATGTGGGAATTGGAATCAGATTCCTGTCCTTTTTCATTATACCAAGTTTCAATACCTGGTGGACATTTCAATAGTCTTTCATTTTGGCCTTCTATTTTGGCTCTAGGAAATATATGTTCATCAAATAATGATTGAACACCAACAAATATGGAGTTATTGTTTCACATGAATTTATAAGCTTTTGAGCCATTTTCATATCCAATGAATGTCATGGCTTCAGCTCTTGGTGTAAGCTTATTTGGTCTAATTTCTTTTGGTAAGAAAACCCATGCTAAACATCCAAATGTTTTAAAGTAATGAACTTCTGGCTTTTTGTTATATAAATTTTTGTGTGGAGTCATCCATTTTGTTCTTTTTAATGGTGTGCGATTATATGTATGGATAGCAGTTTCCATTGCAAATTCCCACCATAATTTAGGACATTGTGCATGGAGTTGTATACTTTCTGCTTTTTCCAATATAGTATTATTTAATCTTTCTGCATGGCCATTTTGTTGATGGATGTATGGTGCACTTTGTTCACATAATATGCCTTTTTGCTTTAAGAATAGATCAAATTCATTTGATTTAAACTCTCCCCCTTGATCTGATCTGAAACATCTGACTTTTCTTCCTGTTTGGTTTTCAAACAGTGTAACAAAGTCTTTAAAATTTTGAAACATTTCTGATTTTGATTGTAGGAATGCCAAAAAGGCATATGAAGAATAGTCATCAAGAATCATTAAACACCATTTTTTACGATGGTATGATTCCTGTGGAAATTCAAGCAAATCAGCATGTAACAACTCTAAAGGTTGTTTTGAACGTGTTTGTGAAGTAGGCAACACTTTACACTCCCCCTTGTGGACTCCTTGTAGACTCCCAGACTCCTCAGGACTCCTGGTAAATTGACATAAAATGAGCCTTTCAACAAGGAGTGGACAAGGAGTCCTTGTGGACTCCCTGTTCACTCCCTGTTCACTCCTCATTGACTGCAAAAAAGCAAAAAATGCCAGGAGTCATCCAGCCAGGAGTGAACTGGGAGTCCTTGTGGAGTCCTGCTCACTCCTTGTTCACTGCTGCAAGAAAGTAGTAAGTAAAAATGCAAGGACTGGACAGGAGTCCTGTGGAGTCCTGCTCACTCCCTGCTCACTTGTCATCACTGCAGCAATGGCAACAAAAGTCTGTTAATGTCACATAACAAATCTCAACAATACAACTACACTATTCCAAACCATCATCATCTGCATTAATACCAACACCATCACCACCACCATCACCATCCACCTGTGGACCCTTTTTTTCCCTCTCTGATTGTTTGTTGATGACATGTCTTGTGTGATAGAAGAGCATAGTATGCAGGAACCAGTTAAAATTTCCACTGGTCATCCTTTTCAATATTTGCTCATATCCACCTAGCCATGCATTCAATTGTTCACATGCCTGTGTATTGAAGGCACGCTTGTAATAAAGCTCTCCCTGAGCTGTTCTTCCTGCAATAACCAGGTTTGGAGCAGAACCATTCATAGGGGCAGGATTGCACCACTCCACACAGTTGGTCTGTTGCTCTGTGGTTGGAGTAGTGATATGTATCAACTATAAATCTAGTTGTATTCTTCCATTCTTCCCATTTTCCATTTGTTAGACAGCTTCGAAGAACTAAACAGGCCTTGTCAATGCAAACATAATCAGGCCTGGACTCAGAAGTGGGATAAACTTTCTCCAAAAAACCCATGATATTTCCAGGTGACTCTGACTTTGCAAATTTTGCCCAAGCTACAACAACTCCACAGGGTGCACATATGGTTTCTACACAGTAGAATCTTGGTGGAGTAAAGGAATTTCTTGCTGTATGTGTAGTTTGTTCTTCATCATGTGGATGCACATTATTGTCTGACTGAGGCATCCATGGCCATGTCTCATCTGGCCTTCGTAGTGCTCTCCTAAAACCTCCCAATGCCTGTTGTCTGTGATTCCTTAAATACATTTGCCAAGTACCTTGGTGTTGTTCACAGGCTTCAGTTCCTTGTACCTTTGGATTGGAACAGTTTGCAACATGGCAAAGACCACCATACAAATGTTCATGAAAAGCACAATACATGCCACCTCTGGAATTTTGCAAGTCACTGATGCAGTCTTTATAGGCACAGTGTGAATGGCCCATGACAATGCCATCCAGAACAACCATTGTCACAGGTGCATTTTCTGTATCTGTACTTGGACTACCTGGCTCATTTTCTACATTGGTTTCACCTTGGAGAACTTCATCCATTCCCACCATGCCTGATATGTCATTAGATAAGATGACATCAGCAGATTCCTTATATTTGTGTGTACATTCTTCACAAGTATGTTGTTCAGCAGCCCTGATAATTCCATCCTCACCAAGGGTTTTAAATGCCTCTCTTGTGACCTCATCTATTGACAGACCATCTTGCAATGTGAGGTTTATGTTTAAGTTTGAAGCAATGAAACGTATAGACTCTTGGACAAATGCTTGCCAGATCTGACGTCTTGCCACTTTCCCCAGATGACTCAGTCCATCATTGCAGAAATCTGAAAATGCAGCTGCAGATGCATGGAAAGTGTATATGCCACTCAGCACAGCTGAAGTAAATCTGCGATCAACCCACAAATTTCTTCCAATCTTGACATACTTAGCAGCATTGAGATATACCCGCTCATGTCTATTCCCATTTGCTATAGGTGCCCTCTCATGATCAGCATAGCACAGTGTTTTGCACTCTTTGCAATACCCTGACAAGACAGGTACTTTTTCATAAGAAATGAAGTTCTTAATGAGTCGCACATGTGGAACATCTCGCTGTCTTGTCCATTGATATAAAGCATTTTTATTGCAAGCATGTGTCTGACAAACTGCTATTCCTGGACAAACAATGTGAACAGGCCGTATTTCCTCTTGTGAAACAGGCTTTAAATTACCCTTGAATTTTCCATTTGTTTTGCATGGGTACAAGTCAAGAAGTCTTGCAAGTGCATCAATTTTGAGACCATGAGCAATGGCAACTTTTGTCTGATCTGTAATGCCACTATGCAAGTCTGATGCCTTCAACAAGTGGCTGCTTGTCTCTCTGAGCCTGTCATTCAGTGCATATCCCAGACATCTAATCCAACCTGTTGCTACTGTGCTCCTCCTCCTTTGCCCCTTTGGACTCCTTTGACGAAAGTGTAGACTAAGCAGATCAACATTCTCTATAGTAGTGAAGAGGGTCATTAACACCACTGATAATGTTACAGTGGAGCTAAAGTGATCCTCAACAAATTTATTGAACACCTTGAATGTGATATCAGGGAAAGGTTGCTCTCCCTGTGCAGCAACAGCAGGAACATAGCATAGCATCACAATGATGACCATCATCCAAGTAGGGAACTGAAAAAAGACATGCATAGGACTACCTAATTCAAAAACACAACACATAGGTACAATTCAATGCTTACTTAGCCTTCCTCTTGTGGCTCTTCTTTGTGGCCAATTGAGATGGCCCTTCACCCTTGTCCACATTGTCCCTCTTGTTCTTACCCTTCTCCCCCTTTCCCCTTCTTCTCTCTTTCTCATCTTTAAGATCAGCAAAGGTATAAGTAGCCTTCCTCTTGCCCCAAACTTCTGTGTCTGTGGGGCTACCAACTTCATTCTCCAGCCACTCCTTGAGCACAGGGAAATTATTGATATCAGAAAATGCAGGAACCACATAAGCAAACCAGGTTGACTTGGATGCAAAAAGTTCAATGATAGTGATTGCAGTAGGCCTCTTTCCAGGCCAGGTCCCACCCCCCACCTTCTGATCCAATGCCTGCTGAGCTTCCAGGCACCCTTTGTATCTGGCATAGTACTGCCTGATCCCAAGAGCCTTAGAGCTCACCTCCCTTGTCAATTGCTCAGGAATGTTGAGCAATGTAATAAGTTCATTTTTGGAGTGCTCTGCACCTGTAGATTTTCCTACTTGTACACTCACAGGAGGCTCAGACCTGCCTTGAGGGGTGTAGGCCATCTCAGTGTCTAACTCCTGTATGGCTTTTAGCACTCAGAAATGTCAGATATAACTTTACTTACAGCACAGATGGTCACAGTAGGTTTTCCATCAAGAATTATCCACTCAAGTTCTTCATCATCAATAAAGGCACTGCTGAAAGGGCCTTTGATACTCCACAATCCATCTTCTACCACATATATAATCCTGTTTTGTGCTACAGCAAGTCAATATCATGGTTTTTGAAAATGCAAGCAAAATCACTCACCTTCAATGTAAGGAGCCCTCTTACCAAGACTTGTTAAGACAGGGCCCAATGTTGGGCAGACAGCTATCTTAAAAACCATCTTGGGAGCAGTATCCCCAGGATCCTTAACCAGGGCATCATGTACCCTGATGATCCCCTTACCAGAAACAGTTGGCAGGGTAAGATCTTCTGTGTCTCCAAGGTTGAAGACATTCCCTAAGGCATTGCCCCTTAGAATACCTCCAGTGGTGCGAGAGGAGCCTTCCAGTGCAGGCATGGGTCCTATTTCTTATTCATGTCAGAGACTTGTAGTGGTACATAAATAAGACACCATCTTACCATCATCCTGATCAAAAAATATATTCCCACCAATCTGTGCCTTTCAGTCAGTTAGGGAAAAGATGGGCATCAATTTGATGCTATCAACTAACCTCCTTTATTGGATCTGAATTTTCATCCTGTTTCCAGCTTTCAGAAATATAATTATGAATATGCCTATTCAAACTGACCTCATCCCCAATATCATCTTGTACACCCAAACTCTCCATGTCAAGATCTTTCACATCATGCTCCTGATCATTGCTACTTCCATCATCATCACTAACATCCCTCTTGTCACCATCATTGCTGGTGTTATTGACTGAACCTTCTCAAATGAGTTTCTCACAAGAAGGCAACATGACATACTTGACTCCTCACTACTTTCCTCCAAGTCATCGTTGTCGATATGAATAGCAGACTTGCAGACACGTGCAGGTGGTGCAACAGGTACACCACTGTCCTCAAGTACTTGTTCAGCCCTACAAGAAACATTGTACGTAACTGTACAATGTAGGTATAACATTATAGGTATGACTTATGGTGTGTTCTGAGTTGGTGCCATAATGGCATCTTCAGCAGCTCGAGCAGCTGATGTTTTCCTAGTGGATCTGGTTTAGCCCAGTTAGCTATGAGCTTGAGGGGTGGGGTTCTGCTCACCTGGTTCCCAGGAACAAGTCAGTGGTGGGCACAAATCATGGCAGGTGAATATTTCCAGGTGAGCAGTGGGAATGAATCAGTGGTGGGTGCAATTCATGGCAGTGGGATTGAGTCATTAATGGGTGCAAACAGGTGGGTGGCAATGCAGTTAGCTATGGCTTGCTGAGGGGGTGGGCTGCTGCTTACCTGAGGGGCGGGAATATTTGCAGGCAAGCGGGAATTGTTGGTGGTGCAAACGGGTGCAGTGGGTGCAAATGGGTGTGGTGGGCACAAACGGGTACGGTGGGCGTGAATGGGTGCAGTGGCAATGTGGTTAGTTATGGGCTCGCCGAGGGGGTGGGCTGCTGCTTACCTGAGGGGCAGGAATATTTGCAGGCAAGTGGGAATTGTTGGTGGGCGCAAACGGGTGCAGTGGGCGCAAACAGGTGCAGTGGGCACAAATGGATGCAGTGGCAATGCGGTTAGCTACGGGCTTGCCAAGGGGGTGGGCTGCTGCTTACCCGAGGGGCAGGAACAGTTCCAGGCAAACTCTTGATAGATGCTGTTGATTTCATCCGTTTGCGAGTCGAACGGGGAGGCAGGGAGCATGGGGCAGCGGCCGTATGTGCTGAGTGAGTCGTGGGCATGTGGGAGACGAGGTGCACAGCAGTTGTGACCATGTGACATGCATGTAACAAGCATCAGTTGTGACCATGTGACATGCATGTAACAGCAGTTGTGACAATGTGATATGAAGCTGTAACAAATGTCACAGACTGTCACAATGGCACTTTTACACTGATAAACAAGGAGTCCTTGTACTCCTTGTGGACTCCTCATAGAGGGAGTCCAGAGGAGTCCCAGGATTTGTCAGGAGTCCACCAGGAGTCCGGCTCACTCCCAGCACATTTTGGCTGGGGATGAGGGGTCTTCTGGGGAGGTGGGAGTCTGGGAATTTCCCTCTGGAGTCCCGGGAAATCCCGGGAGTAGTCAGGAGTCCTCAGGAGTCCACAAGGAATGCGTGGGGGACAGTAAAGACTCCATTTTGCGCATGTGATCCTGTTGCTGTCTTTGGTAGCGGGCCAGCGCCGCTTTCTCTCGTGCCTCACAGCATTGGGCCAATTCTGATTGACTGTCTTCTAGACGCTGTTGTCTAGTATTTGAGTCAATGCTTTGATTTGGCCCACTGCCTGTTACTCATGTTTTCCCTGCACTCTTTTTGTGAGACACTGGTATCCATAGATTACCAAGAGGCGGGGTCACTGATTCCTGTTTGATAACAGGAGAGGAGGACGGTGTGCGTAAAGAAGGGAGTGAAGACGGAGTCTTCACTTTAGGGGTCTCTGGGATTGCTGGAGATGTGGAGCTAGGCAAGCAGATATTTTTGGCCTGATGGCCAACATTGTGCTTGCATAAGATATTAGATGTGGTGATTTCACCTAATTTAAATTGGGCAATCACCTTCTTGCCTTTTTTATTGGCCTCTAGGCCAAAGAAAGGCCTGTTGACATTGTTGGTGACAACATCAACATCAATTACATCTTCGGGGAAAAGATTCCCATACCCAATCTTCCGACTGGAGTTCCCACATTCGGAACTTAAAAACAGATCTGTGGAGACCACAGAGTTGCCAGAGTTGGCAGGGTTGCCAACTTGATTGCCGAAACCAGCAGAATTGCCAGATTTGGCAGAAGACGGGGAGGAAGACAAATTATTGCCAGATTTGGCAATGGTGGCAGTGGAGGAGGAAGAGGCAACATTGTTGACAAAAGACATTTTTATATATTTCAAAAATATAAAAAATACAGTGAAGGTTGGTTTGGTTTGGTTTGAAGTCTGAAAAAGTGTGTCAGCTCTACTTTCTAAATATAGCAGAGGCTGGCGCTTTTTGTCATGACTTCCAGTTATGGGACACAGATAGATCCCATGACAGAGACTTGAGACTTGCTTTTGGCTTCTCAATTCATTGCCAGAAAAGGGATCCAGCCTTTTCAGGTGTGCTTCAGGGCTCCATCAAATTCCCTGACAGCAAAAATCCATCACTATGTAACTATTTCTAGAAATGTACTAATGCCACTAAGGAGTGATACTATTTCTAAGCAGGAAGCTAAGCTCATGCCTGCTGCTGGTCTGTGTGTACCATGGAACAAGGTCCAAGCAGCATGACCCTTATACAGAATAATTACATAATATAGTCAGAACAATGGGACAAAAAAACCCATATATTGATATAAGCGCTTCATTATTCACGGCCGATAGGGGGGTGCAAAGCCTTTGTATCGGGGGACAGGACAGAACCCAATCCGATCTTTATCCATCATAGACGGCCCTAAATCCAGAGAATGTTGATAAGCCAGAATTCACCATCCAGCCCAGATCTGGATAAAATCAACAGATCCAGAATTATGGTTTTGGTATTAACTGGGGTGACACAGAAACCTGGGGCTGGTATAGTTTGCCATACTAAGTATTATTTTCACACCTCTCCAGGTGGTGCCTGCAGATCTCTGTCAAGATCGAGGCATACTCATATTACCAGTGAGTTCCCAGGGTTACGTCAGCAATCATGATGGTGATTACAATATTGTACAGCTATGGGCGCTATTAACAAACCTGATTACCTTTTTTGGCAAGAACCAAAAGCAGGTGACACTGTCTCCTGTGCGATGACAGCATGGTGCGCACAGCCACTTCGCTTATAAGCGAAATGATGTCATAGGTCAGCCATCAGGTCTGCGAGCAGAAAGGGCCCATAACCTGTTGAAGCAACAACTGACAGGGGCGCAGCAGAATAGTAGAGCTAAGTAAGTAACACTTACTTGTAGCTGTAGTAGTTCACTTAAGTCCGCTGTTGAGCAATCACTTAGTAGAGCAGAGGATGCAGATTGACATCTAAGTACTGAGGTATTTATACAGTCTATCTACTGGTCTGATGTCAGCAATATTAGTAGTGCTGACTGATCATGCACAATTTTACGCTAACAAGCATTGTCCTCTACCAGCACTCTTTGCATGATTGGCAATGTGGTCAGGGGTTTACTGATTTCTAGACAGCTTCAAATCATCAAGTAGTGTGTTTGGCCTACCCTCTCTTATGGCTTGCCACTCTGGTATAGGTTAGGGAGTACTGGAGTTCAGAAACACCTGCACTGTCTTCAGAAGGCCCAATGGGCAGCTGCTGTTTGGGCTTCCGGTGCCTTTTGCACTACTCCTACAGGCTCCCTGGAATACCTTCTGGGTCTCTCCCAGGCATGCCTTACATGTGACATTCTGCTGCAATGAGCAGCCATCTGCCTAGCCACTCTCGACTCCAGGCACCCTTTGCGGATCATTGCCCCATTCATTGTGCTGCCTTCTCATGCCCAGAAACGCTGCAGTATTCTTCTACATAACACACAGCTTCCTTCCAATCCATTCCTTGCCTTCACAGCCCTTTTGGGACCATTAGATGAGCCCTTTGCCCCTACTAACCCTGAAAATGATCATGGTACTTGTCTCTTGGACCTTTACAGCAGTGGATGCACATCTTTTGAACACTTTGACCACCCCCCCATGGGAGGTGAGGAATCACAATGGAAATTGTGGTTCTCTGATTTTCTTGATGTTCTACACACATGGAGGTCCTCTCCTACCACCATGCTCACTGCCATGGATGGCTCCTTTGTGAATGGCATTGGAACTGCTGGTTTCATCACTCCAGATAAGGCTGAGGCATGAGGTGCCCATTGTTTCACTAGTGTGTCCTCATGCTCAGATCAACAGATCCAATATGTAATTGGTATCTCTAGACTGTATGCCTTGATACATGTTAATATGCTACTACACTGCTAAGCAGCTGTGTAGACAGGGGGTTTTTGTGTGAGCTAGTTGAAGAGTCCTGATGTTGCCAACCAGAGGAGTGACACAGTACACAGAGTGGAAATGCAAGGTGTGGATATGATGTGTGACCTAGTGACAAAATGCATGCAGAGCAGAAATGCAAAGTGCAGATGTGACACATGACCTAGTGACAAAATGCACACAGAGTGGAATGCAAGGGCAGACTTGGCAATGGTGTGTGACGAGACAACGTTGAATAGTGGTCTGTGTGTGGATAGAGTGTGTGACAAGTGTGACAAGAGAGTGAGCTCATAACAAAAAAGAGCTTATTGCATAGGATGGGGATGATATTATGTGCATGATATGATATGGGTTATAGGGATTGGGATCTAATGATATGACAAGATAACTACAAGGCTTTGTATACATTTTTGGCTCAATCAGTATGAAGGGACTGCAATATTTTCACCTCCTGTCCAAATCCAGGCTTGATATTGATGATCAATGATTTTCCGTGAAGTTTTCCATCCTTTGTTCTGGATGGGGATCTGCCTTTATCCCTTGATTGTGTGTTTGGATCTCAATTGCAGGCTCCAGAAAGCGGAGTTGCCTATTGAGGAAGTGGCTGTGCAGTGAGCAGATTTGCATTTCTGTAGTGTGGGAAAGAGTGGAAGGAGTGGATCACCAACATGGCAAAGGTGCGGAAAAGCGTGGGAAAGAGTGGATCAAGAGCAGATCACAAATGTTGCAAAGTGCAGAAAAGCACAGGAAAGTGCAGATCAAGAGCCTTGGATCTTCTTCTACACAGTCACAACCAGTGACTGCTCATCAACGTCATGCCAATAGATTGTCTCCACCAGTTCCAATGGCTTTTCTGCAGTCCTAGTATAGCTGCCCAGGGTGACCCTGCCTGGTCCACAACCCAGCATGCAACTACTCTTGTCTAGAACTGTTGTGTTGACTAGTGTGGTCCTAGAGTCAGTCATGACCCTGTTGCTGGCTAGTCAAGGCTGCAAATGGTCTCATGGTGTGACAGGTGTTTGGTCAGATGAAAAAGTTTCAAGGATTGCTTCAATGCTGTGAGCAACAATGAGCAAGACATGCTCAGCACTGTGGCAAACAATGAAGGGTGTGGTTGAAAAGACTCTAGATTATGTTAGGACTAATCCCACACAACCACAAGCCTCTCTGAGACAAGAAGAGATGTATTGACACAATAGAGCAGTAAGCTGGATGAGAGGAAACTATCTAGAGTCTTAGAGACTCCTACCTATGACACTCTACCTTATATACCCCAACCATGGTCTGTGCACAGCAGCCTCATGCCCCAAGGGCTATGTGCACACAGCAATGAAATCATGGTAACTATCTACACCTTCCCACTATGCCCCTATCCCCATCCAATTCTTATTGTCTTGTTATCTACACAGCCCCTGGCTGACATAACCACTGACCTAATCATTGGGCACCTTGACATAGGGGTTGGTGCCTGTCATTCTTGTATAGAGATGCATCCATAGGGCCCCAGAGAAAATAGATAAAAATATAGAGAAATTCATAAAAAGTTGTAACATCAACAACACCTATGCCACCAATATGGATTTATGAAGGGTACAATTACCATAAATGCAACAACCCAACTGCCATGTGAGCTGTTGGGATTATGCAAGCATTGGATATATCTGAGCCACTGCACATATCAGAACCACTATGCATATTGGATGCAGAGTGCTAATCAGAACATCTGTGCATTGGAAATGATGCAGCAGAATTGTGCATGAGTATGGAAGTATAGTACTGTATATAAAGTAAAGTAGGGTGAAAATAATATGAGCCTGCCACCCGCACATACGCTCATATGATGACTATTTCTCATGCTCAATTTCCAGTGTCTCATGCTTTGCACCTGCTTATCTGTGCATTGGACATCACACATTGCTCACATATCCAATTTGTGGATATAGTCACATGCAAACTATCATTACTCTCTTAGGTTATGGGCCCCGGAGCCTCACTTTAAGCAACCTCAGGCAAAAAACATCTATTGATGGCTCTGGGACATTACTATGTCATGTCTCACTTACCCCCTATTGCTGTTCCAGAAGCCAGACCATCATCTGCTGTGAATCCAACTCCCACACCACAAACTACTATTCCAGAAGTTGTTCCAGAAGAAGAAAGCTATACTTATGAGCATGTGACATCCTACCTCTTGGCCATCCAGAAGATGGAAAAGTTAAATTCAAAGAATTGTCTAGCATGGAAGGAGTGGATGTTATACATCCTGAATGCATGCCACGGATTTAACTACATTACTGGCACCATTGAGCAACCCGAGACTGTTGGGATTATGTGAGCATCGGATATGTCCAAGCCGCAGTGCATATCGGAACCACTTCCACATATCGGATGCAGAGCACTAGTCGGAATATCTGTGCATTGGATATCACGCAGCGGAAGTGCGCATGAGTATGGAAGTATATACTGTATATAAGTAAAATAGGGTGCAAATAATATAAGCCTGCCACCCGCACATATGCTCACACAACAATTAGTTCACACACTCAACTGCTGCTATCTCACACTTTGCATCTGCTTATCAGCACACTGGATCTCGCACATCACTCACACATCATGCTCGCAGACATAGCAGCACTCAAACTATCCCCATTTTAAGAGGTTATGGGCCCCAGAGCCTCGCTTTAAGCAACCTTGGGCAAAAACACATCTATTAAAGACTCTGAAACATTATTATGTCATGTCTCACTTACCCCCTATTGCTAATCCAGAAGCCGGACCATCATCCGCTGCGAATCCAACTTCTGCACTGCAAACTACTGTTCCGGAAGCTGTTCCGGAAGAAGAAAACTATACTTACAAGCATGCAACAAATTACCTTTTGGCCATTCAGAAGATGAAGAAGCTAAATTTGAAGAATTGGCTAGCATGGAAGGAGCGGATGTTGTACATCCTGAATGCATGCCATGGTTTTAGCTACGTAACCGGAATCGTCAAGCAACCCAATCCAAATACCAATCCCACCAGAGCGCAGAGATGGACGGACATGGACAATGTCATTTCAACACTGCTCATTACCGCTGTGGGAGATGAGCAGATGATCCATGTACTGAAGCAAGACATTGGTGGATTGATTGCTACTTCCATGGACATTTGGTGCACTTTGAAAGAAGTGAACCAAGTTCAAGGCATTATTGCTATCTTCCTCACTCTTGGAGATTTCTGGGCAAAATGTGCTACAGAGGAAGAAGATCTTATTATGCATCTCAACTGGATGAAGGAGTACTGAGTTATGCATCTCTACTGGATGAAGGAGTACTGAGTCAAACTACAGATGATGGGTTGGGAGATTGCAGATGACATCTTCAAGTTACATATCCTTTGCTCATTGCCCCACTCGTATGTGGAATGGGTCAATTTGACCATCGGATCAGTAACAGAACTTCAGAAGATTCCGATGTCTGTCAGTCAAGTCAGCTCATCATGCATATTCAGAATGAAGCTACACAACAGAGCGCTTTCGCGGAAAGAAGCGGAAGTATGATACTTCTTCTGCTTGCGCTATTTGCACGTGCACCAATCATATGACGGATAAATGCCATTTCAAAGGCAAACCCAAATGCAGGTATTGTCATAAATTTGGTCACACAACAGAGGATTGTTGGACCAAAAAAGGAAAAAGTAGTAGCACTTGACATGGATGTAGATGATACATCCAGCATTACTGATGTCACAGAAGCAATAGAAAATGTAAATATTAGCAACAACAATATTACTGATTCCTACTATGTTTGGTATGCAGATTCAGCGACAACATCACATATAACGCACCAAAAAGAGATCCTATTGGATTTCCACCCAAAAATAGAAGTCATTAATGGTGTGGGCGCTGTAAAAATATACACGCATGGTTGTGGAACCATAATCTTAGAATCATGGATAATGAACAGAACATGGAGGATTGTCTTAACTGACATCTTTTATGTTCCGACCACTACAAGTAACCTTGTATCAATTCTGCACCTTGATCAGAGCAGATATACATTGTGGATGGGAAATTCCAACATCCAGATTTACAATAGCCAATGCACTCTTGTCACTGTCAGAAAATTAACAAACAGGCTATACAAATTAATCATTAAACCTAAAATTGCAGAACATACCTATGTTTTGGAGGAGTGCTTGCCTACATGGAATGATTGGCATAAGCGCTACGGACATATAAATATTCCATTGCTGCAATATTTGCAACAGCATGGAATGATTGACAGTCTCCAAGTAAATTTGTTGTGGGATATTATTGTACCCTGCCATGCATGTCATGCTGGAAAATTATCTGTCAAAAGTTTTAAACAAAGACATATTATCACAACTACTAAACCCAGTCAGCGGATGCATACTGACCTATGGGGACTGTCATTAACTACTTCAATTGGTGGCGCAAAATAATATCTCATGTGTGTTGATGACTATAGTCATTATGTCACTATCGCACACCTGAAAAGCAAAGATCAGGCCGCGCGGACCATCAAACAATATATGACATTTATTAAAAACCAATACACTTTCCGACTGCGTGCATTGCATACGGATAATGGAAATGTTACACCTATGACGTGTTTAAATCGTCAACCTCAAGGGCGACGAGAGCAAGGCCTTCTCAAGGAACAGCCAAGCTACTACACAAGTGTAAGACTGGAGAGTGAGAGTGTGCTGAGACGAGCTAACAGTTCAGTCGAATGGTTTGACCGTTAAAACTAGACTGGAGGTCCAGTCTATGGATTGCAAGGTTTATATACATTACAGGAGGCATAGGCATGTGATAATAAAGGTAGGCATGTGATAAAAGATGTTGGCATGTGTTAAAGGAATGTAACATGTGATAAAGCAATAGGCATGTGATAAAAGGGACTCTGGCATATTGACGAAGTAAGAAGAGTATAATGATGAGAAAAATGTACTGCATAGGGATAGGGGTTTTACATAAGCATACTTGAGGCGTGATTGTAACATAGCCTCCGTTCTAAATTAAAAGTCTATCTTTTCCAAAGATAAAATCAATAACAAACATAAAGATTGGTATAAAACTCAATAATAGTCCTTTTTTATGTGCTCATGTTGTGCATGGCATCTTCATCATAGGTAAACTCGATATGTGGATCCTGTCCTGGGCGATTGTGGTGATGAGAGCAATTATTGTGACAAGGTGGGTGTCCAAGTGGTGTATTGTTTGCAGAGAGAAACAAGGAAGGGCGTTCCTGGTAGGTGGACAAAGTCCTTGAGTGGCAAACAGTGTCTGACGTTGTGGACGGGCGTTTCGGTGTGCATGTTGACGAGTATTGGGTGGTACTTGATCTGCCATTTCGTCCTGGATGTCTGAATAGGTAGTGGGCGAGGGCAATTGATAATAGTTCACTTCCATTTGTCATGCTTGCGTTGGAGGAGGTATGTGTTGATTATTTCGTTGTCTAAGGTTCGCTGAAGATGTGTTTGAGGCTGAGGCAATGGTCGATGCATAGGTAGGAGGGGGTTGTGGTGCAGTTGGTCGAGGATATGAAAACTCTTCGAGGAACGTCATATGAAAGGGTCTTCTTAGCCCTTGCTCTGGTTGAGTGAAAGAATTGACGTCTTCTGGGTGTTCATTTGGTATCCTTCCTGTCTGTGGGTGGTGTGTCATATAGTGATCTGCGTCTCCACAGATATAGCATCCTCGTAAAGTGTCCCTGTCTTCTCCTGGGTATCTATAATTGACTGGTTCCCAAGTTTGAATGGTTGGTGCGCCATCTGGTGCTTCTCTTTTGTCATTTGGTAAAGTAACTACCCTTGAGCGTCGAGGATTAGTGAAAGGGGTAGTGGGAATGTCAACTCCTTCGATATTATAGCCTACATATAGCTGCATCGTTGCTGCGTTCTGATATTTCCAGTTGAGTTGTGGAAGTCTTTGGTCATATAGCATGCTGAGAACCGTAACCTTCTGTCAAAGTGTTTGAAGATGGTTGAGGTTGAAGCCTGTTGCTTCTCTGGTAGGGTTCATTCATGATGCTAAATGTACAACTGTGTCTACTGTTCCAAGTAAATTGATGGCTTCCACTTTAGGGTTTTGCTGGAGTGTGATCATGCCGGTTTCGGCGACTTGATAATGATTTGGATTGAAATAAACATCTCTGTGTCCTGCTGTAGTTCGTCTAACTGCTTCTTCAACATAGGATTTGATGCCAAGAAGTACAAGTGCTTGGATGGTGTCCCATATGTGAATGGTGACGAAATGATCCTCATGTGGAACTGGGAATCGATGCATGAAGTTGACAAGTGTTGAAACAAATGCTGCTAGTTCCAGACAAACTTCTTGTTCCAATATGTGACATAGACTGTTGCAAAAGCTCCAGTTTGTGAACAAGACCCATAAGCGAATGATTCTAGATTGTGCTTTGAGGTCTAGGTATCCTGGGATCTGATAGTGTTTGAGGATATTTTTGACAATGACTAGGTCGAAAAGAGGGAGGTTGTAATTGTCCTCATAATTATGCATGAAGCGATTGGGAGGTAAGTCTTCTTCTCCTGCATTGTGAGTGATAGGAGCGCCTCTCTGAATATCCGAAATGAAGGTGGTGCTGGTGAGAGGGTCCAGGCAATCATGAACAGTAGTGACAGTGGGCTGAATAATGTTTTGGACGGAAATATCGGTGACATTGTTGGGGTGGAGGTTGTCTCCTGGACGAGTGGTTTGATGAGCCAATAACTCCGCATAGACGTCGTCGATTGCAGCCCCATTGCATTGAATCATGCGTCCAACTTCTCTAGCAGTTTGGACTGCATGCCTGAGGTCTCCTAAGACCGATTCGCTTCCTGCCAATAACTGTGTTAGTCCTTGTGCAATAGGAGCTATTCCAGTGGTGCTGGGAGTGTTGTAGGGAGGTGGTAACATACTGGGAGGTACAGGCAATGGTGCAGGCAATGGAGGGCTGCTGATCTGAGGTGATGGCATGGTGGGCGCATCGGGAATGGTGTTAGGAGGTGTGTGACGAGGGGTAGAGGTCTGAGAAGCATTGGAGGTGGTGTGAGACATTGTTTAGGATGTAGAGCGTTGCTTTTGACGTGAGCAAATGCTAGAACTCGAGGTTGGGAGTCTGGGTAATCGATGTCTCTCCTTATATTCCAAAAGTGTCTCTTCAGAGTGTTCTAAATTATCTCCGTCTTCCCATGAGTTGTCAGATGTTGGATAGCCTTTCCATTTAATGAGATATTGCCATTTGCTACCTTTCCTTCGGTGTGAGACAATGGTCTCTATTTCGAACTCTTCTTTGTTGTCTACTAGATCTGGAAGTGGTCTAGGATAATTGGGTCCGTGGATATCGTTTTCTTGAAAGGGTGTGAGAAGCGACACATGAAACACCGGGTGAATCTTCCATCTTTGGGGTAGGTGAAGTTTATATGTCACTGGTCCAAGTGCTTTTTCTATTGTGAAAGGTCCTTCTCTCCTAGGAGCAAATTTCCGAGGTTGATTGGTTTTAAGGTTCCTAGAATCTAACCAAACCTGGTCTCCTTCCTTGAAGTGGTGTGTCTTGCCTTTGACATGCTGCATCATGAGCTGTCTTGATAATTCATGTGCTGCTAGTGCTTCATCTCTGATTTGATTGATCAATCTGAAATGCTCTTCTGCTGTTGGAACATTTATGCGTGGAAATGCGGTTGGTATGGCCATTGGTTCAGTTCCAAACATGATTTTGAACGGTGCCATTTTGGTGGATTGGTGTGGGCACTGATTATGTGCAAATTCTGCCAAAGGGAGATATTCTTTCCATGTGATTGGATGATCGGTACAAAATAGCCTGAGATATGTTTCAAGTTCTTGATTTAGACGTTCTGATTCTCCATTTGTTTGTGGATGAAAGGCTGTGGATTTCCAATGATCGATTCCAAATATCTTGCACATTTCTTCGAATACTTTTGAGGTGAATTGTGGTCCTCTGTCTGATATAAGTGTGGTGGGTAGTCCGAAGCGTTTGTAGACTTCGTTGATGTAGGAGTTGGCCATGTCTAGGGCAGTGAAAGTTTTCTTGCAAGTGATGAATATTACCCCCTTTGTTAAGCCTTGATCAACCACAGTCAAAACAGAATCAAACCCATCTATTAGGGGTAGATCTGTGACAAAATATAGTGAAACCTGTTCAAAAGGTCTTGTGGCAGTTGATTTGATCGGCATGAGGCTGGGTATAATTGGATGTGTGTTAACTTTCATTTGTTGGCATAAGGCGCAACCTTCGACCCATTTGTTGACAAGGGCTGCAATTTCTGGCCACCAATAATCTTGTTTGACGAGTGATAGGGTTTTCAGATGACCTGGATGACCCATAACGGCGGGGTCATGGTGTAATTTAATGATATCTTGTCGTAAATTTTCGTTATCTGGGATATAAAATAAATTCATCCTTGGTAACGGAGTGTTTCACCATCATATTTCCAATCGGTTAGCTTAGCTTTGAGCGGTAGTTTTCCTATTTTTAAACCGTTGGTGATTGTTGTAGCGAATTTATCCATTTTTGTAAGTTTCGTGATTTCTGTGGCCCAAGATGTCATAATTGATTGAATAACCATTTCAGGCGTTATCATGGTTTGGGGTACTGCCTTGGCTTTGGCTTCTTCTTCATTTACATGATCTGGGCGTCATGATAAGGCATCTGCCTGTATTAATTTCGATCCTGGGACATGCTCCAGAGCGATGTCATATTCCATGATCTCTTGCCACCATCGAGACTGTCTGGCAGTCATCAGCTGTGGGTGTTTGTAGTAAGAAAGATTCTTGTGATCGCAATGAACCATGATCCGATGTGGTGATCCTTTCAAAAGATGCTTCCATGTTTCAAATGCCTTCTTGATTGCCAATAACTTGCAATCGTAGACCTGGTATCTTTGTTCTGTGTCCAATAATTGATGACTCATGTATCTGCATGGGTGTAATTCTCCATCAGACCCTCGGTTTCAACACTGCCCCTACTGTCCAATTTGACGCATCCGTCTCCAGGGTAAAGGGTTTCAATGGATCTGGCATTACTAGAACCGGTTCCTCTAAGAATTTCGCCTTCAGAGTGTCGAAAGACCTCTGGCATTCTTCATTCCATGCAAACAGAACGTTCTTCTTGGTCAATTCTGTGAGCGGAGCCACTACTTCTGCATAGTTCCCAACAAACTTCCTGTAAAAATTCGCAAATCCCAAGAAAGACCGAACTTGTTTGATGGTTTTCGGTTCTGGCCATTTGCTAATTCCTGTAAGCTTTGCTGGATCCATCTTAATCTGTCCTTCAGCAATGATCATCCCTAAGAAATCGACTTCTTTGGTGATGAACTTGCATTTCTCTAGTTTGAGAAACAGATCCTTCTCCTTGAGTCACTGTAGGACTCTCTGAGTGCACTCCCTTGTCTCTTTCTCTGTTCTTCCATAGATCAACATGTCGTCAATATATATCACTAGCCATCCTTCATTGATCATATCTCTGAAATATTCATTCATCATTGTTTGAAACGTTGCTGGAGAGTTGCATAATCCGAAAAACATAACAGTGGGTTCAAAAAGTCCTCTGTTTGTGATGAAGGCTGCTTTCCATTCATCTCCTTCTTTAATTCGCACATTGTTGTATCCCCAATGTAAATCCAGCTTTGAAAAGTACTTGGCATCTTGCAATTTAAGCATAAGGTTGGTTACTAATGGTAACGGATAGGTGTTTCATTTCGTCCAACTATTGACATATCTGTAGTCCTGGCAAGGCCTGAATTTGCCTTTTTCCTTCTTTGGGATGAAGAAAAAGGGTGACGCTTGTGAGGATTGGGATGGACAGATATATCCTTTAGCAAGTTGGTCGTCTAACCATTTGTCAAGAAGTTCTTGCTCTAGGATTGACAACAGATAGATTTTGCCGATTTTTGGTTTAAAACCTTCCTTTAAGTCGATTGCATGATCCCATGGTCTCGAAGATGGGAATCTTTCCAATGCTTGTTTATCAAATACATCTTTCCATTTATGATAGTCTGCTGGAAGCGTTGATTTATCTTCCTTTGAGGCATGTTTCTGTGCGAAATCTTGAGCAGCAGTTAACTTTGATTGAATCCAAAGGTGATCAGTCTCTAGATCTTCTTCTAGTTCGTCTTCATTGTCTAACAACTCTGTTTCCATACACATTTGTCTGATGTATGATTCAATATGTTCGTCTTCAATGGTAGTGTCATTATCCTTCCAATTGACAAAATCAACAGTGCCTGTAGCCCAATTGATTCTAGGGTTGACTCTACGAAGCCATGGTAATCCTAAGATCACCTTCTGATCGCCTAACTTGGTTACATAGAACCAATCTTCAAAACTTTGGCTTTTAATTGTATATTGCATTTGGATTTTGTATCTTAAGGATCCTGCCTTGTTAAGCATTCCATCTACATTCCTGACTGGTAATGGCTTTAATAGTTTTCGTACTTGTGTCCAATTGACTATTGAGCTGTCAATAAATTTCCCTTCTGCTCCACAATCGATTAGAGCAGTTGTGTCGGCGGTTTTCAGGTTAGAACATTCAGAGATTGGTACAGAGATCTTGTATTGACTTGTAGAATATACTCGTACACCTCTGATAGCTAGTTCTTGTTCTAATTTGTTGTCTGAGATGGGTGACGCCTTTTTACACTCATCTCCTTCTAAAAACCTTCATGATTGAGTCAATTGCAAATATGTTTTGGGAGTGATTTGCTCATTTCTCTGATGATTCTGTACTGTGCTTCACCATCACTGTAGCCAGTCTCTTCTTCTATTTCTTCGTCTTGATCCTGTTCTTCTTCCTCTCTTTCTTCTTTGTTATCCATAGCCCTGATTCAGCATCCTTTGCCTTTCCAATTTCGGCACTTTCCCATTTCGAAATTCCCTTGGCGTCTAGGCTTTCCTCTACCTCCTTTAGTCGGTCCTCTTTGTGCTTTATTTGGGCAATTTGCTATAAAATGTCTGATCTGTCCGCAGCCATAGCATTTCACTGATGAAGCAGGATTATTTGACGTTGATGCTTGTCTCAGATTGATCCGATCTACGTCCATAGCATTGCTATCTCAATAAGACCTGTGAGAACTAGATCCGTGTGTGTGTCCACTTGTGGAACCTAAAAGGGCATCAGTTACTTTAAATCCAAGTAATTGCTCCTTTAGGTTGTTATAGGTGGTGATAGCTGCTCCTGATCGTACTCTGATCTGTGTCTGAGGTGGTAAAGTTCTCGTCATGATCCAATTCTTCATCGCTATCCAATCTGTTAAAACGTCGACTGGGATCTCTTCCTCTAAATCTCCTGTGCTGTATAAGCCTTCAAAGTCTTGTTCGTCTACTCATCATGATAGAGTATCTGTAATTCGGTATTTCCAACACTGTTCCCTGTAATTGAACTCTACAATGCTATAATTCTTGTAGAATTCTCCTTTGAACACTACTGCTCCGTTTGGTGGTCTTCCTGCGTGCTGGGGTGCATAGAATTCGTTGTCTGGGATGTTCTTGGTAAAGAGTCCTTGGTGATTGGTGTATACCCAAGATCGCTTGATTGGTAGATATTTGATAAGACGTCCGTATAGAATTTGCTTTCCAGTGGCTGGATCGACTTCAGAAGCGGTAGGTGGGCATTGTGGTGTTTGTGATGAAATGGTGATGAAAGTGGATGGGTGGTGTGAGCTAGAAAGCTGGCGGAAAGTGGAGAGGAGTCTAGTTTTATTGTTACACCTATGACGTGTTTAAATCGTCAACCTCAAGGGCGACGAGAGCAAGGCCTTCTCAAGGAACAGCCAAGCTACTACACAAGTGTAAGACTGGAGAGTGAGAGTGTGCTGAGACGAGCTAACAGTTCAGTTGAACGGTTTGACCGTTAAAACTAGACTGGGGGTCCAGTCTATGGATTGCAAGGTTTATATACATTACAGGAGGGCATAGGCATGTGATAATAAAGGTAGGCATGTGATAAAAGATGCTGGCACATGTTTAAAGGAATGTAACATGTGATAAAGGCAATAGGCATGTGATAAAAGGGACTCTGGCATATTCGACGAAGTAAGAAGAGCATAATGATAAGAAAAACATACTTCATAGGGATAGGGGTTTTACATAAGCATACTTGAGGTGTGATTGTAACAGGAAAGGAATATGTAAATGCAGAGTTAATTGATTGGTGTTGGGACAATGGAATTTGTCTGGAATTGACCGCACCTTATTCTCTGCAACAGAATGGAGTAGCGGAGCGCGCTAACAGGACCCTCGTTGAATTAATGCGGACCATGTTGTCCGCACAAAAATTACTGTTCCACTTATGGACAATGGCTATTAGCCATGCTGCATATCTCCACAACCAAGCATATACAAAAGCTATTCCGAATGCTATGCCTTATGAGTGGTGGTTCAGAAAGAAGCCAAGCGTAAACCATCTAGCGGAATATGGTGCACCAGTATGGATATTGTGCCAACCCGCAGTACAATCAAAATTAGTGCCAAAAGTGCTAAAGCATAAATTTGTCAGATTTGAAGATAACATTTCCGCTATCTGCTATTGGGATCAGCAAATGAACACAATTAAAATGTCACAGAACTACTCCTTTGCTCAATATGAGGGGGAGGATAACAGTGATGACATATTGAGTCCAGAAAACATACTGGAACATACAGATCCAGCACTGGTAATGAGCTTCTACGTCCCTGGGCAGGAGAACGCAGGAAAAGTCATAGAAATAGGGGCAGGCACTCCTAGGGTAAATAGGGAGTCCAGAAAGTGAATATGAGAAAAGGCGGGTGAATCCCGGGCGATTTCCGAGTTTTTGTGTACAAATCTGAACTGCGAGGGGCAAGGCAACGGTAATGCAGAAATTGGGATCAGATTACGTCATTTGCAGAAATGAAATCCGGCTGCGGTCAGGAGCTATGGTATGGATTGTGGTAATCGGTTTCCGGAAGTTGGATCAGCAATTCTGGAGAAATGGGCACTGGGACGAGACGCAGAGACTGAGGTTCTCGATGAGAGTGATTCGCAACGCAGATACGGAATTGTATAACGGAGTCTGATTCCGAAGCAAGATGGGAGATACACGGGGTATGTTATTTACACTATGTTTGACAAGGGTATTTATAGGTCTGTGCATGTCTGTTCTTTTCCATTCATGGTAAAACTTGTACAATACTGAGATGCAAGCCTACTATACTGAATGCGTGTATTTACGATAGCTGTTTCCTTTGCATTTCCTGTTTTGAGGCTGGTTTGCCACTGAGGAGTTGAGTGTGCGATTGAGTTGTTTAGCACGGCGCAGGGTCTGATGGCGCTATGGGTTACGTGGTGAAAACTTCCTTGACTTGCTATCTGATGGAGCTAAGAGACAATCGGTTTGCATATGCTTTTTCCTTAATGCGTTAGTTAGTCACTCCACTTCCGGTGCTGTGGCTTCTTATCATTGACTGCTAGCAGTTTTGGCGCATTCAGCGTGTGGACTTGTCGTTTCATTTTGTCTTGCGGGTCTCAGCTTCAGCATTCGGACAATTGGCAGCTCTTTCCATTGGTTGATCGTGCCCTTCTTGACATTTCCGCATTTCGGTTTCTCGGGCATTTTCCGGATGTCTGTGCGGCTAGTCTCAGTTTTTGTGTCTGGCGCTTGGCTTTACTCGGTCTGATTCAGAATGCATCGGTCTCTGCTCAAGTTATGCACTTTGACAAGTGTTGGGTCTCAGGCAGCTGCCGGCCTTGCAGTAGACTTTGTACATAGCACCAGGGCTAGTAGCAATGGTCTCCACCTTGGTCACGGACCATGCTCATCACCAGATACACCAAAAAACATAGCAGATCCGGAAAAACATATTGCGGACACAATTACTAAAAAGAGAAAGACTACAGAATCTGTTCCATGCCAGACAAAATGTCCACACATTGTACATGATTATAGCTGATTAAACAAACCAGTATTACCAGAAGAGTTAGCAGCGCTTGTACAGGAAGAAATATCCGAAGCATTATTTATGCAGGATGAATTAATACTCATAGCTAATGAAAGTGACATCCTGTCCGATAATCCAAAAACACTTGCAGAAGCAAGGAGAGTACCAGACTGGTTGGAATGGGAAAGTGCTATAAAAGTGGAACTAAAACAGTTACATGATATGGGAACATGGAGACTTGTGGTACTGCTGTGCGATAGAAAACTCATTGGAAACAAATGGGTTTTTGTAAAGAAATATAACAAAGATGGTGTTCTCACCAAATACAAAGCGTGCTTGGTAGCCAAAGGATATTCACAGATTCCTGGAACGGATTTCAATGAAACTTATGGTCCCATCAATACGACTCTACACTGCTAAGGCAGCTGTGTAGACAGGGGGGTTTTGTGTGAGCTAGTTGAAGTGTCCTGACGTTGCCAACCAGAGGAATGGGAAAGAATGCGCACGGAGTGGAAATGCGAAGTGTGGATGTGACATGTGACCTAGTGACAGAACGCGCACAGAGCAGAATGCAAGTGTGCTGTGACTTGTGACAGAACGCACGCGGAGCGGAACGCAAGTGCGGCTGTGACGTGACGGAGTAACAGCAATGGTGTGTGACGTGACTGCGTCGAATAGCGGACAGCATGTGGGTAGAGCATGTGACAAGTGTGACAAAAGCGACAGAGGGAATAGGCTTGTAACGGGAAAAGAGCTTATTGCATGGGAATGATATTATGTGCGTGATATGATATTTGGGAGTAGGATGGTATGCTATTTGACAAGATAACTATGAGGCTTTATATACATTTGGCTCTATCAGTACAAGGGACTCTGCTATATTTTCACCTCCTGTCCAAATCTGGGCTTGGTATTGGTGATTGATGATTTTCGGTGAAGTTTTCAATCCCTTGTTCTGGAAGGGGTTTGCCTTTATCCCTTGATCGTGGGTTTGGTGTATCTTGATCGTGGGCTCTGGAAAGCGAGTTGCCTATTGAGGAAGTGGCTGTGCAGAGAGCGGACAGGCATTCCTGTAGCACGGGAAAGAGCGGATAGAGCGATGGCAAAGTGCGGAAAAGTGCGGGAAGAGCGGATTGCAAAGAGAGCGGAAAGTGCAGGAAAGAGCGGATCGCAAAGTGTGGAAAGCAAATGTCAGATAGCGAATCAGAGGTGGATCACAAATGTGCAGATTGGAAGCAGATTCCTCCTACACAGTCACAGCCCGTGACTGCTCATCACCGTTGTCCGTCTAGAGATGCTCTGCTCACTCCTAGCCAAGTCCATCCGGAAGCACTGGAAGATGCGACAAATGGACGTCAAAGGCACATATTTGAATGGCAACTTGCATGAGCGGTTGTACATGGAACAACCAAGCAGATACAAAGACGGATTTGATGAGGCTTGCAAATTACTCAAAAGCCTATATGGTCTCAAGCAGGCAGGACGCAAATGGAATACTGAGTTCAACGGAAAGGTTGTAAATCAGTACTTCCGCCGCTTGTCTCAGATCTGTGTGTGTACCTCCACAACAATAAAGGCCACATAGGTATCATCACTGTATGGGTGGATGATCTAATTTTATTTGCAAGTGATGATGAAATAATGGAGCACATGGTGAAAGACCTTAAAAGTTTATTCAAGATAACCAATCTCGGAGAACCAAGTAAAATTGTTGGGATAGAGATCTGCATCAATTCCGAAACCAGAGAAATTAAGTTGACACAGACACAGTACATTGTGCAACTACTCTGCAAATATGGACTTGATAATGCACAGAGCGTACAAATTCCTATGGATCTGGATCATAAATTTGACCTGCCGACCACATCAACAAATCCAAAGGACCGCAGTATACCATATGCATTGCTCATCGGATTGTTGATATATATCACAGTTGCTACCAGGCCAGATATTGCATATGCCATATTGATTGGTGAAAGAAAACCCTCCAAATAGACGATGATTCGGAAGATGACAAACCTGTTTGGTGCATGGCGCTAGATACCCAACAATGGGGAGAAGACGAATACTGGATAAGAGTAAAAACATTGGTGTCACAAGCATTTGAACACCAAGCAAAATGCGATGAAACACCAACTGTCTTACCACCCGAATACCTTTCCTGGCAATCTACCTTTGAGAAAAAAGCATCGGAGCATTTCCCATCATCACGTCCATGGGACCATGTGATTGAACTCAAAACTGGATTTACGCCAAAAGTTAGCAAAATCTACCCATTATCACTGAAAGAACAGTCAATGCTCGATGAATGGATTAAAGAGCAATTAGATAAAGGATATATTTGACCATCCAAATCACCACAAGCATCACCATTTTTCTTTGTTTCAAAGAAAGAAAGCAACGCTCTTAGACCCTGCCAGGACTATTGTTACCTTAACAAATGGACAATCAAAAACACCTATCCATTACCCCTAGTTTCAGATTTAATGACAAAACTAGATGGCGTGAATTACTTCACTAAACTTGACTTGCGCTGGGGATATAACAACGTTCGAATTAAAGAAGGCAATGAATGGAAAGCTGCCTTCATTACAAATCGTGGTTTATACAAACCAACAGTAATGTTCTTCAGCCTTTGCAACTCGCCCTCAACATTTCAGACTATGATGAACGAATAC
Source organism: Amanita pallidorosea (assembly GCA_023014475.1). Taxonomy (NCBI): domain Eukaryota; kingdom Fungi; phylum Basidiomycota; class Agaricomycetes; order Agaricales; family Amanitaceae; genus Amanita; species Amanita pallidorosea. Next base: position 460,623 of record JAEBUS010000031.1, on the reverse strand, counting down.
TTCCAGGATATGATTAACAAAGGATGGCTCATTATCTATATGGACAATATTCTGATTTGTGGGAAAACAAAAGAAGAAATACAGAGACGAACCAAACGGGTCCTGAAACGTTTACAGGAAAAGGACCTATTTTTGAAGTTAGAAAAATGCAAATTTTGCGTTCAAGAGGTTGAATTCTTGGGCATGGTCATTACGCCTGGTCATATTCAGATGGATCTGGTCAAACTTGCTGGTATCAGAGATTGGCCAGTCCCCACAACGGTCAAACAAGTTAGATCTTTCCTTGGATTCGGAAATTTTTACAGACGATCTATCGGCAACTTTGCTGCTATAGCAAAACTGTTAACAGACTTGACAAAGAAAGGTTTAATCTTCAGCTGGACATCTGATTGTTAAATGGCTTTCGACGCATTTAAACACAAGTTTTCGTCTATGCCAGTCCTACACATGCCAGACCCCACGAGACCATTTATCCTACAAACAGACGCCTCCAATAAAGCAGTGTTGAAACAAGCTGATGCCTCCGGATCCCTCCATCCTTGCAGCTTCATATCACACGCCTTAACCACAACGGAGCAGAATTACCAAATCTATGACCGAGAACTACTGGCTATCATTAAAGGATTACAAGCATGGCAACATTTGCTGCACAGATCACCACATCCCATCATAATCCATTGTGATCACAAAAACCTTTCGTTCTATAGAACTCCGCAACGATTAACACCTTGGCAAGCTCGATGGTCTATGATGCTATCGGAATTTGATCTGAAAATCGAGCACGTACCAGGAACAAAAATGTTTGAAGCGGACGCATTATCCCGCCGTCCTGATCATATGAAAGACAATGACACTCCGGATGATGTTATCATGTTACCCAGTAACAAGTTCATTCGCTTTATCGCTACGGATCTTGCTCAAAAGATTCAAGATGCCACATTGCTTGATAGCTTTGGAAAAACCATCATTGAAGTCATAGAAACGCAACGCGCTCCGCCTATTAAATCCAAATTACAGGACTGGGTGTTCGTTGACAGAATCATTTGATACATCGACAGAGCATATATCCCTGATCTTGGAACACTCCGCACCAGTATTATCAAAACGGTTCATGAATCGCCTACTTCCGGACATCCTGGACGCTTGAAAATGCTAGAATTGTTACAACGAGACTACTGGTGGCCAGGAATGTATAAACACGTGAAGGAATGGGTTACAGGCTGCGCTACATGTCAGCAAATGAAGGTGAACACTCACCCCAACACCCCGGCCCTTCTACCAATTGGATCTAAGGCGACTCGACCGTTTCAACAAGTAACCCTGGACTTCATTACAGATCTTCCCATTTCTGATGGATTTGACTCAATCTTGGTCACGGTGGACCATGGCCTTACAAAGGGGGTAATTCTTACTCCTTGTAAGAAAACCATTGATGCGTTAGGAACAGCAGACCTTTACATCTCCGAAATATTCAAGCGCTTTGGTCTACCAGACGTACTCATTTCAGATCGAGGACTGCAATTCTCAGCCAAGGTCTTCCAGGAAATCAGGAAAACATTAGGAATCGATCATAGAATGAGCACCGCCTATCATCCGCAAACCGATGGAGAAACAGAACAAGTTAATCAAGAACTAGAAGTATATCTTCGGATATTCTGCGCAAACGAAGCGCATACTTGGAAACAATTATTACCAATCGCCAAATTTGCCCATAACAATCGTCATCATGATTCGGTTAAAGCATCACTGTTCCAGCTTATGTATGGAACAAACCTGGTTGCACTACCCACTGCGGTGCAGAAAATGACAGCACCAGCAGTGGAAGAACGGCTACAGTTGCTACAAAAAGCTAGAGAAGAGGCGCTTGCTGTGCATGAATTAGCCAGACAAATGGTGGCCAGACAAATTAGAGACAAGTCAATCAAATTCGAAATAGGAGACAAAGTTTGGCTCGAAAATAGGAATCTTAATATTCCATACCAGTCCAGGAAACTAGCGCCGAAACGAGAAGGACCCTTCCCCATTGAGCAAGTCTTAGGACCAGTGACGTATAAGCTTAAACTTCCAAAACAATGGCGCATTCATCCAGTTTTTCACACATCACTCCTTATGCCATATAGGGAAACTGAAACACACGGACCAAATTACACAGCTCCACCTCCTGATCTCGTAAATGGACAAGAGGAGTTTGAAGTTGAAGCGGTTCTCACACACCAAAAGCGTGGAACAGGATATCAGTATTTGGTTAAATGGAAAAACTACAGTCCAAATGACAATTCCTGGGAACCAGAACAAAATCTAGGCAATGCTGCGGATATCTTGAAAGCATATAAACAGAGAAGACAGTTGTAAAACACCCATGTCTCGCTATCGTAACTGCCGAATCCTTAAACAAAACATTCGATATACAAAGAAATACTGTTCTACTCGAGGACAGTATTTGCCAAAACTCTACAAAAAATTCAAAGGGCAAATCATTAAAATTCCTATCTATTGCTCTCCTACCTCTCCATTAGGATTACCACAATTCTCCAAAATCACCCGAACACAAGCAATTCAACAGACTGCACCCAGAGTCTCAAGACTAACCACTGGACACCTAACTCATCCACAAGGACACATAGAATTCCCATTTAATGCTCGCCTACATTATCTTCCAAAATACATGGATCTTACATTCGATCCTGAGGAATTACCATATTATCCTGATGCCAGATCGTATCTTCCATCGCCCAACGTACCCTTGAATCACAGATATGAGGTGTACGCTGAGATGGCCCTTCGAAGAGAAGACCCTGAAAAATACGCCTTCATTCAGAATCTAAAACGCGCTGGCAAAGAAATCAAAATATACCGCTGGGTTGCCGATCGGCATGTCCCAAATGCACAAGCCAATTTCGACGATGCAATGGATAGTCTGGACTTCCTGAACATGTTTGTCGATGATCCTGTTATTCCTGATGCACTGGAACAAACCATCACACAAGGCAATGAACCTACCACTGACACTGAGCATGGGAACGAGGTTTCCACAGTTACCAGAAATGAATTAAGCGGATCAGAAGAATCCAATGGAGAGCTTGAATACATTCCCACCATCAGAGCGCCTGTGTCATCTTACCAATTTTCGGAAGAAGAGCTCCTGACTGTCAATTATGATGACAAAGTGTTCAATTGAACATAAAAGGACGCTTTGGAATGCATCAAATTCCCCAACCTATCTGTCCTATCATGCCCGCTTTCTTCACCACCACTGCCTACCTCATTGCCTTTGCCTTTGCCCTCCTGGTCACAGCATGTGGCCATTGTTACGTCGAACCCGTTGCCGTCCTCTCGCCCTTCCTCGCCACCGCCCAGGACCTCCCCCTCGAGGTCTTCATTAATACCACCATCACCATTGATGACTTTGAATTCGCCGACCTCCCCAAACTACATGAACACCCAGCAGAACTGGTAGACACCGTCACCATCCCCATCGTACCCGCTCCGCCCATCGTCACCCGTCCTCACAATGCCATGCTTGACAATGTCAGCGACAATCTCGCCACCTTGGTCACCTACTTCAATTTATTCTCCGAGCCCCTTGATTTTATCACCGCCCTCACCCTCACGACCGACCCACACACTCTTACTTATGAAGAATGGGACGCAATGCTCGCTCAAGCAAAACAGTTGCAACGAGCAGTCCAGAGTTTACAGTGGCAAGTGGAGACTGCTGACAAGGACGTTGGCAATATTATCAGTTGGCTGGAGTCCTGGCAAGACCACGGTTGGACAAATTCATGGTAGAAGTCGGTGACTTCTCGCATACAAAGGGGGTAATGTTACAGTTCTCTTTTCATTTGTCTCCATGTCTCAGTAGGCCATTTCATATCCATCATTACTGCGCAATGTACAGCCTGGATGCTATCTCCTTTTGTAGTTATTTTCACATTTCCTTTCTCAAATAGCTACAGCCTCATCCCCTTTTTCAGTTTCCTTTGTTCTCCAAACGTATATAAACCCCATGTATCTTAGAGTAACCTCAGTTCCAACTTAGATGAGTTTTGCTCTCAACCTCGCTCAAACTCAATGCTCTTCAAGACCTTCGTCATCATTTGACTTAGCGTCTAGATTCTTTGACCAGTGATTGGGAGCAGACCGAGACTCTGCTTCTCGCTGTTGACTTAGAACGAATCACAACGAGGGCATCATCCATAACAGTATGCAAATAGAGCCAGATGCGGTGCTTCAGTCTTCACCGCAGCAACTATTGGTGACATGTCCATCTCAAGTTGCAAGAATTTTTAAGTCCAAGTGCAATAAATTTGGGCTCTTCCGACAATATTATCACTCACCTAGTCATGTTCCAACCCAGAACATATCTTCAGACCACTCAATAGTCACATCTCCGAATGTCACTGGCATCGCTCCTTCCCCTTCAACCAACACCTACCACCCATACCCAAACCAATCATCGTTTTTACTGGGAGAATGGTATTGGAATGGTGAGGTCATTACACTCCCCCCCCAGTAGTTGAAGATTCCTATAGGAATCCGACAAATCCTATAGGAATACTATAGGAATCTGATACATAGGATTCTCACTAGAAATGGCAGAGAAATCTTACTACAGTCTGATAAGAGTCCTATTGGAGTTATTGGACTGTAATCGGAGTGAGTAGGAGTCAGTCCAATGGACTTTAATAGGAGTTCAGTAGGAATCTAAAGGATTATGCCCAAGTATAGCAGAAAGACAGTGTAGTTCTGCTATTTTAAGCTTGTTGATATATATTTACACATATTTATCAATGGTCTGTGCTGTTGGCACCATTCCAACAAGAATTAGTCACAAGTCACAAGTCACATATCACATGACCATTGAGCAGATGGTCTGTGCACACCTGAAAGGTATATAAGGACAGCCAGCCATGCTCACTGAACCCCCATTCCCCTCCTCGAAAACTGATTAGTAATACATATTAGTAAGCAATGTAATGTGATGTAAGTAGATTACATAAGTATATAAGTAGATTACATGGGTATATCAGGAGATTACATAAGTAGATAAGGAGATTACATAAGTAGATAAGGAGATTGCATAAGTAGATAAGGAGATTGCATAAGTAGATTAATGTAGATAAGATTGTATATGTATGCACATGCCTATATCCATTTTCCCACAACTTAAAGTTTCTCACATGTCACAAGACTTGTCACAATTTCACACAGTTAGAAAAGTGAGAATTGTCACATGACCTATTAACAAAAATGTAGAGGGGATGAATCTGACTAAGAATAAAACCAAATAAGTGTAAACCTGGTATTCACAGAGATAATTGCAATATACTATCAGAATTCCGCATTTTTTAGCACAGCCACTGCACTCCAATGTACCAAAGTCATATTCATGACATGCTCTATTAACAAAAGTTGTAGAGGGGGCAAATCCAATTCTATTGATGGTATACAAACATAAATAAACAAGAACTTCCTGAGATATAGCCCTTTCTTTCAAGTTTCCCTTACCCTACAAGTAATGCTGAACTAAGATACTGGGATCTCCTGTGATGCACCTTGCCAAATGTGTGCAAACACACCTGCCAGCCACACTATCACACCTACTTCTATGCTTAAGCTCTAGTGCTTTTAACACTAATTGTGTTGTCTGAGTGGCTGTCACACAGTGGTGCAACATATGACCAACAAACCCATGTCACTCCTACATACATATCTGGATATATGGAGAAGTGGACTTCTATTAGTATGGTTTGAGGATTTACCAAGTCAAAATGACTGATTCAGCAACCAGTTAATAGCTAAACTGGTTGTGACCAATGATACAACTGTGTAAAAAAAGATAATTTTATTCTCCTATGGAAATGGTACCTGATCTTGTATGCTCCATGTGACTGACCTGTCACATATGTCATTCAATCCTATATTGCATATTGAATGTAGTTTTGAAATGAATCTAGGTGTATCACATTTGGTTGCTGAAACATGCACTGCTCCTGCCTGTCTCCCTGCTCCCTTGACTTGCTCACACACCAAATACATCAATAACATTATTTTTTATCTCATCTATTGTCATGTCATAATTCTTTCCCTAGCCACTGGTTACACCAGCTGTGTATAGATACCATGTTAAACATTCACTTGTGCTGAATGCTAATGAAATCCACATAACAGAAATGAGGGGGCAGTGTAAAGTGCTTCTAGAATACCATAACTTGCCAGGACTCAACCAGTACAGTAAGTGTTACAATCATGCCTCAATTATGCTTATGTAAAACCCCTATCGCTTTTATCATGTCTATTGCTTTATCACATGCCACATTCCTTTAACACATGCCTATCTTATGTGCTGGTTGGTACATAGCATTGCACCAAGACCAAACAAAACACAAATTGTTGGTGTATAGAATAGAACCAAAATCAGGGCTAGCTAGGAAATTAAGAATTATGTAATCTGGTGTTGTTGCAATGGAGATATGCTCAATTTAATGTCTTCTGCTTGTTAAAGCATAGAATCACACAAATACCAAACAGAGCCAAATTTTAAATGTAAGCAATAGAATCATAAGTAGGGGTACAAATTGAACTAAGAATCATGATGTAATTTAAAGATGTTTCCATGTATGTAGATATAGTCAATTGTAGAGATGGCTCTGATCCAAATCTTGTAGTGAAAGAAAGAGATTGATATGGCCAAACCTACTACAGGAATGCATTTAACACACAGGCATGTGTACAGCTGAATGCATGGTTAGGAGGCTTTGATTCAATTTTTAGAAAGATGGCACCAGGGAACTTTAATTGGTTCTGACATACAATGCTGACATATCACACAATCCATGTAAGGCAAAGAATAGTGAGGCATGATGAACACACTCTGATAGTAGTATGATGATGATAGTTCAGGATAGACTTGTGTACAATTATACATACATATGTAAATCAGCAGAATTTTCCACTCTTGATGATCTCCAATATCCTGTCAAGTTTAGTTTTCATAACTACAATAAAACTACTGCCATGAAGTTTTCTTATGCCTGGACAACCTTGATTATCTCCAATATCCTTATCAGGTAAATTTACAGACTACACTACTCTCAACTAATAGAGTATGTACAAATATAAATAATTACTGTCATCTTACAATTCTCACTATCAGGTGCTGCTGAATGTCACATACTACCTTGTCACAACCCCAAACTCTCATATCAGAAACCTCCTCACAAATTGCTGTCAGATGATGCCCATATTGTCTATATGTGAAAATAAACATGAACAAACACAAATATGTACCTTCAGTTGGTGTTAGGTATTTTTAATTTCAATTTTTTGCATTTTTATCGGACTGCAGTCAGATTCCTATAGGAATCCCTGATTCTTATAGGATTCTTATGGGACTGGGGGGGAGTGGTAAAGTACTGGGAATGGTGGTGAAAAGAAGTCGCAATCAAGTTTCCAGAAACTTCTCAAGATAGTAGGACACCCTGACTTCCATCCACAAGATATTTTGGGTCATAATTGGCGACATATTGATGCCCAGTTGAGCGACCAATGCATCGAGAGCCTGGATGTTAAGAACAGGGAACAGACCAGTGACTCAGAGTGGGTTGAAACACCAGTCAAGATCAGTGTCCCCTTTCATAAATGAATGTTGCACCCAGGGTCGAAAGAGTTCAACATCCTTTATCATCGCCAGTTGATGTCTGTCATCAGGGAAAAATTATGCGACCATCTACTCACTCCCACCTTCATTTTGAGCCTCACAATTATACTGGCAGCCAAATGGTGCTTCAGAACCGTCCCGAGTTCATGGCGAGCTCTACACATCAGAAGCATTTTTTGAGGCTCATTGTGCACTCCAGGATTCTCTTGGAGAACCAAACTTCCATACATTGTACTGGGTCTTATGATTGCCTCTGATAGCACTCAGCTGACAGCCTTCAGCAGCACTAAGCTATGGCCCATTTATCTAACAATCAGAAACGAGTCAAAGGACCAAAGGTTGAAACCCTCCTGCCAGGCATTTGAGCACGCTTATTTGGAGTCTGTGAGTACAGTTTCCTGTCCTGTGGTACCCAAACCCTCAATTTGGTCAATGACAGCTTCCTGATGCCTTTAAAGCTTTTGCTATGGAGAACATTGGTGGAAAAGGACCCAACTCCTCTTTCTTGGCACATTGTCATTGTGAAATGTTCCAAGCACAATGGGCAATCATCCTGATGATGAATTCCTGGAAGCTTATAGGCATGGAGCAATAATCAAGTGCAGTGATGGCGTCTTGCATCATTTTTATCCCCAGATATTTACATATACTGCATATGCATACTGACACAACCCTGGCCATTTTGTCCCAGGTCACAACATCCTTTGGTAATAGTCTTTGTGTATTCAAGGAAAAATGTGTAAGATACATCCAACCCGAGAGCTAGAATGCGAGCAGGCAGCGCGAACACAACGCCAGGGAAAAGCTGTTACTAAGTCAGCTACAGGACCGTCCCAGCGGTTGGATCAGAGTCATAATAGCAGACAGCCGAAGCAATTGAATTTGAAAACCTACAAGTATCATGCTCTTGGTGACTATGCCCACGCTATTTGGCAGTTTGGTACGATGGACTCATACTCGACTCAGCCTGTAAGCCACTCTCTGTTCCATGTATGACATGTGCTTAAGAAGCTGCTAGAGTGAAAGAGAGCACCAGATTTCAAAGGGACGTTTCCTTTGGACAATGATGAGCGGTGTCCCGCTGTGACCATGTAGCAACCTTGTCACGTATATGCGTCATGCTATGTGAGAGTAGTCCTACCGTCATTGGGATTATACACATGCACTGACCCCAACACTAATTATCTGATACCGCGCAGATCCGCAGGCCTTGCATATCGCAAAACGCACACAAACCCGCAGCGTAAGCCGCACGACAGTCGCAGTATAATCCGCACCCTTCCGCATTACCAGCGAGCGCCGTCGCGCTTGACAACTACTGGCGCACACATCCAATTATCCGAAAGCCTGCGCTGACTAACGGACGTTCCGCATCAGGAGTTTACTGCCGCACGCGACAATCTGCACTGCCACTTCCATAATAGGCAGGTCTGCCTTCCGAGTACCGCGATCGAGAGCCACTAGCCGCATCCATATACGATCGACAGAAAAAGCTATTTAGCCAACGAAATCTTCACAGACTATTGCGTCGATCAACGAGTACAACCGGACGGCTACATCAAGCATAAAGGGTCACATTCCGGCAACCGGCTCACGGTCACTAGTGAAAACCCTAGCGCTTAGCAATTGGACGCCGGAGGTTGATCAACAGCCGTCACACACCTATTCGAGACGCCCTTAGGGACAGCGCCAATATGGTCAGGGTTCCACTACAGAGTTGCACATCGGAGGAAAATGCTATGAAAATACTCGTATACTAAGCCACATCAGACGACGCCTTTCAAAAGCACAGATTGGGACAGCAAGGAGCCGCGTGTACACAGGGAAAGTTTCAGAGTTTCAGAGTTCACTCGCATTGGTAGTATAGTAAAATGTATATAAACCATAAAGTCTCGTAGTAGAAATCAGCATATCCCATCCATTCAAGTTTCCTCTTTGCGTTCGCTTCGCCTTCGGCCTCTCTTTCACTTGCGAGTTTCTTCTCTGCGTCGTTACAGTCGTTGTCAAGCCCGCCTTGCGGAAAGACTTTGGCTGCTTGTTGTTATTATCAGCATCCAACGTTTGCTATCTGCCCATGCTATCCGCCCCCAACGTCGTCTGTTCGCACCACCGGCCTTCGCTTTACCACGTCCGCTTTCCCGCAAAACGGTTATCATCACGTGACCGCCGCCTGTTATTGAGTAGCCACACTTTCCTTTAGCATCCTTTTGCATAATCCAAGCGTGTTGTTGATTGGTCCGCTCGCTTATGTTCGCATTCGTCCGCTTATGCTCACATACGTTCACATTTGTCCACATACGCTCGCATTCTACATTCGCGCAGTGTACTTCCGGAACTGGCATTGATGGGAAAACTTTACCTCACTCACAAAACCCCCTGTCTTTCCTGTCGCTTTGATAGGTTGGAGCTTATTAACGAGTGGCTGATCAATACCTCAGCAATTGTTGAAGATTGAGAGACGACAGCGCCACCTCAGTGGGATCCGCGAAAGCCTGGCTGCCCAGGTCTGTCCACCCTTGCAAGTCAAGGAGGAAATTGCTGACAATCCTGAAGTGCAGTACAACATGGGAAAGTCAGAGAACTTTGCTGTCCATGTTCCAACCTTTCTCCAGTGAAATGAGGGTGATCCTGCCATCAAGGCGAGCATTCCCTTTTGTTTTTTTTCCTGGCCACCCAAGCTCACACATCTCTGATAGAACTTCTATTCAAAGTTAAAAGAACATCTCCATGTCATTTGCATTCAAGCAGAACATCATAAGAAGGTGCTATCACCCCTTGTTCATCCTGGCGCTGAAGTGGGTGGAAGTCATGACATGTTTGATACTGTGTTTTTGAAGAATGACTGCATATACCACCATAAGCTCCTATGATTTCACTTCACAACCTATGATGTACAATGTGGGACAGACATCATCAATGCGGGAACTTTGTGCTGCAATGTCATGTTTCTCACAGACAACGCAGGTGGCTGTTCTCATCATTTTCTATATGCATGCATTTTAGGCGCATATCATGCAAATGTCATCCATACAGCATTTGGGACACCAGACTATGAAGCACGCCATTTTTTTTATGGGTGCGATGGTTTGAAGTCATCAACCCAGCATCTTCAGGATGGAGTAGTTCCACCTTGGATTTGGTCCGCTTTCCCCCTATGCACCAAACTGATTCTTTTGGTTTTGTTGACCCAAAGGATGTATTGCGTGGGTGTCATATCTTTCCAGTCTTTGAAGACAGAAAACGGCAAGCAAACAGAATGGGTGTGTCACGTTGTGCTAAGGATGGTCAAGATTACAATTTATATTATGTTGGCCGGTATGTCAACTGAAGTTGCCGATGGTTTGAACATGGACTCACCAGTGAATACTTAGGTTTTCAGACCAAGATCTACTCATGTGATACCACTGGGGCCTAGGTGTTGGCCACCTCCACGCACACCGATCAGTGGCATCCAGAAACTGTGTAGTTGAAGAGCCAGCTCCTGACACAATTGAAGTTGATCATTGTGACCTGGATGAGAGGTTTGTGTGTGCACCTGATGCACCTGATGCAGACAGCACCAGTGATATGTATGAATTGGACTTCAACAACTCAGACTCAGAATTTGAAATGAACGAGCAGGACTCAGAGGATTGGCAGGGCATGGAGACCGATAGTGGTGATGATGATGGCTCATTTGCAAGTGAACATGAATCAGAGGAAGATTTTGTGGGCATGTACTAGTCTACACCACGGGCAAGGCTGGTAGGTTGTTATGCGTTATGCACCTACATTCAAAGTAACTGATGCATTTGTCAGACTAGTTCATGTTTGTATTGTCTAGATAACTAAGTTGTTGAATAAATGTTTGTCCTGCGAGCACGTACATTCAGCTTGCTCCACAAACTTTGGATAACAGGTACTGCCATTTTTGGATAAGTATTCAGGTGGTAAAACAAGATTGAGCAGCAAGACCTTCACCATACTTGAACCAGCATGCCCGGGCTGTTTTTTGGGAGGAGCAGTGGGAGGGCCTGGGTGCTCTCAGATATAGAGGGAATTTGCTTTTGGGGGCATCTTCACCTGTGCATCTACGTGCGGTATTCCTTGTCCAGGCCATGGGAGGAGATGGAGAATTAGAATTAGAAGGAGACTGACAGCACATAGAATTTTGTACCCATGTCACATGACAGGGAACAGTTTATCTACTATCCATGCAAAAAAAAAAGATCTCATAATGCCAGAAGCATTGCTGTTGCCGCGAGCGCAATTCCATCCACTGTTCTGTGATTACTCGTTTCTTTTAATGTTACTCCCTTCAGCGCTGTCGGTTATCCACATACCATTACACATGGGCTCTCAGGGCACCACTTCCCTTCAACATGTATTCTATGTATCGTAGCTTACGCACCTCCCCAAACTATCCATGCAAGAAAAGAAAAAAAAAGTGCAACAAAAGTGCCAGCGTGACACATGTGACATTCCTTCTTTGTTTTCAACCACTTGCACGTTCATGTTACATTGACAACTACCACCTTTGGCACCGTGATGCTGCAAATCCACTTTGATGGCTTGTTTTAACTACAAGTGCTGCCTTCAGACTGACGCGTTGCATGGCACTGGCATGTTATGTTGACAGCTGTCATCTTTGACACTGCGATGTTGCAAGTCCACTTTGATGGGCTTGTTTTAACTGCAAGTGCTGCCTTCAGACTGATGCATTGCATGGCATGTTACATTGATGGCTGTCATCTTCAATGCTGCGATGCTACAAGTCCACTTTGATGGGCTTGTTTTAACTGCAAGTGCTGCCATCAGACTGACGTGTTGCATGGCACTGGCATGTTACATTGACGGCTGTCATCTTCGATGCCACAATGCTACAAGCCCACTTTGATGGGCTTGTTTTAACTGCAAGTGCTGCCATCGGACTGACGTGTTGCATGGCACTGGCATGTTACATCGACGGCTGTCATCTTCAATGCCACAATGCTACAAGCCCACTTTGATGGGCTTGTTTTAACTGCGGGTGCTGCCTTTGGACTGACGTGTTGCATGGCGCTGGCATGTTACATTGATGGCTGTCATCTTCGACACCGCGATGCTACAAGTCCACTTTGATGGGCTTGTTTTAACTGCAAGTGCTGCCTTCGGACTGATGTGTTGCATGGTGCTGGCATGTTACATCAACAGCTGTCATCTTCAATGCTCTACAAGCTACCTCCCATCTGGCAGCACACTCAGAATACCCCATGGCATCACTGCACACCATGAAGTCAAGCTTGCCCTCATCATCTCCAAATGCGCCCACGCCATTGACATCACTGCATACAGCTTCCAATCCCACGCCGGATCCCTCGGACTCCCCAGGTCCACCGTTGTAACGTGCCGGTTCTGGCTACGTTGGGACCAATGCCAAAGCAGACCAAGAAACCAACACATAGCCACATCGGACATCACCAAAGCAACGAACCTTCGCGCTGAAGGGCATTGGACATGCAGCACAAGGGACAAAACCATCGGTTCAGCAAATATTTGACAAGCATGAGGCATGGACACGCACAGACCAACGGGACTCAGAGGAGAAACATTGTCGCAGGTAAGCCTCATGGTAGAAAGTATAAAGTATGCATGTAGTTGCAGTAGGAAGTAGCTTTTAGCACCCCAATACTACCGCTCCTTTTACACTCCATCACTCGGCAACACTCCGCCATTCCGCTCATTTTCCCCTCACCGTTTCGGCACCATCTCTCGTTCCGAGTGACTTCTAATTGACCATCCAAGCCCCTTTGGCCGAACGCCGTTTCCACGTCTGCCTTCACCTTACTGTTTCACCTGGAGCCCACCGCGAGGGGCTCTTTGGTCATTGATAAGTCATTCCACCTCATTCCACAGCTCAGAAAGCCACAGAGAAGTTCTCCGCCCAGTTAGGACCAAAGCGCCGACAGAAAACCTCTGAGTCACAAGCAGGACCGTCAACGCTGTCCTGACCTTTCTGCACAACACCCTTCTGGGCAACACAGAAACCTCTGACACCACCGCCACCACCACCCAAGCCTGAACCAGAACACGTTCCACCACAGCCACACGCATCCGACAGCTCCACAGATGAAGATGGATGGCTACTACCCAGAACTTTTCCCCTTCCCTTACGAGACAAAACAACCACCGACTTGTCTTCATACTTTGATCTACACTCCCTCCTCGAATTACATTCATCCTCTCCGTTTGGCACCTCAACTCTGAAAGTGGAACACGACCACCTACTTGCCAATTTTGGAGCAACATCACAAGTTGCCTTATCGCCCCTTCTGCCTTTGACAAGATCTCCCACACGCTCGCCGTCACTGAATCTAGTACTCCCTCCACTGCCATCACAACTGCCCACACCAATTATTGATCAGATAACAATGGCCAATGCAAACCAAACCAGAAACCTCTGTATGCCGATCAGGTCTAGCCACGCTTTCAAGGCATGGCTAGCAGACTTGAGCGCTACCTCAAGGATGTTGAAATGATATGCGAGGACTGCCAACGCTCCAGCAACACCAAGTACATCAAATGGGCAATATACTACACTGATGAAAAGTCTTCAGAAATGTGGACGGCCGCAAAGAATGCACTTGGTATTAGAAACTGGCAATAAACTTTAATAACTGACTACTGATGAAACACCAGTCAGATGCAGTTATAACCCTCAGTTGAACAATGCTAAGACAGATAGATGATGATAATAGTGATCTATTATGTAGCAAAGTTCTCAGTTGTACAGTATTACCTGTACATCTATGTAAAATTGGGCTGTATGGTGGTCCATAGCAAAAATACACCGAGGCGTGAGTTTAGGTGTCCACTATATCGCGCCCCAGACATAGGAAGCAATTTGGGACGAACTTTGAGCAAAATAAGGAGAAATGTAACAAACTAACCTAACTACTATTAAGTAAAGTTGATCTATGGTATCATATGTATGTTTTGGGATGTTTATACATATTGTGGCATGTTTGTGTGATGTTTATCACCATTTTCAACACTTGGGATAGATCAATCGTGGAAGCATACAAAACGGCAATCCGAGAGGTATACCCAGAGGCTCTGCCTGACCACCAACACACTATTGCAGCCCTCCAATTGATTACCGATAAATACCAGACCACCGGTGTTACCACCAAAATGGTCCTAGCAGAATATCACCGAGAATTTGCGGCTACAGCAAATTATCTCGTCTCCAAGCACTGCATGATGAAACGAGAAGCAAGCATTATGTACATGTCAGCATTCCTGAACGAGGTCCACTACCCAGCTCACAATCAAATGCCCAGATAACTGCCCTGATGACGGTTACAACCTCAAAGACATGAACAGTGCCGCACAATTTGTAATCAGCTCCCGACCGGCCATTGCCCTTTTAGCCACAACAATGCCATGCACCTCCACTTCCTCCACCATGCCGACACCTCCTGCCAACCAAACGCAGACATCCCCTCCATCCACCACCCAACAACAGTACAACCGACTGCCACCCTTCAACAGATGCATCTTCTGTGGAGCCACGGACCACCGAGCCTATTGGTGCCGTGATTGCGAAGAATACGTAAAGGGTGGGAAGATACAAATTGTCAACAGACGGATCCAGTTGCCAAACAGCAACGACCCTGGCAGGTTCCCCTTCCAAGACCATGGTCGGACCTTCAAAGAATGCGTGGACAGATGGCACAAGGACAATAAACAGCTGAACACGCCTCAGGAGCATGTTGCATCAGCTAACCTCCTGGAAGTAGCCGATACAGCTGACACTTACACAGCCAAGCAACGCAAAGCACCCACTACGGCAGTTCCGAGATCCAAACAGACCACCCAGCCATTTCCGTCCGCCGCCTCATTGTCAAAGGGCAAGGAAAAAGAAAAAGACACACCAATGTATAAGTTTTGGTTGCCGATCAATGACTCAACGGCATCAAAAAGGATTCTTGACCACTTACTAAGTTTGCCCGTGACCCTGCCTGCCAAGGACATCATTGCATTATCCCCAGCCATCCAGAAAGATTTATGTCAACTGGTTACCGCCAAACGCATGGACTCTGCGTCCAGCAATGAGGTATTGGCAGCCAAACATGAGGAAGACAATGATGTTGAGGATCCCACCGATGTTCTACTGGCCACTACCAAGCCAATTCAAAGCCTCTGAGCCATCAACACAACCCTCGGAGGCAAGGTACCATGTGAATGTGTTGTTGACAACAGGTCCAAAATCATCATCATCCAAAAAGACAAGTGGGAGCAAACAGGAGCCGGCTATTCAGCAGCAAGAAAGATCATGATGGAGACTGCCAACAGCACAATGAACATGACCCTCAGCATCACAGAAAATCTGACGATGACAGTAGCCGGCCTAACCATGCATATTCAAGCCCATATTGTTGAAGATGCACCATATGAAGTCTTGCTCGGCTGCCCCTTCTTTACACTTTTCTCTGCCATCACCCGCAACTACCCAAATGGACATCAGGATATCACAGTCACATGCCCCAAGATGGGCACTTCTACGATCCTTATCATGAAGCTGAGGACGAGGCGAGGCACAGCCAAAACGGGTTGTTAATAGTCGATGAATTGCCGCCACAGAGACAAGATGCCTGCAGTCCACCAACTGCCAAACGTGTCAATATCGAGGAACCAAACAGTGTACATACGTCGAAGATCAAAACAAACAACTTACTACCACCTAATACAATGATCATTAATACTACCGTTCCCCCCCCACCATCCAGCACAGCCACACTTCCGCTGCCAGCTAGCACTACCAAACCACACAAGTACAAGCCGGGAGTCTACATAGTCGGAGAAGGGGATAACCCATACCACTTGGCCAGGGACAATTTTGTAGATATGCTCACAGTGCCAAAAATAAGTGGCAACCTTCTTTTACCATACCACAGACATATTAGTATAATTGCAGAAGAAATTGAATTTGATTCACCTGCCAAAACACTAGCATATAAGAAAGTCGCAAACCACATTAAACCAGTTGCCACAACACTACCAGAGAAATTCTGAATTATTTGCCACATACCATCCGATCCACTCGCCAATCTTCCCATACTACCAACACAGCCACTGGACATCACACCAGGTGCCAGATACACCAAAGAACACATCAACAGACAAAACATCAACCCCACAGGATTTCTGACTGCCGAAGAAGAAAAGCTCATCCACTACCTGATATGGATACACGAAGACAGGTTTGCTTGGACCAAAGAAGAGAAAGGAAGATTCTCCAACGAGTACTTTGATCCAGTGGTGATTCCTACAATTGAACATGTGCCCTGGGTACTCAAGAATATACCGATTCTGCCCGGCAAGTACAACAAGATCGTCAAAATCATCAAGGACAAAATTGCCTCCAGAGTCTACGAACCATCAAATTCATCCTACCAATCCCAATGGTTCTGTGTCACCAAGAAAGATGGGAAATCACTATGTATCATCCATGATTTACAACCGCTCAACGCTGTAGCTATCAAGAATTCCGCTCAATTGCCAAATGTAGAACTACTCGCCGAATCATTCGGAGGATACTCCTGCTATGTGACATTCGACCTCTTTGTCGGATTTGACCAGTGTAGACTTGCTGTGGAATCCCGAGATCTCACAACCTTCCAGACACTGCTAGGCACATTCCGGCTAATGTCCATACCAATGGGGTACACAAACTCCATGCAGGTCCAGCACGGCAATCTAACATTCATCTTGCAAGAGGAAATTCCGCACATCACTAAGCCATTTGTAGACGACTGTCCATGCAAAGGTCCGAAAACCCAGTACAAACTACCTGACGGCACTTATGAAACAATTCCGGAGAACACCGGCATTTGGCGTTTCATATGGGAGCACATGCAAAATATTAACTGAGTTATTCAACGCATCAAACACACCAGAGGCACATTTTCAGGCAAGAAGTCCTTCTTTTGCACTCTGGAAGCGGTGATTGTTGGACACAAATGCATGTACAAAGGACGCCTTCCTGACAACTCGCGGATAGCGAAAATCAAGAATTGGCCTGTACTGGAAACAATCACTGAAGTGCATGGATTCCTGGGTACCCTCGGAACTGTCCGCATTTACGTCAAAAACTACACAGAGCATGCTAGACCATTGTCAGACCTCTTATGGAAGGATGCCAAATTCCAATTCAGGGACTGCCATATAGCCGCTTTTGACGCATTAAAATTACTTGCATCAAATTCCACCGACATATGAGGAATCGACTATGACTTGGTGAATGAAGTTATTTTGGCTGTCAACTCGTCATGGTACGTGGTAGGGTATTGGCTTTCACAGATTGGCAATGACAAGAAGCGCTATCTGAGCCGGTACGGCTCTATTACATTCAATGAGCACAAACAGCGGTACTCACAGTCTAAACTGGAGCTATATGGACTGTTCCGGGCCCTCTGGGACGTCAAGATCTTCATTATCGGCTTAAAAAACCTAGTGGTCAAAGTAGACACGAAATACTGTTGAAAATGGTGATAACACATCACACAAACATGCCACAATATGTATAAACATCCCAAGACATACATATGATACTATAGATCAACTTTACTTAATAGTAGTTAGGTTAGTTTGTTACATTTCTCCTTATTTTGCTCAAAGTTCGTCCCAAAATGCTTCCTATGTCTGGGGCGCGATATAGTGGACACCTAAACTCACGCCTCGGTGTATATTTTTGCTATGGACCACCATACGGCCCAATTTTACATAGATGTACGGGTAATACTGTACAACTGAGAACTTTGCTACATAATAGATCACTATTATCATCATCTATCTGTCTTAGCATTGTTCAACTGAGGGTTATAACTGCATCTGACTGGTGTTTCATCAGTAGTCAGTTATTAAAGTTTATTGCCAGTTTCTAATAAATACATCAAGGGTATGATTAATAACCCAGACATCCAGCTGAATAATACAATTAAGCAATGGATCACCAGCATCCTACTGTTCGACTTCACACTTTGGCATGTACCCGCCAAGAAGCATATGCCTGCCAACAGGCTCTCCAGACGTCCAACCTCCAAAGATGATGAACCACAGGACAACAGCAACCCCAGTGACTGGATCAACACAGCCAACGGATTTTGCATCAAAGCTGCTAATTGGGAATTGAAGCCTTGGATCACCGCCACCTCTTATGAAACCACCACCAACACCGAGGGAATTCCACAGTCCAACAAGCAAATTGCCCAGGATGCCGAGATAACCAGTATAGAAGTGTACTTGAGGAATCCAAACTGACTGCCCAATATGTCAGAAGACCCATTCTGGCAATGGATGGCGAAGGCTAAACAATTCTTCATCCAAGGCGAATGATTATGGTACCAAGACAACCACTGACAACATAAGCTGGTCATCTTTGATGACGTAAGATGACTCCAGATAATCAGGGAAGCCCATGATGGTATTGGACACAAAGGCATTTTCTCAACTCATTCACACATCAGAGATTGGTTCTGGTGGCCATCCCTTGACAACAACACAAAATGGTATGTCTGGACATGTCATAACTGCCAGATAAGGAACATACACCATATACACATCCCACCGACGATGCCAGAACCTGGGGGACTCTTTTGAACTGTGCACATGGATACTATGAAGATGCCGCCTTCTGGTGGATTCAATTACATCACACAAGCACAATGTTCACTCTCCGCATGGCCCAAATATTGTATGCTCCAATCGGAGAAGGCCAAGGGAATTGCCAAGTTCATCTTTGAAGATATCCTCTGCCGACATGGAGCCATCGAAACCATTGTTACCGACAACGGAACGCCGTATGTAGCCACCCTGGACTTCCTCCGCCACCGATACAGCATCAACCATATACGGATATTGCCATACAATTTGCAAGCAAATGGTATTGTTGAGCGCCAACATCTGGATGTCTGCGAGTCACTTATCAAGGTCGCCAATGGCAATGCCACCAAATGGAGTCAAGTAGCACCATCGGTCTTCTGGGCAGAATGGGTCACCATTCACTGGACAACCAGATACAGTCCATATTACATCATGCACGGTGTAGAACCAATCCTTCTGCTAGACATCACAGAAGCCACGTATCTCTGTCCACCAATTACCTCTGAGAACTCCACAAACAAGCTCATTGCCTACTGAGCCCGCCAATTGCAAAAGCGACCTGACAACCTAAGCGCAATCCGGGACAAAGTATACAAGACTTGCCTCGACGCTGCACAGAAGCTAGAGCAGCAGTTCCGAAACTCCATCCGACACTTCAACTTCGACAGAGGTGAGATGGTGCTAGTCCAAAATAACAGGATCGACATGGAACTCGATTGCAAAACCAAACCTTGGTACATTGGACCAATGATCATTATTTGGAAAACAGAAGGAGGATCATATATACTGGCCAAAACAGACAGAACCCTTTCACGCCTACGGTATGCTGCCAAACGTTTAATTCCCTATTTCGCTCATAGTATTGTGCCCGGTGAGAGACTTTCATGCTTACTTAGTAAATCGGACAAGGAGTTGTACATGATGACACACGCATCCAATGAAGCCTCCGTTGCCGATGGCAATAGTGATGGTTTCAACAATATCCTAATGGACACTCACGGTGACTCCATCTGACACACTCCGAGAACACCTTTCCATTCCACTCTTGACACATACTCTACACTCATTTAAATGTATTTACACAGGGCGCCAGCGGCGATGCAAACACCACCAAGTCCCAAACTGCCTGCTACTCCTCTCTGCTCTTCTCCTTCCCACATCCCCTGCCACAACCTTTACCTTTCTGCGCCGCCACTTCCGCATGTGAAACCTTGTCTCTCAAATCCTCCACTGACTGCTGCAATGTTTTCATCGACTGGAGGTAGAATGAATTGAGCGTCACAATTTGCTGCTCAAGTGCGCCCATACGCCTTCCGAAATCTGCCGGAGCTTGCACTGGAGGCCCCATGACCCACGACAAACCCGCAACTGGCACATCCTTTGCCACAGCCACCCTGCCAACTGTGAGTGAGTCTACCTTGACGGCGCTTTCCTTCAAATTTCCCTTGCTACGTGTATGCGGAGGCTGCTCCTCCGGGCTGTTTCCTGCTTCCACTTTCCTTTTATCGCCACGCAACAGCATCTCCGGAACCTTCCCCGTCACAGCCATGTTCTCCACACCCTGTGCCAACGAGCTTGCACCACTCGCCATAGCCGATGAGACCGCTCTTGATGACTGAAGACCAGATGCCAAGGAGCATTTTATCTTTCAACCATGGCAAAAGTCACACAACGTGTGGCCAGGAGTGATAATGCAGTTTCGGCCATCTTGGGCACATTTGATGCACCACTGGGCATCCGAGATCAGTGCCGGCACCTGTATGTAGTCAACCACAAACAAACCTGGGATTTGTCGGTCAGAAGAGCGTCCGGCGCCAAAATAGGATGAGCGGACGCATGCTTCTTTGCGACAGGATGCCTGGGAGTTGCACCTTCCGCAGTTGAACCTGGATAAGCCAGAGTCGATGGTGGCATGCCAACAAGGACACTGGACTGATCTGTGCTGCTCTGAATGTTACTGGACGCTGCAGAGCCGACATTGATAAGACTGGCGGAATCCTTGGGACAAAGGCTTCCACCTGACAACAAGCACACCATATTTGCTGCCGCACCTAGCTCCCATAACAAACGATGGAGCCAATTGTATTGCTCAAGACCATCCTTAACAACGGAAGGGAGACAGGGATCCACGCCCTCTTGCTCAAGCTTGCCTACTAGTATCCGAATCTTATCCTATGGAATTGTTAGAGGAGGTGCCACAATGACGAACCATGCACAAAATCATCCCGCGCCAATCCCAACCATATGTGAATGGCAGGAGTGCTCTCCTCCATCATGGAATCCAACAGAGCTTCCAATAACCAATGACTAAAGTATTAGAAACTGGCAATAAACTTTAATAACTGACTACTGATGAAACACCAGTCAGATGCAGTTATAACCCTCAGTTGAACAATGCTAAGACAGATAGATGATGATAATAGTGATCTATTATGTAGCAAAGTTCTCAGTTGTACAGTATTACCCGTACATCTATGTAAAATTGGGCCGTATGGTGGTCCATAGCAAAAATATACACCGAGGCGTGAGTTTAGGTGTCCACTATATCGCGCCCCAGACATAGGAAGCAATTTGGGACGAACTTTGAGCAAAATAAGGAGAAATGTAACAAACTAACCTAACTACTATTAAGTAAAGTTGATCTATAGTATCATATGTATGTCTTGGGATGTTTATACATATTGTGGCATGTTTGTGTGATGTGTTATCACCATTTTCAACATAAAGCTCTGAGCACGAAGCTTTAGTTGCTGCAAAGTCAGCTGAACGAGGCTGTCAGTATTGTCACCAGCTGGCAACAAGAGAGCAGACATGATGGAAACGAAGAGAACCCCACCCATCACTCCCCATTTCATTCTTATCACCTCCTTATCACCTCAGACCTGACCAGGGGTCAGCATCAAAAGAACCCGGGAGATGTAACGTGCTGGTTCCAGCTACGTTGGGACCGATGCCAAAGCAGACCAAGAAACTGACACATAGCTGTGTCAGACATCACCAAAGCAACAAACCTTCACGCCGAAGTGCATTGGACATGCAGCACAAGGGACAAAATCGTCAGTTCAGCAAATATTTGACAAGCATGAGGCATGGACGCGCACAGACCAACAGGACTCAGAGGAGAAACATCATTGCAGGTAAGCCTCATGGTAGAAAGTATAAAGTACGCATGTAGTTGCAGTAGGAAGTAGCTTTTAGCACCCCAATACTACCACCCCTTTTACACTCCACCACTCAGCAACGCTCTGCCGTTCTGCTCGTTTTCCCCTCACCATTTTGGCGCCATCTCTCGTTCCAAGTGACTTCCGATTGACCATCCAAGCCCCTTTGGCCGAATGCCATTTCCACATCGGCCTTCACCTTACTGTTTCACCATCAAGGGGCATCAGCCCTGCCTTTCTCCCAGCCTCTCTCATTCCCAACCCACACGCCCTCTGTTTCACCCTAAGCATGAATGGCCAGCTCCAACAGGACAGGCAACGCCAACTTCAAACCTCCCCAAAACCACCCATCTACCTGGTATGTTTCTCTTGGCATGTTGTGAGCCTCACCAAGTCGTATTTACACTTCTCCTTCTCCCTCGCCCCTTGCACCTGCATGCAGGCCAAACTGGTGGGAGCAATCAAGATGACCGAGATGCTGTTGGCTTTGTTCCCCCTCGCTCTGTTGAAATTTCAGCAAGGAGCATGTCACCATTGCCACACCACTTCCATCACTCATTGCAGCCCCATCCAGCATGTCATCCATGCCAAGTGCTCATGGGCTCATCATCAGTACCCAGCCACCAGCTGCTTACAACATGTTTCGCGTCCCTACTGACGCTGCTAGCTGCTTTTCGAGGACTCCATCACCTGCAACCTGCACCAAACAGACCATGTGCTCTGCATTGGTCAGTTCACTGACTGGTCCAGAATGTGCGTTGCTGCCGTGAACACCCTGGACACCAACAAGCTCAGAAAGTTGCCTCACGGAGATTTGGATGGCAAGGTTTACAGCTTCATATCTACATTACCTCCCCCTATCTGCCAACCAATCCCCTCTCCTTGGTTCCCCCAGGACTTGGGTGCTGCCTGCAAGATCCTTGGCTCATTGAGCTTGCTATCCAGGCAGGTGCAACCGGAAAGGCCCTGTTGTGGCATTAGTCATTTGTTTGTGCCCCCAACAAAGAGGATTGTATATATAAGCTGCAAGGATCAGAAGTTGAAATCACCGCTTGCCTGCCTGCCTTATTCTCAGTCCCATCCCTTCGCCGCCTCTCTCCCTTCTTGCCCCAGGACCAGGAGTGATTCACTCTTGCTGCCTTGCCACCCTCGTTGCCATAGAACAATTGAAGTAGTCTCAGAGCCCTCTGCTATCTCACCGCCATGTCTGTTCTATCCTCATTCTCACCATTCACTCTCTCCACCTTATGACAACCCTCGTTACACTCGTTGCCAATCCTCTGCCGTGTTTGCAGCTACCGTTTAAATATCATCTTGTGCATTGTTTTTCTTTTTTGCACAAACTCTTTCTTTCTGACATCCAAAACCTACTCATTCCATACAGCCACTGATTCCTGCCACTCTCACAGTAAGTTATCTATCTATTCTATCTACAAGGTGAACAGTCAATATGGCTGAAATCTTTAACAGATAAGCTTGTATATATAGTAGTGTTGTCTACTAACAAACTAAAGCTACAATCCTGTCATCTACGTGCCGCTCTGTCTCACCGCCCTCCTCTGTCTCAGTCGATATGGCTGAAATCTTTGACCGGTAAGCTTGGATACCATAGTAGTGTCATCTACTAACAAATTAAAGCGATGATCCTGTCATCTACGCACCACTCTGTCTTGCTGCCCTCCTCTGTCTCAGTTGATATGGCCAAAATCTTTGACCAGTAAGCTTGTATACCATAGTAGCATCGTCTACTAACAAATTAAAGCGACGATCCTGTCATCTACACGCTGCTCTGTCTTGCTGCCCTCCTCTGTCTCAGTCAATATGGCCAAAATCTTTGACTGGTAAGCTTGTATATCATAGTAGTGTCGTCTACTAATGAATTACAGCGACAATCCTGTCATCTACATGCTGCTCTGTCTCACCACCTTCCTCTGTCTCAGTCGATATGGCCGAGATCTTTGACCAGTAAGCTCGTATATCATAGTAGTGTCATCTACTAACAAATTACAGTGACAATCCTGTCATCTACATGCCGCTCTCTCTTGCCGCTCTCTTCTTGCTCACCATATCTCAGTCAATATGGCTGAAAGTTTTGACCAGTAAGCTTGTATATCATAGTAGCATCTACTAACAAACTATAGCAATGATCCTGTCATCTATGTGCCACTCACTCTCATCGCCCTCTTCTCTCTCTCTGTGTCTCAGTGCCTATTTGCCTCTGCTGCCCTCTCCTCACTTTCACTGTCCTCCATATGTGGGATACTGTCATATACGTGCCACTCACTCTCGCCGCTGCCCTCTACTGCCCTTTGCCATTGTTGCCCTCTTCTCTCGCTGCTGCCCTGTTTGCCTCTGTTGCCCTCTCCTCACATTCACTGTCCTCCATGTGTCGGATCCTGCCATCTATGCACCGCTGAGTCTCACCACCGCTCTTGCTGCCCTTTGCCTTCATCACCCTCTTCTATCCTGCCACCCTGTCTGTGACCTCACCACCCTGTTTGCCTCCCATCCTCCTCATGTTTACCCTCTGTCGCCCTTTCTGTGCTGCTTACTCTTGCCACCCCATCACCAGGAGCCTTCTGCTGCACTCTCATTGCCCTGTATGCCATCTGCCATTCTGCCCTCTCCTCGTGCTTGCCTCCCTCTCTCTCTACCCTATTCTAGACAGTGTATGAAAGGAGAGGATACAAGGAGTGCAATAACTAGTTAATTAAGTTATATTTATTCTACCAATGATATATATTTATGGCCAAGAGGAGTTGATTAAGTATTGTCAGTCTGATGCTCATGATCAAGATGCCTCTGTCATGCACATCATATCAGAGGTACCATGATGATGATGATGATCACCTGCAAGATGTCCTGGATGGTCATGTCATTCTGATACCCATGATCAAGGTTCCTCTGTAAGGCATGACTTATCAGAGGCCTCATAATGATAATGATGATGCAAACTACCTGCACTATATTTTGTGTGTTCATCAGTACTTTACACTGCTCCACGTGTTCAGGTAGACTCCAGGTAGACTCCAGGGACTCCAGGTGGACTCCAGGTGGACTCCAGGTAAAATGACAAAAAGTGACAAAAAGTGACAGGACTCCAGGTGGACTCCACATGGACTCTGGGCTCACTCCTTCTTTGATGAAATTTGGCAGGAGTCCAGGGACAAC
The DNA here is from genome assembly GCA_023014475.1 of Amanita pallidorosea. Lineage (NCBI taxonomy): Eukaryota > Fungi > Basidiomycota > Agaricomycetes > Agaricales > Amanitaceae > Amanita > Amanita pallidorosea. Next base: position 435,006 of record JAEBUS010000031.1, on the reverse strand, counting down.
AAGGACTCCTTGTGGACTCCACCTGAACTCCCTGTTGTTTCATGAAGGAAAAATGTAGAATTTGGCAGGAGTCCACAAGGACTCCCTGCTGTCTCATGAAGGAAAGTGTAACTCCTTCTATTTCAAGAAGGATTTTGCAGGAGTCTGCAAGGACTCCCCATGGACTCCACATTGTCTCATGCTATTTCAAAGGGAATTTGGCAGGAGTCCCTGTTGAGTACCTCATAACATGGCAGAAGGAAAAATATATTACATATATCAACACACTAGCTACAAAATGACAGCAAGCCCATCTCAATAGTCACCACCACCACCTCCCCTTCTTCTTCTTCTTCCTGTGCTCCACTCCTTCTCTTCAGAGATTGCTTGTGAATAACATGCAAGGTGTGATAAGAGAGCATGGTATGTAAAAACCAATTGAAATTTCCAGCAGTCATCCTTTTCAATATCTGCTCAAAACCACCTAGCCAAGCATTCAACTGTTCACAAGCTTGTGTATTGAAGGCACGTTTATAATAAAGCTGCCCTTCAGTAGTTCTATCTGCAATCACTAGGTTTGGTGCAGAGCCATTCATAGGGGCTGGGTTACACCATTTCTGACATAATTCATCTGTGGTACGGTGATTGGAGTAGTGATATGTGTCAACAATGAATCTAGTTGTTTTTCCCACTCATTCCAATTTCCCCTTCTTACACAACTGCGCAGGACTAAACATGCCTTGTCAATGCAAACATATGATGGCCTGGACTCTTCTGTGGGATAAACCTTTTCCAAAAAGCCCATGATATTTGTGGGTGATTCTGACTTTGCAAACTTGGCCCATGCAATGACAACTCCACAAGGTGCACAAATAGTTTCAACACAATAGAACCTTGGTGGAGTGAAGTTATTTGCTCTCCTTTGTCTTTGTTGGTTTTCATCATGTGGCCATGCATTAGCAGTCAACTGAGGCAGCCAAGGTAATGTCTGATCTGGCCTTCTTAATGCTCTCCTGTAGCCACCTAGGGCATGTTGTCTATGATTTGTGAGAAATCTTTGCCAATCATGCTGGTGTTGCTGACAGGCCTGAGTGCCTTGTACCTTCACATTTGAACAATTTACCATATGACAGAGACCACCAAATTGATTTTCATGGAGGGCACAATAGACTCCACCACATGCATTTTGTAAATCATTGACACAATTGTGATGGGCACAATGTGCATGACCCATGACAATGCCATCCATAACAATCATTTTCACTGGGGCATTATATCTATTTGTACCACCACTTCTTTCATCACTTTGTGAACTAGAATCACCATCATCATCATCATCATCATCATCATCATCATCTTGCTCCTCATAATCATCATCATTGTTGTCATCATCCATCCCTACCATTTGTGAAATATCACTGGACAAGATTACATCAGCAGATGTTCTGTATTCATGTGTGCACTCTTCACAGGCATGCTGACCTGCAGCCCTGATGATGCCATCTTCACCAAGTATATCAAATGCCTGTCTTGTAACCTCATCTATTGAAAGATTGTCTTGCAAAGTAAGGTTCATATTTAGGCTTGAAGATATAAAGCATAATAAATGCTTGCGAAATGTGGTGCCTTGTTACATTACATGCACTGACCAGTGCATCATTACAAAAATCTGAATATGCTGATGCAGAGGCATGGAAGGTATAGATGCCACTTAACACAGAGGAAGTAAATCTACGATCAACCCACATATTCTGCCCAATCTTGACATATTTGGCCATATTGAGGTATACCCTCCCATGACCATCCCTATTTCATATCCTTCTTCTTCCTATGCTTTCTGGCCTTGTCAACCACCTTTGCTCCCCCATCCTTGTCATCTTTCTTTTTCCCTTTATTTACCCTCCTCTCCTTCTCCTCCTTAAGATCTGAAAAATTGTAGGAAGATTTGACCCTTCCCCATACATCCAAGTCTGAGGACAATCTTCTCCCTCTTCAAGCCATTCTTTAAGAATGGGGAAATTGTTGATATCTCCAAATCCAGGAACAACATAGGTAAACCAGGTGGATTTGGAAGCAAATAACTCAATGATGGTGATGACAGTTGGCTTCTTGCCAGGCCATGTACCAGCCTTAAGCATTCTGCTCAAAGCTTCCTGGGCTTCTAGGAAAGCTTTATACCTATTATAGTACTGCCTTATGCCAACAGCCTTGATATCCCTTGTCAAGTGTTCAGGGATATTGAGCAAGGCAATAAGTTCATTCCTAGAATGGTCTCCAGATCTTCCTGCAGGTTCACTTACTGGAGGTCTGACTTATGGAAATATACCTGCAGCAAATGAAGGTTATGCAACTCCTCAAGAGAGGAGTTATTATCAATCAATTATTGGATCCTTATTATATCTTACACTTGGCACAAGATATGATATTACTCAGGCAGTAATCATGATGTCACAATTCATGGTTAATCTTTCAAAAGAGCACATTGCTAAAGCCTTATATATCATTAAATATGTTAATTCTGTTGAAAATGGTGATAACACATCACACAAACATGCCACAATATGTATAAACATCCCAAGACATACATATGATACTATAGATCAACTTTACTTAATAGTAGTTAGGTTAGTTTGTTACATTTCTCCTTATTTTGCTCAAAGTTCGTCCCAAATTGCTTCCTATGTCTGGGGCGCGATATAGTGGACACCTAAACTCACGCCTCGGTGTATATTTTTGCTATGGACCATACAGCCCAATTTTACATAGATGTACAGGTAATACTGTACAACTGAGAACTTTGCTACATAATAGATCACTATTATCATCATCTATCTGTCTTAGCATTGTTCAACTGAGGGTTATAACTGCATCTGACTGGTGTTTCATCAGTAGTCAGTTATTAAAGTTTATTGCCAGTTTCTAATACTTTGTCCAGATCTGGGCCAGATGGTGAATTCTGGCTTATCAACATTCTCCAGATTTAGGGCCGTCTATGATGGATAAAGATCAGATTGGGTTCTGTCCTGTCCCCCAATCAAAAGGCTTTGTGCCCCCCTATTGGCTGTGAATAATTAAGTGCTTATATCAATATATGGGTTTTTGTCCCATTGTTCTGATTATATTATGTAACAATTTTGTATAAGGGTCGTGCTGCTTGGACCTTGTTCCATGGTACACACAGACCAGCAGCAGGCATGAGCTTAGCTTCCTGCTTAGAAATAGGATCACTCCTTAGCAGCATTAATACATTTCTAAAAATAGTTATGCAGTGATGGATTTTATGCTGTCAGGGAATCTGGTGGAGCCCTGAAGCACTCCTGAAAAGGCTGGATCCCTTTTCTGGTGATGAATTGAGAAGCCAAAGTGAGTCTCAAGTCTCTGTCATGGGATCTATCTGTGTCCCATAACCAGAAGTGACAACAAAAAAGCGCCAGCCTCTGCTATATTTAGAAAGTAGAGCTGAAAAACTTTTTCAGACTTCAAACCAAACCAAACCAACCCTCACTGTATTTTTATTTATTTCTATTTTTGAAATATATAAAAATGTCTTTTGTCAACACCATTGCCTCTTCCTCCTCCACCACTGCCATTGCCAAATCTGGCAATAACTCATCTTCCTCCCCCATCTTCCAGTACTTTACACTCCCCCCCTTTCCGTGTGGAATGGGGTGTCATTACATTAAAAATGTAATGACTTGGCTTACATAAGCATTCCATGCAGAATCCACAAGGAATCCACATGGAATGGTTCTTGGTACAAATATTGTCCCAAGAGAAGGAAATATGGTGGAAATAATGCCAAAAAGGCAGAGGAAGTGAAGGAGGCAGAGCCTGCTGTTGAGAAGGCTGGAAATGCAAGTACCTTGGTTGACTATGCACTTGCCACATCTGCTGACCATCGTTTTGATTGGAATACAGACTCAGGGGCCACTTCTCATATGACCCCACATAGACACTGGTTCAAAACATATACCCCTATGAGGAAACCAGTTAGATTGGCGGACAACACTGTTATATATTCAGAGGGTGTTGGGTCTGTGGTTTTTAGACCAATTATTGATGGAAAGGTGGCTAGAGACATTGAGATTACCAAAGTGCTACATGTACCAGGCTTGCAAAATAATTTGTTCTCAGTACTATACTTGACACAGCATAGAGGCTTTACAGTACATATCTCTAAATCTGCAATGAAGTTTATCTTAAATGGTCATGTGCCTTTTGTTGCAAACATTGGAAATGACAATATTGGTTATCTTGTTGGTGAAACACTTGTAGATGAAGAGTATGTGCGGTCTGCGGCAACATCATCAACTCTGCCTCTGGATCTGACTTCATGGCATAGGAGATTGGCCCACCATCACTATGAGAGTGTCAAGAATATGGCTCATGATAGCATGGTTGAGGGACTAACCATGACTTCTTCTAACAAGCCTGATCCTATCTGTGAACCATGTTTGGCTGGAAAAATGCATGCCAATCCATTTCCATTGTCAAAAAATCGTGCTACAAAGCTGTTGGAGCTCATTCACACTGATGTACATAAAGTGGGAGTTGCTACACATTCTGGTTACCAATATTGGGTTACATTCATAGATGATTACTCTTGATTTTGTGTTGCATTCCCTATCAAGACCAAGGACATGGTCTTTGATGCATTTAAGAGGTTCAAAGCTTATGCTGAGAATCATTTGGGTCAGTCAGTCAAAACACTTCGTGATGACAAAGGAGGAGAATACATGTCAAGAGAGTTTCGGAGATTTACAGATGAATGTGGCATTGTCAGGCAACACACAGTGTGAAATAAGTTTTGGGGAGAGTGTTTGGCAGCACTTGTCCATGTTTGGAATCATTGTCCAACATCTGCATTGGAAAAGAAGACACCTTTTGAGTTGTGGTATGGAAAAAAGCCAGATGTCAGCCATCTTCGAATCTGGGGATGCACAGCCTATATGCATGTGCAAAAGGATGAACGTACTGTTTTGGGTTCACATATGGAGAAGTGTATCTTTATTGGATATCATGAAGGTTACAAGGGCTGGAAATTCTATAATCCAGTCACAAAGAAGTTGGTCATTTGTGAAAGGGCAGAGTTTGATGAATGTTACATGTTGGGTTCATGCTCTACTTCACAACCTCAGGTTACCAATGGGCAACATGCACCTCAGGAGCAACAGTACTACATTCCTGCACCAGCAATTCCTGTAGAGGCAGATGACGATGACACAGTGGCACCATTACCAAGAATAGATGAACCACATGACAGGCAGGAAGCACAGAAGGAGCAGGATGTGCAACCAGAGCAGCAGGTACAGGTTGAGGATCCACCAGTACCTCCAATAGATGAAAATGGACCAGCCCAGGATGTAAAGGTGGATGATGATGAACATCAGACTCCACCACCACCTCCAGTAACTCCACCACCACCACCACCAGTAACTCCACCACCACGTGCTGTACCAGAACCAACCCTAGCTGCCAGGCGGCACAGGCAAGAGGTTCGACCTCCTGGTGAATGGTGGAAGATTGGAGGACTACACAAGCCATTAAAGTACACTGAATCATCTGTTGAAAATGGTGATAACACATCACACAAACATGCCACAATATGTATAAACATCTCAAGACATACATATGATACTATAGATCAACTTTACTTAATAGTAGTTAGGTTAGTTTGTTACATTTCTCCTTATTTTGCTCAAAGTTCGTCCCAAATTGCTTCCTATGTCTGGGGCACAATATAGTGGACACCTAAACTCACGCCTTGGTGTATATTTTTGCTATGGACCACCATACAGCCCAATTTTACATAGAAGTACAGGTAATACTGTACAACTGAGAACTTTGCTACATAATAGATCACTATTATCATCATCTATCTGTCTTAGCATTGTTCAACTGAGGGTTATAACTGCATCTGACTGGTGTTTCATCAGTAGTCAGTTATTAAAGTTTATTGCCAGTTTCTAATACATTTGGCACATCCACAAGGACATGTGGAATTCCCATTCAATGCTTGTCTTCACTATCTCCCAAAATATATGGATCTTACATTTGATCCAGAAGAAATACCATATTACCCTGACGCAAGGTCACCATACCTCCCATCGCCCAATAGACCCTTAAATCACACATATAATGTGTATACCAAAGCAACCCTTCATTGGGAGGATCCTGTGACTTATGTTTTCACTCAAAGTTTGAAGCGTGCTGGCAAAGAAATCAAAATTTATCAATGGATCACTGATTGACATATCCCAAACACACTCTCCAACTTCATATTAGAAACTGGCAATAAACTTTAATAACTGACTACTGATGAAACACCAGTCAGATGCAGTTATAACCCTCAGTTGAACAATGCTAAGACAAATAGATGATGATAATAGTGGTCTATTATGTAGCAAAGTTCTCAATTGTACAGTATTACCTGTACATCTATGTAAAATTGGGCCGTATGGTGGTCCATAGCAAAAATATACACCAAGGCATGAGTTTAGGTGTCCACTATATCGCGCCCCAGACATAGGAAGCAATTTGGGACGAACTTTGAGCAAAATAAGGAGAAATGTAACAAACTAACCTAACTACTATTAAGTAAAGTTGATCTATAGTATCATATGTATGTCTTGGGATGTTTATACATATTGTGGCATGTTTGTGTGATGTGTTATCACCATTTTCAACACTTTCTTCACCACCATCGCCTATCTCATTGCCTTTGTCTTTGCCCACCTGGTCACTGTTACAGTTCTCTTTTTGTTTCGTCTCTGTGTCTCAGTGAACCGTTTCATACTCATCATTATGTTGAAAATGGTGATAACACATCACAAAAACATGCCACAATATGTATAAACATCCCAAGACATACATATGATACTATAGATCAACTTTACTTAATAGTAGTTAGGTTAGTTTGTTACATTTCTCCTTATTTTGCTCAAAGTTTGTCCCAATGTTGAAACTCTGATAGTTATTATAATAGTTACATTAGATTAGTTACATTCATTACAATAACTAATGTAATGAATATCTTATCTAATATCTTATATAATAAGAATAACTATTAATTAGTGTTTCATATTTACTCATAATACTTACATAACATTACCACGTGTTTGTGACACATAGCACAACATGTCACAGCCATGTGACAAATAGTGTGAGAGAGGTCACGCTTATGTGACAACGTGACAACGTGACGTGACAAGTCACAGGAGTGACATGACTCATCCTATGACATCACTGATAGTCATAAATGACTCATATGACTCATAATACGTCATATAGAATGTCATGGAATATCTATTAATAATAATGACTCATATAGAAGGATATGATGTCATAAAGAACATCTTAGAAGGAATATTAATAGATGAAGACTCAGAATGACTCATTAGCGGTACCAGTATTATGTAATAGGTAGATTACACTGTACTTAGGTTAGGGTTTATGAAACATATATAAGGAGGGCATTCTGAGCAACTATCCCCTCAGTTTTACAACAAACCACAAACTTAGTTATAAGGCAACCTTTAGCTAAATCTGTAAGTATATTGAAACCTTGCTGTGTATTGTTTCAATACCCAAATTGCTGGGGCGCAATATAGTGGACACCTAAACTCACATGTTGGTGTATATTTTTGCTATGGACTGTTAGGATCGCAATCCTAGCCCTCAAATTCGGTTTCGCCTTACAGTCATCTGGGATGACTTCTATACATGTTATAACAGGCCTGGGGCCTTATGGGACACTATGGGACACCAACGGTTGAGTCAGCGCTTGGAGCGCTCACCAGAGGGCAAGACGATGGTTGGAGGAACCATCCAATACTATATACAGAAGGACAGCTGGACTAGGAAGGTGGATCGCCACCTTGATGGCATCACACTTGGCATCAGTGCATCAGGAGGATCAGCACATCAAGCCATCACGCATCAGACGAAGGCGCAAGACAGCGCGCATGTCTATAAAGGATCGCGATGGGAACGCACAATGCCTCAAGGCATTGCTCCTTATGGTCAGGGTCTAGAGCAGTCCAGAAGAGGTCTATGAGTGGAGTCAGAGCGGCCGCGCCCATATGCACTCATGTGCGCAGCAACTGCGGCAGCGCCCAAGCACATGCTCACCAAGAACAATAGGAGTGAGTCAGGCTGAGGGAGTGCCGGTGGGTCTGGGAGTCGCAAGGGGTCCTCATAGAGTAGTATATAAGTAGGTACATTGTAGCTGAAGTCTCCCCAGACTTCAGATAGTTTCTCTCTACCCCAATACTATCGCGTTTCGTCTCCTTTCTATCCTCTGGCCAGCGACGAGGCCTGTGGGCCCCCTAGGGGGGATTGTAGGGTTGTGGTTAGGGGCGTGAGCTCATAACATGGACCACCATATGGCCCAATTTTACATAGATGTATGGGTAATACTGTACAACTGAGAACTTTGCTACATAATAGATCACTATTATCATCATCTATTTGTCTTAGCATTGTTCAACTGAGGGTTATAACTGCATCTGACTGATGTTTCATCAGTAGTCAGTTATTAAAGTTTATTGCCAGTTTCTAATACTGGCTGCGGTGTCTGACTCACTCCAATTGGCTAGGAATCATTTCTTGAAGCTGCTGTAATCATCCCAAGAGAGCATTACTCTTCCTTCCCTTTTCTTTCCTTTGTCTGTGATTGCTTTGTCCAATTCATCTCTGATATTGGCTTTCCAATCGTCTAGTTCCTCTCCTAAGTGTAGGAAAACATATTTGATCTTCTTTTTATCAATGGTAAATCATTCCTCATCTAGATTGAAGGCATCATCAAATGCATAGATGAAATGTCTCACTTTGGATCATTGTCCTTTGAATTTCTCAATGGAGATTCCTGTTGAATTGCATAAAAGTGACCTGACCAGGGATTGAACCTGGGACCTCATCCACTATCCGGGTGGCATGCTCTAACCACTGAGCTACCAGGTCTTAGTAGTAGAGCTCACTAACTAAGACCTGTACAGATGGCCCTTACCCCCAGGGCTCAAACTAAACCCTTGCAAGACTTATGCCACACAGGTACTGCTTGTGCAAACCTAGCACATGTCCCTAGTCCTGTGTCAGACTGCTTAGGTAAGGTGCCTGTAGAACAGTTCTTATGGTCATAATTCAACAATTCCCTTTATTCCTTTTGGAGCTGTTTTCCTTTTGTCTGCCATATTCTTTTTTGGTTCAGTTTTGGGTTCCTTTTTTGATTCTGTTGCTTGTTTTGAGCTTTCTCCTTGTTTTGGTTCATTGTCAAATGCTAGATCTAATTCAATCTGTTGCTGTTCTTTGTATTTGTTCCACCTAGTGAGAGTGGGTCCCTCAAATGCGAAGAAAACATTGTCTCCTAAATCCTCTGTATCTCGGAATTTGTGCTACCAGGTGATCTCTGGCTCAGTGTTTGGTGGAAAGAACAACTGTTTGTTTGAGTTGTTTTCTTCATTATGATAAATGATCCAAGTTTCTGCTGGTAGTTCTTTGTTGGGGTCTCCTTCGCTGTATTCTCCTTCAAAGAGACTTTCTGGGACTTGCTGGTTCCTTTTCTTAGTGGTAGTACCAACCTTCATTTGTTGTGGAAGGGTAGACTTCCCTTTGAGCAAGGTAGTACTTCTGCCTGTAATGAACAGAGTTGTTTGGCAGTCTGATCTGGGAGGTTTGGGTCTCAATGATGTCTGGCTAGTGGTGAGGCACTGAGCAATTCCTGAGTTCCAACTTGTGTTATGGACAATGCCCTTGTTGTGGTTTGTTCTAAGTCAACAGCAACAAGCAGAGTCTCTGTCTGCTCCCAGCCACTGGACAAGGAGTTTGGATGCTAAGTCAAATGATGACAAAGGTCTTGAGAATGATGAGAGAGGAAAGTGTTGGAATCAAATGAGGTTGAGAGCAAAACTTGTCTAAGTTGGAACTGAGGTTACTCTACAATACATGAGGTTTATATACGATTAAAGGACAATGGAAACCATAAAAGGAAAAGGTATATATAATAGCTATCCTAGAAAAGGAATATGAAAGAAGCTATAAAAGGAGATAAGCATCCAAGTTATATAATGCGCAGTTTGTATGAGTAATAATGATGAAGTAAAATGGTCCGCTGAGTCAAGGAACTGACACAAAATGGAGACTGTAACACTTATCACATATTAGGGAAGGTGGTTTAATCAGGGCTTCTAATGGGCATGCTTGTAGTGAATGTACTCAGAAGAGTACAGGAGAACCATCAATGCACCAGCAGCAATTGATCCAGCAAATATATTGGGAGTGGATGAAGGCATTGTTGGAGCTGTAGCAGGACAAGAAGTTGTTGAAGGTGCAGCACCAGTAAAAATGGTTGTAGTAGATGGAATTGTAATGGGTCACATATTCAGTGCACAAAATGCTCAAGGAGGAGTTTATTGTGCATTACATGAGGACATGTATGGGGGAATATGCCATGTTGCAGACTGCACAAACAATATTGTGTTGAATTATGACCATAAGAACTGTTCTACAGGTGCCTTACCTAAGCAGTCTGACACAGGACTAGGGACATGTGCTAGGTTTGCACAAGCAGTACCTGTGTGGCATAAGTCTTGCAAGGGTTTAGGTTGAAACCTGGGGGTAAGGGCCATCTGTACAGGTCTTAGTTAGTGAGCTCTACTACTAAGATCTGGTAGCTCAGTGGTTAGAGCATGCCACCCGGATAGTGGATGAGGTCTCAGGTTCAACTCCTGGTCAGGTCACTTTTATGCAATCCAACATATTGTCTAAGGTATACTAGCTTGCCATCACCAGGAGAAGTGGAACAGACATGTGAAAAATAATAGACAGAGGAGTCTAGCTGGGTGTAGGAGAGAGCACTGAGACAACCAAATGAGGATTTGCCATGGAATCAAATGCAGCAAGGGGAACAGCAAGAAGGGGAGCAGCCAGAAGGGGAGCAGAATGAAGGGGAGCAGAATGAAGGGGAACAGGAGCCACATGATCACTGAAGAAGGAAAAGAGATGCCTTTATGCCCTCTCAAAACTATTGTGTGGAAACAATCTGTGCCCCATGTGGAGTAGTAGTGGCATGGACAAAGTTTGCAAGATCTGAATCAGCAACTAGGATCCTTTGGTTTTTGCAAAATGTGTATTTAAATCCTGGCACAAGGCCTGACTATATCTGCATAGATAAGGCATGCCTTGTACTGAGATCCAGTGTTGCAAATGGAAGTTGGGATAGCTGGAGTCAGACAAGCCAATTCATTGTGGACTCATACCACTATACAAACCATAGAACAACAGACATACTTTGTCATGCATGGTGCAATCCTGCACCATTAAATGGTTCTGCACCAACCTGGTTATCACAGGCACAAGCAATGATGGTCAACCTTATCAGAAGCAGGCATTCAATACTCAGGCTTGTGGACAATTAAATGCATGGCTAGGTGGTTTTGAATCAGTGATGAATAGGATGAAGTGTGGGAATTTTGATTGGTTTATGCATGCAATGTTGAACTTTCATACAGTCCAGGTTTTGAAGAGGCAGGAAAGATTTAGGGTTGATGAGTTTGACTGTGAGAATAGTGATTCTGAGGACTGAGTATCCTGTGGGTGTATCACTGACTTGTACAAATATTGAGTTATCATGTAGTAGATAAAAATTGAGTTTGAACAAAATTTGATTTGATTGTGGGAAAATTAGTACAGTGTAGGGATTCCAAACAGGAAGTTAGTCTAACTGTGAGAATATGCACAGGAAGTTATACTGACCAAGGGAAGTGGAGGAGGGTATTGAGGGAGGAAAAGTGCTTATATGTTCATATGTGTGGAAAATGTAGTGTGGGAATGCATAGATGAGGTTAAGTTGAGTGTGGAAAATGAGGTATGGTGTGGGAATGTGTGCAGGAAGGTATACCAGGGCCATGTGACAAAGTGGTTAGCCATATTTATTGCATGTCATGATTTTCACCTTTTGGAATGTGGGAAATGTGTGACATGTGAGAAACGTATCTAAACAGAGTGTTCTGACTGTGGGAAATGTGTGAGGGTCTGAGTTGTTGTGGGGATGTACATATACAGATGTTCAGATGATCAATAGTGTGGAATGCATACCAGAAGTTGATGTAGCTGTGGGAAAATTAAGGCAGTGTGGAAATAAGTAGAGGAAGTTATTCTGGAAAATAAATAGAGTGTGGGAATGTGTACAGAAGATATGCTATAGGGCTAAAGTGTTGATATGTTACATGATTGATGATGCTAATGATAATGCTACTACAAATATATATAGTCTATGTGAAAATTCATGTGGAATCTGCATGGATTCCACTTGGACAGGGGGGCACTGCAAAGTACTGCATTAGTCCATGACAAAACTATAATTGTCAACATACCCATTGCTAGTACATATGCTGGGGTCTTGTGCAGCTCTTCTTCATACTCTGCCAATTTGTCTAGGCCTGGTTGAATGATACTGCAGTGCCCAGTGTACATTCTCATCTAAAAACTCTTTCCATCTCTCACTGAAAGCTGAAAAAGGAGGAATGATGTAAGGCAGAGTAGGGGTTTTTTCAGTTCCAAGTATGTGCTGGAATGCATGAGGCACCTTAATTTGTATTAGCACATATTCTTCTAGACATAAAATCCTACCTGGAGAATCTCATTGTAATCTTCCAATGTTTGCCAATCCTCCTCAGTTAATTCATAAGTGTCTAAGCCAAATTCACTATCATTGATCATATCAATAACAGCCTATGGATGCATAAGCAATCATGTCCCAAACTTTCTTTCAGATCATACCTGTTTGAGCTGCAATGCCCTTTTGATCATTAAAAGGGTTGAAGACCATCTTGTTTGCACATCACAAAGGAGCTGGTAGTCCTTCCCATAGTGTTTCTTGACATACTCAGAAAAACATTCTTTTTTGGCATTGCTGTTGCAAACCTGTATTATAGAATAATTAATAAGATATAATCATTGATAAAGAGATATTACAGTATTGATAACAGAGCGGATTAGGCAACACAGTCCTTCCTAAATCCACTTGGCTCATATTCTGTTTCTGCATATTTTGGGTCAGTGATGGCCTTGAGGGTTCTTTTGCAGGCCAGGTTAACAATATGTGGAAAGCATCTAGAAAATGTTAATAGGGCCACCAAAGCAGTTATAAATCCTACCTAAGCCTATTTTCAACTGCATCAAATTTTATTTTCTGCTTTTGAAGCATACTCTGCAGTGAAATCATCATAGTGTCATTATTGCTGGCATTATCACATGTCACCCATCCAATCTGTGAGTATATGAATAATGAAGATAAAAGATACAGAAACAAGTACCTTATGGTTATTTTCAGTCTGTTGAGGATGTGAATCAAACAGCGGGCAAGATGTTTGCCAGTATGCCTTCCAGGAATCTTGGTGAATCCATAAGATCACAACTCATCTCCAATTTCCTCTGCAACTCTGCTGAAGCTTTCACCTCAACATCTTGAATCCAGTGGGCTGTGATAGCCATAAATGAGGTGAGATTTGGGTCTCGCCATGCACCAGTTGTCAGTGATATTTTTCCAAACAGATCCCTGTAAAGTATAAATTAAAATTAAAAGATATGAAGGTGTTAACTGACCTTCATTTCCTCCTCTAATTTTTCAAGATGATCTGAGAACTCAGTCATGATGTGATTCCTGATTGTATTCCTGGCAGGAAATCTCTGACTCTTTCAACTCCTTCCTCAGGAGCAACATGAGTTTGCACAGCCTTGGGGTTACACAATATTTATAGGCTGTTCCCAATCAGATTTTCAATGAAGAGATGTACTGAATGGTGCATACCAAATCATCCCCATAATTAGCTCAACCAAAGCTTTTATTAAGGCCTCCTTAGAATAAGTGAGGTGCTCAACAGCTTCAGGGTCACCTCTATGTTGACAGCTTGCAGTGCTAAAGAAGAAGTGATAGGAATGCTCATTTTGGCACAGGACTTGGTCCAGTCCTCCAAAGGAACTTTGATTAGGTGTAACCTGAGGTTGGAGATGCCAGTGGTACTGCCAAAAGCTGCAACTTCATGGTCAGGATTAGCCTCTTGAGCTGTGCTAAAACAAACATGTATTAAATTTAAACATCAGGACAGGGTCTGGAATGCAAAACTCACAGACAAACTTGCAGACACTCTTTAAATCCTCTTCATCTCCCATAGTCTTCCCCTTTCCCCTTCCCTTCCCCTTCCCTTCTCCTTCCTCTTTTCAAAAAATGTCCAAACATCTTTTGCTCCACCCTTCCTTCCCTTATGTTTAGATTTCACAACTAAGGACTCATTGGAGTCTGATTCCACAGATAACAACTGCAACTGAGAAGCTATCTCAGTTGGTGATTTATGTGACTCCTCATCATCAAATGACTCTGAACCAAAATCCTCTGCAGTAGCACAT
>JAEBUS010000031.1:47360-420599 GCA_023014475.1 Amanita pallidorosea | reverse complement strand
GAAACAGGGTGTGAAACAGGTGGAACTAGTGGTGGAATGGAAACTGGTGTGTGTGGAAATGTTGGTGGCAAAGTAAATAATGGGATATGAACAGGTGTGTGGGAAGTGGTGTGGGAATTTGAATAAGATGGGAATATGAACAGTGTGTGGGAAGTGAACAGTGTGTGGAATGTAACAGGTGTTGTGTGGGAATGTGAACAGTGTGTGTGGGAATGTGTGTGTGGAAGGTTGAATAGATGGGAATGAACAGTGTGTGGAATGTGAACAGGTGTGGAATGTGGAACACGGGGGAACATGTTAGATATGTGGGAAAGGTGGGAATGTGTCTGAGTTCAGTCATAGTTCAGCTAGGACCTGATCTCTTTGTTCACATTCCCACACACCTGTTCACATTCCCACACACCTGTTCAATTCCCACACACCTGTTCACATTCCCACACTGTTCCTGTTCCTGTTCCTGCATACCTGTTCATGTTCCCACACACCAGTTCACATTCCACACACACTGTTTACATTCCCACACACATTCCCACACCAGTTCTGTTCCTGCATACCTGTTCACATTCCCACAACCCATTCACATTCCCACATACCTGTTCATGTTCCCACACACCTGTTCATGTTCCACACACCTGTTCACATTCCCACACACCTGTTTACATTCCCACACACCTGTTCCCACATACCATTCACATTCCACATACCTGTTCATGTCCCCACATTGTCCACATTCCCACCATCTTCCAATCACTGTATTTATCTCCTAGCCACATTACCATGCCAGTTATGTCAATGCATGGAGATGGCAACACTGGGGTGCAGTGCTAAGTAGGAAGTACTTACAGAGTTCAGGAAGATTGTCATGACCTGTCTCAACAGTCAAAATCTCTAAGACATTTTAATTCTTTTTCTTGTATTTTACAATAGCTGTAGCCAAACATCTTAGTCAGGTTGGTGTCTATCTTATCTAGTCAGCGCTAAGATTAGATTAGATTATATAACAATTAGATTAGATTACAGACTACCAGACCAATGACTCATGGACTATGACTCAGGCTTACCAATGTGCAGCAATGGGGGCCAATTATGTTATCTCTTTTACTCATACTTACTCAGCATAGCTACTATTATTAGAGTGGTGGACAGACCACCTTTGTAGTATATAAACTGAGCAAGTAATACCCAGAGTCCTCAGTTGAGTTCTCTCGGGTTTCTTCCTATCCTCATCTCCTCTCACTCTTAAGTCTATTGTTGGGGCCCTAAGCCATCATGGCAAGGGTAGTCCTGATAAAGATGCCAAAATGTTCAATATTCTACAAGTTAATCATATGGGCTGTGCTTGATTGGTAACTGTCTTTTGTCTGCAGCACAGGATGGTGACAGACACTTGCAAAATTCCAGAGGGTGCATGTGACCAATACCCAAACCTAATTCAATGACAAGTCCCATCTCAGTTCCCTATTCTACAGTAACATTCTTCATGTGTCTATCTTATAAATGTCTCCCCAGCCATGTTATGTGTCACAGATAATATTAATATTTATAGATCAGACTGTTACAACTCTAACAAATTTCTCTGGGTTTTTCTATATTTTATCTGAGGGCCTATGGACACACCAAGGGATACTCAAGAGATTATGTCAGCCAGGGGCTAGACAAAAGGAGGTCAGATGGAGATAGAGAATGGCTGTGGGGTCCAGGCTTTACCTGGGTCTGTTGCTGCATGCACATAGCCTTTGGGCCATGAGGCTGCTGTGCACAGACCAGGTGTTGTGGTACATAAGGTGGTGTCTCATGGGTAGGAGTCTCTAAGACTCTAGATAGTTTCCTTTCACCCAGGTCACTAGTCTACTGTGTCAATGCCAGTTATTTATCTGAGCTGTGCTTGATGGGTCCCTTGGTCTGTTCAGTTCCTGTTCTATTCCATGGGAGGTGCGTACATTCTCATCTTGTACAAACATCTTCCTACCATGTTACCACACATCTGTCCAAATTGTCCACACCTCCCACACCTGACCACATTCCTACTTGTTCCCCTATGTATAGATAGTTGTGAGACAAGGTTTGATGGGTGACAGGCATTGACAGTGTTAGGACTAATCCCACACAACCCACAAGCCTTGTTGAGACGAGATAGAGAAAAGAGGTTTATTGACACAGTAGATAAGTAAGCTGGGTGAGAGCAAACTATCTAGAGTCTTAGAGACTCCTACCTACGACGCACACCACCTTATACCCCAACCATGGTCTGTGCGCAGCAGCCTCATGCCCAAGGGCTATGCGCGCGCAGCAACGGAACCATGGCGACTATCTACCCCTTCCCACGATGCCCGTGTCCCCATCCGGTCCTTATTGTCTTCTTATCGGCACAGCCCCTGGCTGACTAACCGCTGACCTAACCAATGGGTGCCTTGACATAGGGGTTGGCGCCTACGAGTCTTGTATACCTATGCGTCCATAGGGCCCCAGAGAAAATAGATAAAAATATAGAGAAATTGCCAGAAAATTGTTAGAGTCGTAACAGACAGGTGTTATGGATGATGCCTTCATTGTGGTTTGTTCTAAGTCAACAGCAACAAGCAGAGTCTTGGTCCACTCCCAGTCACTGGACAAAGGTTCTAGATGCTAAGTCAAATGATGACAAAGGTCCTGAAGACAATGAAGAAGATGAGAGCATTGAGATCAAGCAAGGTTGAGAGCAACACTTGTCTAAGTTGGAACTGAGGTTATTCTACTGTACATGGGGTTTATATATGATTGGAGAACAATGGAAACTATAAAGAGGAAAAAAAGCTGTAACTACCTGAGAAAGGAATGTGAAGGTAACTACAAAAAGGAGATAGCGTCCAATATAGAATATGCACAGTCATGGAGTAATAATAGAACATCTGCCGATGAAGGGGAAAGAAACTGTAACAACAGGTGGGCATACAGGTAGACAAGATGTGCAGTTTAAATAAACAAGCTTCAGGGGCCCCGCCTATGGTGCGTCCTTGGAGTGCTTGAACTGCGCTGTTGTCTTGCCCCTTCAGCTTGTTTAAATAAATGTTTTGACTCAATTGGTTTAAATAGTAACACTAATTTAAAATTTGATGCAAGAGTGAGCAGTTGAGAAGACATAGGGAGCAGATATGGCTTTGGCAGCTACAGATTAGCTGAATGTGGAGCTGGTCAAATATCTTAACAACAGCTATTGTTCAACTTGTCTCAGAATTTATTTCATTTCATGGCAGTTTTCAATTCTTTTGAATTTGATCATGAGAACTAAATTGAATCATAGGTGGTTTCCTGATATGGCAATGATTGATCAGGTGATTAGTCTCAGCCAGTCTCACCCCAAGTGGTATAAAAGTGGATTTTTATTTTATTTTATTTTTCATTTCAAGTGTAACAGTTCAATTCTGTTTGTAATAAAACTATTAATACATTTATTAATGTCATGCAAACAGAATCGGGGTGGTGCAAACAGTGTCGCATGGGTGCAAATGGGAAACGCGGGGGCGCTGGCAGACGTTGGTGGCCGTGGGCAGACGCATAGCGTTGTCGTCGAACGTGGGGGTGCTGCGGACATTGGTGGCCGTGGGCGGACGCGTGGCATTGTCGTCGAGACATGGCAAAGAGGTGGCGGCGGCGGCGAGGTGGGTGGTTGGTGGTGGGCTTTGACGCGTGACGCGTGACCGTCACAGTCGGCGCGCGAGTGGGTGGGTGGGCGACTGAGGTGGGTAGTCCATCCGTTTGGAGTGGGCATGGGCAGGGGCGGGAGTGGTGGGTGACAGGTGTGCAGGTGACTGGGAACTGGTGGCTGGGAGGGCGAGCGGATCGTTGGGGGTTGGTTTAAAGATAACTAGGCGGAAAAAAACAGTTAGCCGTAAAAAAAGAGAGAAAAATAAAAAAAAACATACCAGGGGCCCAGACGAACAATTCGTCTGGGCCCCAGTGAGGGTGGCGTTTGGCGTGTACGGGCGTGAGCAGGGTGGGCGAACGGAGGCGAATGGGCGGGTCCGTCGACGCGGCAGGGTGGTCGTCGGGAGTGGCGAGTGGCAGTGGGGTGGTGACCGTGACCGTGTGGTGGCGGCGGCTGACGCGGTGGTGGTGGCGGCGGTGACGTGGTGGTGGTGGCGGCAGTGACGGAGTGGTGGTGGTGGGGGTGGTGACAGTGACAGTGACCGTTGGTGACGGTGTGAGAGGAGGCAGATGGTCGTCAGAGGTGGTGACGAGCGTGGGGGTGGCGGTAGTGGTGATGGACGGTGGCGACGATGGCGGTTGCGAAGCGACGTTGGCAGTGGCGATGATGGTGAGGCGGGCACGGTACGGTCACGTCACCAGCATGCAACGCACGGCAGTCACGTGTGGGTCACATGCATTAGTAAACAGTAAACGGCACATCACTGCCGTCATGTGGAGCCTTGCGTCGCGCTCGTGTCACACTGTCACAAGATGTTATATATACCAGTGGTTGACAACATGTGCCCCACACTGCTCGGAGTCCACTCGGACTCCGAGCAGCCTCAGTCCTAGGATTTCCGAGCCCAGCGAGACTGGCTCGGACTCCACTAGGACTGACCTCGGACTATGAGGTCAAATTTGGCTGGGTTTCCAGCCAAATTCACTTGTATACTCAAAAAACTCGACTCCGAGCTGAGTCCTCGTAGTCCGAGCATCTTCGGGGCTCAGAGTAAAGTGCTCCACATATGAACACTCCACTTCCCACTGGATATGATCAATACTAGGTGAAATCCATTTTCCCATAACAATTGCACCAATCTATGGTGATAATATGGGATCTCTATTTATTGCAAACAACCCTGTTACTGAAAAATGTTCCAAACATATTGATATTAAATATCATTTCATAAAAACTCATAAAAAAGAAAGAGATAGAATTACAATTCATTCCAGGATCTGAAAATCCTGCTGATATTCTGACTAAAAATCTTGGTCAAATATTATTTGAAAAATTCACACCAATGTTAGGTTTATCAGAATCATTAAATTGATTACTGATGGCCCTAGAGTAGGGCCTTAAACTGCTTCATTTTACTGCAATAAAGAGACTAGCCTATCACTGTAGAGATTACTCCAGTTGAATAAAGAATGTCGAACAGCTTTATCATTATGGGAAAAAATAAGAAACCCCGCAGTAAAAAACAACAACCTATTCTGACCATTGGAGGACACTCCAATGTCAGACATATATGCAAGCAATCATCTCATTGCCATTTCAAGGAACCCCCTCCTCCACCACCTAAAAAACCACAACCCTGGATCACAATGACTCTGGCTGTTGCCATATGGATGGACCAAGCCCTTCAAGGATGAGATCCTTGGACATTTCCTCCTAAAGCCTTTTGGGCTTGGCAATTGAAGGAAAGATGGAGATGTGAGGAAATCTCTGGCCACATTTCTTTCGAAGATTTTTGAAAGAATATCACATCTCTTATTGTGAGACTTGTGAAGATCATTACTAATCAGTACATGACTGTACAGATTATGGGGGGTGTTGAACAACCTTCACCCCAAATACCCCTAAGTATAGCCTTCAACATGGCTATCACTGGTTTGACCCTTAGAGGGTATTTCTTTTTCTTTTATTTCTTTTATTTATGTATATTAGATTACAGTCTATTACACAAACATGTACATACACTAAAAGTGTATATAAGACCTGTAGATATCCAATATACGTTCAGTTGCTCTTCTTGCCTACCAGCATGTGAGTATCTCCTCTCTATGAGAGTAAGACCTGGAGAGGTCTCTGGTCACTGTCTATGACAGTGATACAATACTCAAAACACCTGGAGAGGTGTCTGGTCACTGTCTATAACAGTGATACAATACTCTTGTCATCACGGACATATGACTCTATGTCTAACGGACATATGAGCTCATCATTCATGACAATGACGACCACTGAGACAAACTGTAAGGACTTACATAAACACGTGGATCTGACGCTAAAGCCTCTGCACCAAAACGACGCAATGTTCAGTACGACTGAACATCTGGATCCACATATATATAGAGATGTACGCCCAACCCCAGAGCGCACGCGCCTCAACCGCCGGGAGCACTGCTTGCGCGCGCTCAACCGGGGAGTGGTCACGCCAACTCCTGGTGATCGTAACATAACCCCTTCCTCAAGGGGCGACGTCCCGGCGCCCCTAGCCGGTCTGCCGATCGCTATACATACTTGATTGCAAGGGTTACCATTTCTGGCTTAACCTTGATGGCTATGGGATCTGGAGGAACTCGTGTGTCCAGACTAACGGCATCAACCGCCCAACCGCAGCCGACCCGAACTGGTTCATTCATGATCTCCAATGTCACGGTCGTACAAGGCTCACTTCCACATGTGATCTCTCACGTGACTCTAATCAAATGGCACACTCGAGATTCGAACCCTCACCACTGGGTACTGAACATTATGTAAGGACTTACATAAATGTGTGGATCTGACGCTAAAGCCTCTGCGCCAAAATGACGCAATGTTCAGTACGACTGAACATCTGGATCCACATATATATAGAGATGTATGCCCAACCCCAGAGCACACGCGCCTCAACCACCGGGAGCGCCGCTTGCGCGCGCTCAACCGGGGAGTGGTCGCGCCAACTCCTGGTGATCGTAACACAAACAATGTCTGATGGACATATGATTGCTGCTCAACAATATGGTATCTGAGATGCTTCTCTTGCAAGTTGCATTGGTTTCCTGTTTGACCAGAACCAGTTTCCTCCACTGGCCCATTTAGCCCGCAAAAACGAGACATCTCTGTCCCAGTACAAGTTCTCATGTAGGCAGACATGCCTGAATTTTCCAAGCTTGTGGAGCTTGCAGTTCTTGTCCATCCTGAACCACAAAGGATCCTCCAGGTAGGGGTTGGGGTATCCCAGAGGAAATTGCCCTGTCCTTGTCCTTCTGGAGCCTGCTGAAGGCCCCAGCCTCTTTGTTTGAGATGGTGCTCTCTCCACCCTTGTGGAAAGGGGCACATTGTTGATTATCATTCTAGAAGAGGAGGAGAAGTCTTCCCCTTCTATGTGGTTCAAGTCCCAGGCATAGTCGCATCTGGATTCTTCCAGCACTCTTTCCAACTCCTCCTCACAGCCTGTCATGGAAGGACATATGACATTGCCCTTGTACTCACTGTCGAAGTCCAAGTCTGTGTCGTACATTGTCCTCTTGCCTTTTCCTTTCATTGAGGGAATAGGAACTGAAGACAATGGGCAGTTCATCAATGTTGGAGGAGGGTTTTGGCTATGACCTTCCTCAGTTAGTGTGAATTGCACTGGGGAGATTTGTCGATGAGGAGCAGAGGAGCAACAAGTTCTGAGAGGAAAATTCTCTCGTTTTCTCTTGCTCTGATACTCACTTGGGTGAGTCCCTTCCCTCTTGGTGTGAGCCAATCTGGAAGGCTTTCTGTTCTTGGGCTGCTGGGAGAGATCATTGATCTTCTCCTCAAGTGCTTCTTTTTCTTGAGAGAGTTGTAAAACTCTCTGGTTAAATTGTTCGAGCTCCTGTTTGAGCTCAGAGACCCTCCTCTCACTCCTCTGTAGACCTGCATTGTACGCATCATCTAGTTCCTCCCACATATCATTGTGCAGGAACTTTCTCCAGTGCCAGACTTGCTTGTCCAAAAAGATGGCAAATGAGCCACCTTGAGTTGTTTCTATGACATGTTTTGAGAATTTCATGCAATCCATGCATCTTTTCAGATGGAGAGGCAGGTGTGTCTCTTGGTGTATCTCCCAGTCCAGAGTCAACTGGGTTAGTATGTCTGCTGTGTTTAATTTGTCTTGAGGAGATTGTGATCTCCTCGGGTGTCTGGATCCATGGCAACCTGATTCTCTCTCAAGAGGAGAGAGACTTCGCTCTACACATTGTCTTTCCCCTCTATATTCACTATGACTGGGCTGTTGTTCAGTCATATTTCTTAACACACTTGGTCATGAGAACAAATCTCTTTGCTTTTATGGGTCAGAGTTAGAAATCTCAGGAAGCTCCTCTGGCCAATCAGCCATTTCACTGCCACCTGTTGTAGTTTACATGCAACTTAAATCCAAGGGCATGGAAAAACCCTCAAGCTCTAGATATTGATCTAGGGCTTCAAGTTTGTTAACTACTTCTAAAGGTTCCCATGTGGAATCTCCCAGTTCCCAGCATACTTTAAAGGAGAGTCTAGGAGACCACTGGTGATCTTCTATTAAGCAAACAACCCATTCCTGTTCTGGGTTATTACCAACATTGTATTGAACTTGAGTTTCCCTCTTGGGAAATTTAACTGAGTTGTTATCTACAAACAGTTTAAGAACCTTTTTGTGGAAAATGTTGTGAATATGTCTGGTTTTAAGATCTGGTGGTAGATTGATCTTGTATGTAGATTGGTCTGGAAAACTTTCTAGGACCTTGTAGGGTCCTAAATATTTCGGACAGAGTTTTCTTGTTTGTCCTTCTGGTAAGTTAATATTCTCCATTGAGAGGAAGATCAGATCTCCTTTCTGGAAGGCTTGTCCTTCTTGACAATATCTATTCACTGTTACTGCTTGATGCAAAGAGCTGTATTTGATTCCCTGGATCATATGGGGCATCCATCCATAGTTTACTTTGAAGGGGGATGTTACAGACAATGCCCTTGTTGTGGTTGGTTCTAAGTTGACAGTGACAAGCAGAGTTTTGGTCCACTCCCAGTCACTGGACAAAGAGTCTAGATGCTAAGTCAAATGATGACAAAGGTCTTGAGAATGATGAGAAAGAAGAGTGTTGAGATCAAGCAAGATTGAGAGCAATACTCATCTAAGTTGGAACTGAGGTTACTCTACTGTACATGAGGTTTATATATGTTTGGAGAACAATGGAGACCGTAAAAGGAAAAGGTATAATAGCTATCTTAGAAAGGGAATATGAAAGAAGCTATGAGAAAGGAGATAAGTGTCCAAGTATGTAATGCACAGTTGTATGAGTAATGTTGATGAAATAAGGCAGTCCACTGAGTCAAGGAGTTGACACAAAAGGAAAACTGTAACATTACCCCCTTTGTATGCAAGAAGTCGGTGACTTCTACCAAGAGTTTGTCCAGCTGTGGTCTCACCTCAATTCCAGCCATTCGATAATGTTGCCAACATCTTTGTCAGCAGTTTCCACCTGCCATTGTAGACTCTGTACAGCTTGCCGTAATTGTTTTGCTTGGGCAAGCATAGCATCCCATTCTTCATAGATAAGTGTATGTGGGTCTGTGGTGAGGGTGAGGGCAGTGACAAAGTCAAGTGGTTCCGAAAAGAGATTGAAGTATGTCAGGAGAGTGGCAAGGTTGTCACTGACATTGTTGAGCATGGCTGTCAAAGCAACAACTGACAGGAAGGAGCACAGCAGAATAGTAGAGCTAAGTAAGTAACACTTACTTGTAGCTGTAGTAGTCACTTAAGTCTGCTGTAGAGCGATCACTTAGTAGAGCAGAGGATATAGATTGACATCTAAGTACTGAGGTATTTATACAGTCTATCTACTGGTCTGATGTCAGTGATATTAGTAGCACTGACTGATCATTTCTATTGTGCTTGATAATGCACAGTCATGCACATGGTGTGCTATTGTCTGAGTTTGACACATGTCAAACTCTATAATATCTGTCTAACTCTATAATATCTGTCAAACTCTATAATATCTGTCAAGATATTAATAGTAGTGAACTCTATAATTATGTCCACTTGTACAAACATTGATTATATGACAGATTAGATAAGATCGGATAGATCTGAGATGTTTCCCACAGTGAGGAACACATCGTGTGTGTAATGGATTACATCTGTTTAAACACTCCCCCTCATTGAGGATCTCAATGCCAATTTTATCTCTTAACTCTTTGAACTTTTGCCAAGTCAAATTTTTTGTTAAGATATCAGCTAATTGATTATTTGTGGGAATATATTGAATGTTGATATCTTTATCCTCAACACATTCTCTAACATAATGATAATGAATATCAATATGTTTTGTTCTATGTTCTTGAGCTGGATTCTTTGCTAAGAATATTGATCCTCTATTATCAACATTGAGATCAACAGCTCCAACATTAAATCCCAGTTCTTTAAATAAGGATTTGATCCACATGATTTGTCTAGAACAATCTGACAAGCTCATGTATTCAGCTTCAGTGGATGACAAAGCAACTGTTTTTTGCTTTCTTGAAATCCAGCTAATTGGAGCTCCTGCTAATAGAACAAGATTACCTGTTACTGATTTGCACGTGATTTGGTCTCCAGCCCAATCAGCATCAGCATAAGCATTAAGTCCTTCTTTGTTAAAGCCATCATATGTTATTTTTCCATTTATAGTGGAATTAACATATTTAATGATATATAATGCCTTAGCAATATGTTCTTTAGAAGGATTAACCATGAATTGTGACATCATGATTACTGCTTGAGTAATATCATATCTTGTGCCAAGTGTAAGATATAATAAGGATCCAATAATTGATTGATAATAACTCCTTTCTTGTGGAGTTGCAGAACCTTCATTTGCTGCAGGTATATATCCTGCTGTAATGGTGTGCAAACAGGTTTAGAATCTTCTTGACCAAATCTTTTAACTATTTTCTTTGCATAGTTAATCTGATCAAGAGTTATCAATTTTCTTTTTCTATCTCAGACTATTTTCATTCCAAGATATTCAGAAATGGGCCCTAAATCTCTACATTCCCATTTAGTCATGAATTTGTGTTTTATTTCCATGAGTAATTTTCTATTATCACCCATGAATAACATATCATCAACATATAGTATTGCTACTATTATTGATTTTTGTTGATAGCAAACATAGACTCCTGTGTCTGTAAGACATCGTCCAAAGCCTAATTCTTGTAGACTTTCATTTGCTTTTTTATTCCAAGCTAAAGAAGCTTGTTTTAATCCATATAAGGCCTTTTTGAGCTTATAGACTTTGTGCTCTTGTCCTTTGATGATAAATCCTTTTGGCTGTTCCATATATATGTTTTCTTCTAAGTCTCCATATAGGAACACTGTCTTTACATCTAGCACTTCAATTTCCCAATTTTCTAGCACTGCTGTAGCCATGAGGAGTCTCACAGTTTCAAATTGTGCAACTGGTGAGAATGTATCATCATAATCAACTCCAGGTATTTGTGAAAATCCTTTAGCAACAAGTTGAGCACATTTTTGACCATCACTTTTAACAGCATAAACCCATCTACATTTCACAGGTTTTCTGTTTTTAGGACATGGTAGATGCTTTTAATTTATATGCATCTCTATATGTCCATTGATCCACATTTTTGGAATAATTTGGACTTATGGCTTTTGATAGAAGGTAGTTAACAAATTTATTTCCTCCTTCTTTATGCAATTTATGTATAAAGTTGACGAGATTGTCACTAGGTGACTTAGATCTGAGATGTTTATTTATCTCATCTTCACTTGAATCACCAAATGGATCTTCATCATCAGACTTTGGTTGGTTAAATCTGGAATAGATTCACCACCTGAAATTGGTCTGATTTCTTTTTCTGATTCTTCTTTGTCAGATCCAGAGTTAGATGGAGTTTTATAATTGTCTGTCTCTGATCCTGAACTAGAAGGTTCATCCATTTGTAAATCCATTTCTATTTGTTTTAATGGATTTTCTAGTGCTTTTTGTGAAGTTGAAGGACTAAGGATAGGTCTAAGCCTTCCTTTGCCTTTCCCAAAAACTCTTTTCTCCCATTCTGTTTTAGATTCTTTTTCTGTTTGAATGGGATTTTCTCGTCCATAAAAATTATCAGACAAGAATTTTGGTTTTTTAATTCAGGAAGTCCTTCTGAGAGTTTCATCAAATCCCTCATCTTGTCTAGATTTTCCTTTCTCTGAACGTTTATCCCCATGTCAATCTTTGGGAATATTTATGGTTCGTTCAGGAGGTGTAATGGTTCAATTCAAATTTGGTTCTATATTATCCTGATTTTCCTTATCAGGAGTCAAAGATGAATCTGGTAGCCCTTTATCATTATCATTATCATGAGATGGACTGCTGTTTCCATCAAATGTAGCATCATGATATTTATGATAATAATTGTTTCTTCTATCCTTGGGAGTATCATCATCACTGTCACTATCATATGAGTGACAACCATGGTGTATGTGGGAATTGGAATCAGATTCCTGTCCTTCTTTATCATCCCAAGTTTCAATACCTGGTGGACATTTAAATAGTCTCTCATTTTGGCCTTCTATTTTGGCTCTAGGAAATATGTGTTCATCAAATAATGATTGAACACCAACAAATATGGAATTATTGTTTCATGCGACCATGATGTGTTGAATTATGACCATAAGAACTGTTCTACAGGCACCTTACCTAAGCAGTCTGACACAGGACTAGGGACATGTGCTAGGTTTGCACAAGCATAAGTCTTGCAAGGGTTTAGGTTGAAACCTGGGGGTAAGGGCCATCTGTACAGGTCTTAGTTAGTGAGCTCTACTACTAAGACCTGGTAGCTCAGTGGTTAGAGCGTGCCACCCGGATAGTGGATGAGGTCCCAGGTTCAATCCCTGGTCAGGTCACTTTTATGCAATCCAACATGATGTTCTGGGTTCTTTGCAACACTGATTGCTGACTGATTATCCATGTGTAAAGTTGAAGGCCTTGGGACATGGTAACCCATTTCTCCAACAACTTTTGAAACCACCTAATCTCCCTTCCAGCAGCACATGCTGCAACATACTCTGCCTCTGTGGTTGAGAGTGTCACAATTGGTTGCAGTTTGCTGCTCCAGCTGACGGCTCCAGATCCCATTTTGATCACATATCCAGTTGTAGACTTCCCATTGTCTCTGTTACCACCATGGTCTGCATCAGCATAAGCTCTAATAAGCTCATTTGTCTCCGGGTCAGGTCCTAGGCAGAGTTCCATATCTATAGTTCCATTCAAGTACCTGAGTAAATGCTGCACTGCTTTCCAATAAGCCATCCCAGGATTGGAATTGAATCTGGCCAGAACCCCAGCAGTATATGCAATATCAGGTCTTGTCATCATTGCCAGGTACATGACTGAGCCAACTGCACTAATGTAAGGAATGTCCTTCATGTTGAAAATGGTGATAACACATCACACAAACATGCCACAATATGTATAAACATCCCAAGACATACATATGATACTATAGATCAACTTTACTTAATAGTAGTTAGGTTAGTTTGTTACATTTCTCCTTATTTTGCTCAAAGTTTGTCCCAAATTGCTTCCTATGTCTGGGGCGCGATATAGTGGACACCTAAACTCACGCCTCGGTGTATATTTTTGCTATGGACCACCATACGGCCCAATTTTACATAGATGTACGGGTAATACTGTACAACTGAGAACTTTGCTACATAATAGATCACTATTATCATCATCTATCTGTACCTGGGAGGTGAAGAAGTGTCTTGGGCACCGCAAAATGGCTTTGCTGACCTGACCCAGAGCGGGCACTCAATCATCATTTACATATCAATGACCCCCTGGCAGGAGGCCCCCTTTTCACATACCACAGAAAAGAAGGGCACAAACTGTTAACTAAGCAGCATTTTGTCAAAGTTTTAGCCAAGGCACTCTCCAGTGCAGGGTGGGCACCGCTGCAAGGCCACAGCATCCGCATAGGCACCACACTGGAATATCTGCTGCAAGGAGTTCCTTTTGAAGTCATGAAGACCAAGGGACATTGGGCAAGCAACACCTTTCAAGTTTACTTGCAGAAACATGCCCAAATTCTGTTGGATTGCATAAAAGTGACCTGACCAGGGATTGAACCTGGGACCTCATCCACTATCCGGGTGGCACACTCTAACCACTGAGCTACCAGGTCTTAGTAGTAGAGCTCACTAACTAAGACCTGTACAGATGGCCCTTACCCTCAGGTTTCAACCTAAACCCTTGCAAGACTTGTGCCACACGGGTACTGCTTGTGCAAACCTAGCACATGTCCCTAGTCCTGTGTCAGACTGCTTGGGTAAGGCGCCTGTAGAACAGTTCTTATGGTCATAATTCAACACCCTGCCCTGAACATACAACAGTTCAGAGATGTCAGTCACTTCAGCGCTCCTTGGGGCCCATAACCTGTTGGATTGCATAAAAGTGACCTGACCAGGGATTGAACCTGGGACCTCATCCACTATCCGGGTGGCACACTCTAACCACTGAGCTACCAGGTCTTAGTAGTAGAGCTCACTAACTAAGACCTGTACAGATGGCCCTTACCCTCAGGTTTCAACCTAAACCCTTGCAAGACTTATGCCACACAGGTACTGCTTGTGCAAACCTAGCACATGTCCCTAGTCCTGTGTCAGACTGCTTGGGTAAGGCGCCTGTAGAACAGTTCTTATGGTCATAATTCAACAAATTCTGGCCCCATACATGCAGGCTGAACCAGTCATTCATGAGAATTTCACAAGATACACCATGCCTCGAGCTCGTCAATAAGTCAGCTGGTGAGTCACCCCCCTCCTACCAGTGCGGGTTTCGAGGTTTCACTCGTCGTGTCAGTGGCCTCCTACTGTAACAGGAATGCAGCTCACCTCTCCCCTGGCAGATTCTGGCCAGAAAGCGCTCCGCGCTTTCCCCACTCTGCTTCAACCATAGCTAGTTCTTTTCTGACATAACAGATAGCACAAACATGTACATAGTTAATGTCACGCATTGTATACAGCCATCCCTCCCTTCTCTGATGATGCATTAGGCCATCATGCCTACAGCCTCACACCCTCCACAATGTGGGCACGCCTGAGCGATCACCAAGAAGTGAAACCAAGCATGCTAGAAAGTTGGCAGAGGAAATTGGTCATTCCGTCAAACAAGCAAATACATCTGGAAATTTTTCCTCCCATCCTTCAGGAACATCTTTGGGGAGGTCTACGCTGATCGGTAAAAATTCTGATGATCACTATTATCATCATCTATCTGTCTTAGCATTGTTCAACTGAGGGTTATAACTGCATCTGACTGGTGTTTCATCAGTAGTCAGTTATTAAAGTTTATTGCCAGTTTCTAATGAAGGCACTATTGATGAGAGGTGGACTATGGAGGGTTGTGTCTGGCAAGGCTACAAAGCCTAAAGACGAGGAAGCATTGAACAAATGGGAGATCATGATAGAGAAGGCTGCAGGAGAGATCTACTTGGCTGTTGAAAGTGACCAAAGGGTGCACTTTAGAGGCAAAGAAGATGATCCTAAAGCAATGTGGGATGGTCTTGAAAAGGTCCATTTGAACAAGAAGCCTGGAGCCAGGTTCAATGCATATGATGAACTGTTCTCCATACACAAAAGTGATGATGAATCTCTCACTAATGTGGCAACAAGGGTTGAAAAGGCAATGGTTAACATCAAAAATCTTCGTCCAAGTGATTCACTTTGGACACCCTTGATGATGAACTGCTGTGCATGGCAATGATTCGTGCCTTGCCAGAAGATTATGCCAATTTGTCCTCAAACTTGTTGTTGGTGGAGAACTTGAATAAAGCTACAATCCTTCAAGCCTTCAAGGCTGAAGAACTCAATCGTCAGCGACGTGCAGATGTGGGAGAGAGGGCAAACAAAATATCTGCCTCTAGTGGAAGTAGTGGTGGGCCACGATCCAGATCAACTTGCCACCATTGCAAGGAAGAGGGTCATTGGTACAAATATTGTCCCAAGAGAAGGAAATATGGTGGAAATAATGCCAAAAAGGCAGAGGAAGTGAAGGAGGCAGAGCCTGCTGTTGAGAAGGCTGGAAATGCAAGTACCTTGGTTGACTATGCACTTGCCACATCTGCTGACCATCGTTTTGATTGGAATACAGACTCGGGGGCCACTTCTCATATGACCCACATAGACACTGGTTCAAAACATATACCCCTATGAGGAAACCAGTTAGATTGGCGGACAACACTGTTATATATTCAGAGGGTGTTGGGTCTGTGGTTTTTAGACCAATTATTGATGGAAAGGTGGCTAGAGACATTGAGATTACAAAGTGCTACATGTACCAGGCTTGCAAAATAATTTGTTCTCAGTACTATACTTGACACAGCATAGAGGCTTTACAGTACATATCTCTAAATCTGCAATGAAGTTTATCTTAAATGGTCATGTGCCTTTTGTTGCAAACATTGGAAATGACAATATTGGTTATCTTGTTGGTGAAACACTTGTAGATGAAGAGTATGTGCGGTCTGCGGCAACATCATCAACTCTGCCTCTGGATCTGACTTTATGGCATAGGAGATTGGCCCACCATCACTATGAGAGTGTCAAGAATATGGCTAATGATAGCATGGTTGAGGGACTAACCATGACTTCTTCTAACAAGCCTGATCCTATCTGTGAACCATGTTTGGCTGGAAAAATGCATGCCAATCCATTTCCATCGTCGAAAAATCGTGCTACAAAGCTGTTGGAGCTCATTCACACTGATGTACATAAAGTGGGAGTTGCTACACATTCTGGTTACCAATATTGGGTTACATTCATAGATGATTACTCTCGATTTCGTGTTGTATTCCCTATCAAGACCAAGGACATGGTCTTTGATGCATTTAAAAGGTTCAAAGCTTATGCTGAGAATCATTTGGGTCAGTCAGTCAAAACACTTCGTGATGACAAAGGAGGAGAATACATGTCAAGAGAGTTTCAGAGATTTACAGATCAATGTGGCATTGTCAGGCAACACACAGTGCGAAATAGGCCACAACAGAATGGTGTGGCAGAACGGGCTAATAGGACATTGTCAGAGAGGATCACAGCTATGTTAGAAGAGTCTGGTTTGCCACCCAAGTTTTGGGGAGAGTGTTTGGCAGCACTTGTCCATGTTTGGAATCGTTGTCCAACATCTGCATTGGAAAAGAAGACACCTTTTGAGTTGTGGTATGGAAAAAGCCAGATGTCAGTCATCTTCGAATTGGGGATGCACAGCCTATGTGCATGTGCAAAAGGACAAACGTACTGTTTTGGGTTCACATATGGAGAAGTGT
Organism: Amanita pallidorosea; assembly: GCA_023014475.1. Lineage (NCBI taxonomy): Eukaryota > Fungi > Basidiomycota > Agaricomycetes > Agaricales > Amanitaceae > Amanita > Amanita pallidorosea. The sequence continues at coordinate 403,627 of JAEBUS010000031.1, read as the reverse complement.
ATCTTTATTGGATATCCTGAAGGTTACAAGGGCTGGAAATTCTATAATCCAGTCACAAAGAAGTTGGTCATTTGTGAAAGGGCAGAGTTTGATGAACGTTACATGTTGGGTTCACGCTCTACTTCACAACCTCAGGTTACCAATGGGCAACATGCACCTCAGGAGCAACAGTACTACATTCCTGCACCAGCAATCCCTGTAGAGGCAGATGACGATGACACAGTGGCACCATTACCAAGAATAGATGAACCACATGACAGGCAGGAAGCGCAGAAGGAGCAGGATGTGCAACCAGAGCAGCAGGTAGAGGTTGAGGATCCACCAGTACCTCCAATAGATGAAAATGGACCAGCCCAGGATGTAAAGGTGGATGATGATGAACATCAGACTCCACCACCATCAGTAACTCCACCACCACCACCAGTAACTCCACCACCACGTGCTGTACCAGAACCAACCCTAGCTGCCAGGCGGCATAGGCGAGAGGTTCGACCTCCTGGTGAATGGTGGAAGATTGGAGGACTACACAAGCCATTAAAGTACACTGAATCATCAACTGATGAAGAGGATTTTGAAGATGCTGAATATGTGCATGCAGCATCATCTTCATCAATTGAATCAGAACCAAGTACTTATGCTGAAGCAATGGCTGGTCCTGATGCACAGAAATGGAAAGAAGCTGCTTTGGAAGAGTTTAATGCACACCTGAAGAATGGCACTTGGGTTTTGGAAAAGCTACCTCCTGGAATGAAAGCTATTGGTTCAAAATGGGTATTCAAAATCAAAAGGAATGCAGATGGCACACTGGAACGATACAAGGCCAGGATTGTTGCAAAGGGCTACAATCAGAGGCCAGGATTTGATTACATGGAAATATTTGCCCCAACCATGCGTCAGGCCACTATTCGCCTCGTCCTAGCTCTGGCAGCCATAGATGACTTGCATTTACGCTCTGTTGACATCTCACATGCATTCATTAATGGAGACATTGATACAGAGGTTTATATGACACAACCTCCAGGATTTTGGGAGTTGGGTCCAGATTATGTTTGCAGGTTAAGCAAGTCCATCTATGGATTGAAACAGGCTGCCAGGCTATGGAATGAGAAGTTGCATGCTGCTCTGCTTGACATGGGATTCAAGCGTGTGCGATCAGACCCATCCATGTACATTTATGAAAGAAACAATGTACGGATCATAATGCCAGTATTTGTTGATGACATTACCCTTGCTTCAAAGTCACAACCTGCTCTGGATAAGGCAGTCAGTGATTTAGCAAAGCACTTCAAGCTTCAAGATTTGGGGAGACATCCTACTTGTTGGGAGTGGCCATTAGAAGAGTCAGGTCACAAAGGAAGATCTTCCTATCTCAAAAGCAATTCATTAAAGACGTCTTGAAGCGTTTTGCAATGGAGAATTGTCATACTGTGGACACACCTATGAATCCTGGTCTAAAATTGTCTCGAGAACAGAGTCCTACCACTGATGAGGAGAAGGAAGCCATGAAGGACATTCCTTACATTAGTGCAGTTGGCTCAGTCATGTACCTGGCAATGATGACAAGACCTGATATTGCATATACTGCTGGGGTTCTGGCCAGATTCAATTCCAATCCTGGGATGGCTCATTGGAAAGCAGTGAAGCATTTACTCAGGTACTTGAATGGAACTATAGATATGGAACTCTGCCTAGGACCTGACCCGGAGACAAATGAGCTTATTAGAGCTTATGCTGATGCAGACCATGGTGGTAACAGAGACAATGGGAAGTCTACAACTGGATATGTGATCAAAATGGGATCTGGAGCCGTCAGCTGGAGCAGCAAACTGCAACCAATTGTGACACTCTCAACCACAGAGGCAGAGTATGTTGCAGCATGTGCTGCTGGAAGGGAGATTAGGTGGTTTCAAAAGTTGTTGGGAGAAATGGGGGGTACCATGTCCCAAGGCCTTCAACTTTACACATGGATAATCAGTCAGCAATCAGTGTTGCAAAGAACCCAGAGCATCATGGTCGCATGAAGCATCTAGACATGAGCTTCTACTGGCTTCGAGATAAAGTAGAGGAAGGGTTCATGCAACCAGTCTACTTGCAAACAGACCAAATGCCAGCTGATTTGTTGACAAAGGCCTTGCCTAGAATCAAAGTTATTCTATTCAGGCAGCTGATGGGAGTAATACCTCATGAAGGCTTGTAGGATTGGGGGGAAGGTTTGGATCTGAAGGATGATCCAGCATGGAATGAGAGAGCAGGACAGGTTCAGGGGGAAGTCAGTGTCGGCTGTTTTAGAGAGATGTGTCATCAGGGGGAAGTGTTGAAAATGGTGATAACACATCACACAAACATGCCACAATATGTATAAACATCCCAAAACATACATATGATACCATAGATCAACTTTACTTAATAGTAGTTAGGTTAGTTTGTTACATTTCTCCTTATTTTGCTCAAAGTTCGTCCCAAATTGCTTCCTATGTCTGGGGCGCGATATAGTGGACACCTAAACTCACGCCTCGGTGTATATTTTGCTATGGACCACCATACAGCCCAATTTTACATAGATGTACAGGTAATACTGTACAACCGAGAACTTTGCTACATAATAGATCACTATTATCATCATCTATCTGTCTTAGCATTGTTCAACTGAGGGTTATAACTATTAGAAACTGGCAATAAACTTTAATAACTGACTACTGATGAAACACCAGTCAGATGCAGTTATAACCCTCAGTTGAACAATGCTAAGACAGATAGATGATGATAATAGTGATCTATTATGTAGCAAAGTTCTCGGTTGTACAGTATTACCTGTACATCTATGTAAAATTGGGCTGTATGGTGGTCCATAGCAAAAATATACACCGAGGCGTGAGTTTAGGTGTCCACTATATCGCGCCCCAGACATAGGAAGCAATTTGGGACGAACTTTGAGCAAAATAAGGAGAAATGTAACAAACTAACCTAACTACTATTAAGTAAAGTTGATCTATAGTATCATATGTATGTCTTGGGATGTTTATACATATTGTGGCATGTTTGTGTGATGTGTTATCACCATTTTCAACAATAACTGCATCTGACTGGTGTTTCATCAGTAGTCAGTTATTAAAGTTTATTGCCAGTTTCTAATAGAACATGTGTAGAACATTCATATAATAAGTCTGGTATATTAATACATGAATCATTGTCCTGGATTGAAACTCTATTAGCCAGCAGTGTGGAGTGCTTGCCTACTGGCTGTCACCAAAACCCTTCTCCTTGCTGTACTCCTTCCATTGCTCCTCAGTGAGCTCTTCTACCTTCAACTCTCAAATATGGCCCTTTCCTTATTGAACTGCTTTGGTTCCAGACAGTCCCTTGCAAAGTGTCCCTCTTTGCCACAGTTGTAACATGCCCCAGTGCATTGTTTTGCTTTGTCCACATCCATGGCATTTGGATCCCTACTGGATGTTGACATAGTGGGCATGCTATGCTGAATTGGTCCCTTGCTTTCCTTGGCCACTGGCATTTCCTTATATTCATTACGGCTTTTCTTCTTGCCATATGACTCCTTTGCCCCATGATAAACCCATGCCAACTGCACTGCTCAATCTTGAATCACTTTCAGGGATGCATCCTCTGCCAAATTCCCATGTCTTATCAATTCAGCTCCCAACACTGGATTGATTCTGTTGAGGAAGTGGTCTTTGAGAGCATTTTCCCCCCACCCTACTAGTGGTGACAATGCATTGAATTTGATGATGTAATCCTCAATTGGAGTACTTTTTGCTCCAACTTCATTAAATCATCCATCACATGCTGCTTCATTTCAGTGGACATGAAGAATTCATGCATCTCCATTTTGAATGCAGCCCATGTAGTCCAAGGATATTTAGCTGTATTGGGTGGTTGAGTCCATTGCAATGGTTGATCCTCAGGTTGCAGGGGAGCTCGATGTCCATTATTCACTTCCACCCATGTCAAGTCCAAGGGGTATTGCATAGGAGTGCGTTCATGCTTTCCTTCATATTCCTTGTCTGCTTTCTGGATCTCTTGGAGCTTCACTCCAACCCATTCTCCTGCACGGTTTCCCTTGCCTTTTCTGGTTTGGTGCAGACAAATCACAATGCATCATCGGACCATTGTCTCTTGAGCCAAGGTGAAATACACTTCCATGGTGCACAGCCAGTTGTCCACCTGACTTGGGTCTCCTTCAAAATGGTCTGGCATTTCAACCTTAGTGAGTGGTGCAGCTGTCAGTCGAGGGTGTGTTCTTTGCCATTCATCCAGGACATTAGTTAACATTTGTCCAAATCCGTTGACAGTTGCCATTTGGGCTTCTTCCACATCAGTGATCTGTTGTTGTTGCCTTTCTGCTACTGCATCCTGATTTGTTCTGGTGAGAGGGATTGGATCTGGCAATGTTGGATTGCATAAAAGTGACCTGACCAGGGATTGAACCTGGGACCTCATCCACTATCTGGGTGGCACGCTCTAACCACTGAGCTACCAGGTCTTAGTAGTAGAGCTCACTAACTAAGACCTGTACAGATGGCCCTTACCCTCAGGTTTCAACCTAAACCCTTGCAAGACTTATGCCACACAGGTACTGCTTGTGCAAACCTAGCACATGTCCCTAGTCCTGTGTCAGACTGCTTGGGTAAGGCGCCTGTAGAACAGTTCTTATGGTCATAATTCAACAGGCAATGGGTGTGGCATTACTTGTGTATACCAAACTAGGAAATCTCGAAGCCCCATTGCCATCTGTACCATCCATTGGAAGGCACCAATATGGTGTTGGATTGCATAAAAGTGACCTGACCAGGGATTGAACCTGGGACCTCATCCACTATCTGGGTGGCACACTCTAACCACTGAGCTACCAGGTCTTAGTAGTAGAGCTCACTAACTAAGACCTGTACAGATGGCCCCTACCCCCAGGTTCAACCTAAACCCTTGCAAGACTTATGCCACACAGGTACTCTTGTGTAAACTAACACATGTCCCTAGTCCTGTGTCAGACTGCTTAGGTAAGGCACCTGTAGAACAGTTCTAATGGTCATAATTCAACATATGGTAACATCCATATCCTTTGAGAATCCAATCCTCCATCTGAGTCCAAGCATTGAGACCTTGAGATATGCATTCCATGTGGATACATCTGGCGTGCCCATAAGTTTTTTGTGCTCTTATATTGGCTTTAGACTCTCTCATGCAGTGATTGAATTGAAAAACCTCCTGGATTTGCAGATATGCTGGCCACTCAAAGCTGTTCCAATATTGTTTTTGAAACATCACCAAATAACAGTAACCCAGGATGTCCAGGTGTAACACTTTGTCATTTACATGCATTACAGGGTATGGATATGCATGTTCTATTTCCTTAGCTACTATCTGATGCCAGTGATCTATTTCCTGCTTTTTCTGCACCTCCTGCAAGTTGCTAGGCCCTGCCTCTATCATCCAGTCCTCCACTGTAGTTACTGGTCCATCATGCCAGTTCCAATCGCTGCCTTGAGTGCACATGATCACATTAAACTCTTCTTTTTTGGCCTTGATTGCCTCGGCATATGTGGGAATCTTTGGTGGCACTGGTGGCAGTGTAGACTGCTTCAAGGTTCTAGGTGGAGTTGATCTGGTGATCAAATACAGAATGGGGTTAGGCTTACTAGTGTGTACTGGGACACTAGATAATTCCGCATCACTGCCCTCACATTTAATTGAAAGGGTTGAGCCAGTGTACAATCTGGCCTTTTTCTTCTTTTTGTTTTGGCAGAAGAAGCCTTTGCTGCCAAACTGGGCCCACTTGTTATATGATCCCCTTTTGATCATGGCATCAATGCAGTCCCAGGTCCAGATGTCATCTCCATCTTCCTCCTGAATTTCAAACTCCTCCAGCACATGGTATTGGTCCTGCTGACAATTGTCTTGGAGACTGAACTGTGCGAATGGGTTGCAGAGTTCAACATTCCATGAGGCAATCTCAGTGACTGTGGACCAAGCCGGCCAGTGGCATAGATCATAGTATTCTGGCTTGAATAAGTACATGTAACAGTACCCTGGTTTTTGCCAGTGATAGTTTGGGCAGTCCTTGTTCATTGGGACCCCAGGTAATACAACCTTCTCCTGGTTCTCAACCCAATGATTGATGTACTCCTCTCAAGTACAGATGCCCCAGTCTTCTTTGTGCTTGTTCATGAAGTTCTTCCATTCAGGCACAAAGGCTGTATCGTTGTCCAGCCCTGTTGGTCCAGTTAAAGAGTTCAGTGCAGTGACTGGTGATGAAGATCAGGCTGGTTTTCTCCATTTGTACATGAATGGAGCATACTGTGTCATGCAGCCCAAATGCTTCACCTTGATGTTGCCATTTGAGGCATGCATCAACTTATTCTGTTCCTTTGCTGTGAGAACCAGACCATTCTGTTTCAGGGTGAACACATTAAACCCTTGTAGCAATAGAAGCATGTTGGTCAGCAAGTCAAACACCGCCTCCCTGACATCTGGTTGATTAACAAGCTGTTCAAGCACCTGCTCAAGCACTTGTTGGTCTGCCTCTAACTCTTGTTCCATCTGATGGAACTATTGTTGTTGTTGAAATGCCTCACGCTTCTCCTGCCTGAGAATTTCCCATGCTTCCTCAAGGCAATGTTGTTTATAAGCCACCCATTGCAGCCTAAGTTTCTCCTGTTGGTGCTGCTCCTTGTGCCATTGATACCATGCGCAAACATGCACATCTCTTTGTTGGTAATTGACTGGCTTGGCTGACTTGGTTTGCTTTTGGGGCATAGGGCACCCCACTACCCATTCTAGATCGAAGGTCACTCCAATCTCCATCAAGGACATTGCTGTTGAAAATGGTGATAACACATCACACAAACATGCCACAATATGTATAATAAACATCCTGAAACATACATATGATACTATAGATCAACTTTACTTAATAGTAGTTAGGTTAGTTTGTTACATTTCTCCTTATTTTGCTCAAAGTTCGTCCCAAATTGCTTCCTATGTCTGGGGCGCGATATAGTGGACACCTAAACTCACGCCTCGGTGTATATTTTTGCTATGGACCACCATACGGCCCAATTTTACATAGATGTACAGGTAATACTGTACAACCGAGAACTTTGCTACATAATAGATCACTATTATCATCATCTATCTGTCTTAGCATTGTTCAACTGAGGGTTATAACTGCATCTGACTGGTGTTTCATCAGTAGTCAGTTATTAAAGTTTATTGCCAGTTTCTAATAATTGCTGCCCTTGGCAAGACATAGTTGAATGTCATATCCATTGTTTCAGATCCCAGATCCAAAGAGTGTTCCAAAAGGGGTAAGACGTCCCAAGTAGGGAGATGTTGCCTCTTCTTCTGTAACTACACTTCCTAATGCAGTCACTGTCCAATGTGGTCAATAACGCACCCACACTTGAAGGTTCAATTTAGTTCCACCAACTGACCTAAAGTGGTGCCTGGCATTTCACTAGAGTGTCCTCATGCTCAGATCAACAGATCCGATATGTAATTGGTGTCTCTAGACTGTATGCCTTGATACATGTCACACCAATAGATTTTCTTTGCTGGTTCCAACAGCTATTCCACAGTCCTAGTGTAGCTGCCCAGGGTGACCCTGCCTGGTCCACAACCCAGCATGTGACTACTCTTGTCTAGAACTGTTGGGTTGACTAGTGTGGTTCCTGAGTCAGTTGTGACCCAGTTGTTGACTAATCGAGGCTGCAAACAGTCTTGTGGTGTAATGAGCATTTGGTCAGACAAAAAAGTTTTAGGGAATGAGCAAGGTGTGCTCAGTGCTGTGTCAAACAATGAAGGGTGTGGTTGAAAAGACTCTAGATTATGTTAGGACAGATCCCACACAACCACAAGCCTCACTGAGATGAAGAGAGAGAGAGAGAGAGAGAGAGAGAGAGAGAGAGAGAGAGAGAGATGTATTGAGACAGTAGACTAGTAAGCTGGGTAGAGAATGTTGAAAATGGTGATAACACACACAAACATGCCACAATATGTATAAACATCCCAAGACATACATATGATACTATAGATCAACTTTACTTAATAGTAGTTAGGTTAGTTTGTTACATTTCTCCTTATTTTGCTCAAAGTTCGTCCCAAATTGCTTCCTATGTCTGGGGCGCGATATAGTGGACACCTAAACTCACGCCTCGGTGTATATTTTTGCTATGGACCACCATACGGCCCAATTTTACATAGATGTACGGGTAATACTGTACAACTGAGAACTTTGCTACATAATAGATCACTATTATCATCATCTATCTGTCTTAGCATTGTTCAACTGAGGGTTATAACTGCATCTGACTGGTGTTTCATCAGTAGTCAGTTATTAAAGTTTATTGCCAGTTTCTAATAGGTTATGGGCCCCGGCCTTTAACTGACACAAGAACTGTTATTGGACTTGGGGATCTTGTTGGTCTTTTTCTAGACCATTCACTTGATTTATTGGCAACTTGTGGTCAACTCTAGACCACTCAGAATTTGATTGGGAGCTCTTGGAGCAGAAAGCACACTTGGCACACACTATTGATTGGGGCATTCAAAGATGTCATCAGACCACAGTATTAAAATCAAACCTCTCACAAATGAAAATTATCAGGAGTGGGCAGGGGAGATGAAGGCACTATTGATGAGAGGTGGACTATGGAGGGTTGTGTCTGGCAAGGCTACAAAGCCTAAAGATGAGGAAGCATTGAAACAAAATGGGAGATCATGATAGAGAAGGCTGCAGGAGAGATCTACTTGGCTGTTGAAAGTGACCAAAGGGTGCACTTTAGAGGCAAAGAAGATGATCCTAAAGCAATGTGGGATGGTCTTGAAAAGGTCCATTTGAACAAGAAGCCTGGAGCCAGGTTCAATGCATATGATGAACTGTTCTCCATACACAAAAGTGATGATGAATCTCTCACTAATGTGGCAACAAGGGTTGAAAAGGCAATGGTTAACATCAAAAATCTTCGTCCAAGTGATTTCACTTTGGACACCCTTGATGATGAACTGCTGTGCATGGCAATGATTCGTGCCTTGCCAGAAGAATATGCCAATTTGTCCTCAAACTTGTTGTTGGTGGAGAACTTGAATAAAGCTACAATCCTTCAAGCCTTCAAGGCTGAAGAACTCAATCGTCAGCGACGTGCAGATGTGGGAGAGAGGGCAAACAAAATATCTGCCTCTAGTGGAAGTAGTGGTGGGCCACGATCCAGATCAACTTGCCACCATTGCAAGGAAGAGGGTCATTGGTACAAATATTGTCCCAAGAGAAGGAAATATGGTGGAAATAATGCCAAAAAGGCAGAGGAAGTGAAGGAGGCAGAGCCTGCTGTTGAGAAGGCTGGAAATGCAAGTACCTTGGTTGACTATGCACTTGCCACATCTGCTGACCATCGTTTTGATTGGAATACAGACTCGGGGGCCACTTCTCATATGACCCCACATAGACACTGGTTCAAAACATATACCCCTATGAGGAAACCAGTTAGATTGGCGGACAACACTGTTATATATTCAGAGGGTGTTGGGTCTGTGGTTTTTAGACCAATTATTGATGGAAAGGTGGCTAGAGACATTGAGATTACCAAAGTGCTACATGTACCAGGCTTGCAAAATAATTTGTTCTCAGTACTATACTTGACACAGCATAGAGGCTTTACAGTACATATCTCTAAATCTGCAATGAAGTTTATCTTAAATGGTCATGTGCCTTTTGTTGCAAACATTGGAAATGACAATATTGGTTATCTTGTTGGTGAAACACTTGTAGATGAAGAGTATGTGCGGTCTGCGGCAACATCATCAACTCTGCCTCTGGATCTGACTTTATGGCATAGGAGATTGGCCCACCATCACTATGAGAGTGTCAAGAATATGGCTAATGATAGCATGGTTGAGGGACTAACCATGACTTCTTTAACAAGCCTGATCCTATCTGTGAACCATGTTTGGCTGGAAAAATGCATGCCAATCCATTTCCATCGTCGAAAAATCGTGCTACAAAGCTGTTGGAGCTCATTCACACTGATGTACATAAAGTGGGAGTTGCTACACATTCTGGTTACCAATATTGGGTTACATTCATAGATGATTACTCTCGATTTCGTGTTGTATTCCCTATCAAGACCAAGGACATGGTCTTTGATGCATTTAAAAGGTTCAAAGCTTATGCTGAGAATCATTTGGGTCAGTCAGTCAAAACACTTCGTGATGACAAAGGAGGAGAATACATGTCAAGAGAGTTTCAGAGATTTACAGATCAATGTGGCATTGTCAGGCAACACACAGTGCGAAATAGGCCACAACAGAATGGTGTGGCAGAACGGGCTAATAGGACATTGTCAGAGAGGATCACAGCTATGTTAGAAGAGTCTGGTTTGCCACCCAAGTTTTGGGGAGAGTGTTTGGCAGCACTTGTCCATGTTTGGAATCGTTGTCCAACATCTGCATTGGAAAAGAAGACACCTTTTGAGTTGTGGTATGGGAAAAAGCCAGATGTCAGTCATCTTCGAATCTGGGATGCACAGCCTATGTGCATGTGCAAAAGGACAAACGTACTGTTTTGGGTTCACATATGGAGAAGTGTATCTTTATTGGATATCCTGAAGGTTACAAGGGCTGGAAATTCTATAATCCAGTAACAAAGAAGTTGGTCATTTGTGAAAGGGCAGAGTTTGATGAACGTTACATGTTGGGTTCACGCTCTACTTCACAACCTCAGGTTACCAATGGGCAACATGCACCTCAGGAGCAACAGTACTACATTCCTGCACCAGCAATCCCTGTAGAGGCAGATGATGATGACACAGTGGCACCATTACCAAGAATAGATGAACCACATGACAGGCAGGAAGCACAGAAGGAGCAGGATGTGCAACCAGAGCAGCAGGTACAGGTTGAGGATCCACCAGTACCTCCAATAGATGAAAATGGACCAGCCCAGGATGTAAAGGTGGATGATGATGAACATCAGACTCCACACCACCACCAGTAACTCCACCACCACCACCACCAGTAACTCCACCACCACGTGCTGTACCAGAACCAACCCTAGCTGCCAGGCGGCACAGGCGAGAGGTTCGACCTCCTGGTGAATGGTGGAAGATTGGAGGACTACACAAGCCATTAAAGTACACTGAATCATCAACTGATGAAGAGGATTTTGAAGATGCTGAATATGTGCATGCAGCATCATCTTCATCAATTGAATCAGAAGCAAGTACTTATGCTGAAGCAATGGCTGGTCCTGATGCACAAAATGGAAAGAGGCTGCTTTGGAAGAGTTTAATGCACACCTGAAGAATGGCACTTGGGTTTTGGAAAAGCTACCTCCTGGAATGAAAGCTATTGGTTCAAAATGGGTATTCAAAATCAAAAGGAATGCAGATGGCACACTGGAACGATACAAGGCCAGGATTGTTGCAAAGGGCTACAATCAGAGGCCAGGATTTGATTACATGGAATATTTGCCCCAACCATGCGTCAGGCCACTATTCGCCTTGTCCTAGCTCTGGCAGCCATAGATGACTTGCATTTACGCTCTGTTGACATCTCACATGCATTCATTAATGGAGATATTGACACAGAGGTTTATATGACACAACCTCCAGGATTTCGGGAGTTGGGTCCAGATTATGTTTGCAGGTTAAGCAAGTCCATCTATGGATTGAAACAGGCTGCCAGGCTATGGAATGAGAAGTTGCATGCTGCTCTGCTTGACATGGGATTCAAGCGTGTGCGATCAGACCCATCCATGTACATTTATGAAAGAAACAATGTACGGATCATAATGCCAGTATTTGTTGATGACATTACCCTTGCTTCAAAGTCACAACCTGCTCTGGATAAGGCAGTCAGTGATTTGGCAAAGCACTTCAAGCTTCGAGATTTGGGGGAGACATCTTACTTGTTGGGAGTGGCCATTAGAAGAGTCAGGTCACAAAGGAAGATCTTCCTATCTCAAAAGCAATACATTAAAGATGTCTTGAACACTTTGCAATGGAGAATTGTCATACTGTGGACACACCTATGAATCCTGGTCTAAAATTGTCTCGAGAACAGAGTCCTACCACTGATGAGGAGAAGGAAACCATGAAGGACATTCCTTACATTAGTGCAGTTGGCTCAGTCATGTACCTGGCAATGATGACAAGACCTGATATTGCATATACTGCTGGGGTTCTGGCCAGATTCAATTCCAATCCTGGGATGGCTCATTGGAAAGCAGTGAAGCATTTACTCAGGTACTTGAATGGAACTATAGATATGGAACTCTGCCTAGGACCTGACCCGGAGACAAATGAGCTTATTAGAGCTTATGCTGATGCAGACCATGGTGGTAACAGAGACAATGGGAAGTCTACAACTGGATATGTGATCAAAATGGGATCTGGAGCCGTCAGCTGGAGCAGCAAACTGCAACCAATTGTGACACTCTCAACCACAGAGGCAGAGTATGTTGCAGCATGTGCTGCTGGAAGGGAGATTAGGTGGTTTCAAAAGTTGTTGGGAGAAATGGGGTACCATGTCCCAAGGCCTTCAACTTTACACATGGATAATCAGTCAGCAATCAGTGTTGCAAAGAACCCAGAACATCATGGTCGCATGAAGCATCTGACATGAGCTTCTACTGGCTTCGAGACAAAGTAGAGGAAGGGTTCATGCAACCAGTCTACTTGCAAACAGACCAAATGCCAGCTGATTTGTTGACAAAGGCCTTGCCTAGAATCAAAGTTATTCTATTCAGGCAGCTGATGGGAGTAATACCTCATGAAGGCTTGTAGGATTGGGGGAAGGTTTGGATCTGAGGGATGATCCAGCATGGAATGAGAAAGCAGGACAGGTTCAGGGGGAAGTCAGTGTCTGGCTGTTTTAGAGAGATGTGTCATCAGGGGGAAGTGTTGAAAATGGTGATAACACATCACACAAACATGCCACAATATGTATAAACATCCCAAGACATACATATGATACTATAGATCAACTTTACTTAATAGTAGTTAGGTTAGTTTGTTACATTTCTCCTTATTTTGCTCAAAGTTCGTCCCAAATTGCTTCCTATGTCTGGGGCGCGATATAGTGGACACCTAAACTCACGCCTCGGTGTATATTTTTGCTATGGACCACCATACGGCCCAATTTTACATAGATGTACGGGTAATACTGTACAACTGAGAACTTTGCTACATAATAGATCACTATTATCATCATCTATCTGTCTTAGCATTGTTCAACTGAGGGTTATAACTGCATCTGACTGGTGTTTCATCAGTAGTCAGTTATTAAAGTTTATTGCCAGTTTCTAATAGAGAAAACTATCTAGAGTCTTAGAGACTCCTACCTACGATGCTCTACCTTATACCCCAACCATGGTCTGTGCACATGCCCCAAGGGCTATGCGTGTGCAGCAACGAAACCATGGCAACTATCTGTGCCTTCCCACTATGCCCCATACAATCCTATTGTCCTGTTATTGGCACAGCCCCTGGCTGACATAACCACTGACCTAATCATTGGGTGTCTCAATATAGGGGTTGGTGCCTATCCATCCTGTATACCTATGTGTCCATAGGGCCCCAGAGAAAATAGATAAAAATATAGAAAAAGTCCAGAAAAATTGTATAGTCGTAACATCTGTGGTACCTCCACAGTGCTGCAGAGGCCTCTGCAGAGAGCCCCCAAGTTTGCTGATGTGAATTTAGTTACAATAACAAAATTTAGACATCAACAAAACATACACCATTTTTTGTAAATTACAGAAAACATCCAAGAATGGGGATAGAACCTAGAAAGGAAGTCATCCAGCAGCAACAGACTTTGCTCTCAGAAAATGAAAGAAATACATGAGGAAGCCCAACCTGCATTTAAAAATTTGCAGGATGATATGAAATTATATGCAGATAGGTGACATTCTGAAGCGCCTGAATACAAAGTGGGAGATTGAGTTTGGTTATCAACCAAAGATCTTCATCTTTCAGGATGACCAACAAGAAAGTTGGCAAAACAATGGATAGGACCCTATCCTATAAAGAAAATAATTTCATCAAATGCAGTAGAATTAAATCTACCTTTTCTCACAACAAATTCACCCTGTTGTGAATGTCTCCAGAATACACCCTTATGTCAAACCCCTAAAAGGGCAAAGAATTGCACCACCACCACCCCAACCACCACCACCAGTTGAAATTGGTGGTGAAAAAGAATACAAGGTAGAAGAAATCCTCAATGTACAATTAAAAAGAAACAAGATGGAATATCTTGTAACATGGAAGGGATACACAGCAGAACACAATTCATGGGAGCCAAAGGACAATTTAGGAAATGCAAAAAAGAAGATAAAGCATTTCTACAACAAAAACTCCAGAGCAATACATGTTATTGATAAAACTTTCTTTGACAAGTTAGGCTTCAAAAAATACAAAAACTTCACAGAAATTCCAGGAACAGCTATATCCAGGATAGGCATACTATCATTCCCTATAATTTGCAAAGCTGGAATGATACATTTTTTACACATGCACCACACTCTTAAAGCCTTTAAAAATTGGGAATCTCATAGCTTAATATGTTTTCTTCATGCTGTATTTTTCTTAGCAAGATTATATATGATGGGGTCTAGCCATGAGTCGTTGAGTCCCAAAATTCAAACACCTGCCAATGTGCAAGACCCTTGTCATGAATGGTCATGCGGCTGGCATGAGCAGCATTGCTATCTGATTGATGTCACAATTGTCTTGCAGATGGTGCGTTATCCTTGCCTATCTATTGTGTGTTTATGACTCACTGGGGAGGAATGTGACCCATTCACAGACTCAGAATGAACAATGGATTATCATTTACAATGGATACAGACTTGGATACTGGGTAAAGTAGGTTTGCTGCATATGTGGGGCTAATACTAGACTTGGCTGCATTGCTGTAGAACATGGGATGGGCATAATGGAGGAGGTGGATGTGCTTGGTGAGCTAGTATGAGAAATGCCAGCATGTTTGTCCTGTGGTGCATTTGGTGGATCATTTGACAGTTTGTTTGGGTAGTTTTGAGCAGTCTACTTCACCCCACATCATTGCAAGTGGTCCAATTGAAGGCCTGCATAGTGCTTGGAATTCCTTATATTTGGGTTTGCTTCCAGGAACATTTGAATGCATTCAATGAGGATAGCAATTGTGCCTTTGTTGTCAAGGTGCAGACAGGCAGCAATATCACCTAGTTCTTCCTTCTTCTTTGTGTGGAGCACACCGCTAAACACAGCTGAATGGTCTTGTTCTGTGCGCTGTTGTATTCTCTCCTGCCCTTCATCCTCTTTCTTTTTTCTCTGCTCCTCCTCAAGTTGTTGCTGCTCCTGCTCCTGGGCTTCAAGTTTGCACAGAGCTGCATGGCCCTCCTCTGATGTCAGGACTCAAGAGTCTGTGTTGAGCTGTTTTGTCCCCTTCCTCCTTGTCCTGGTCTTCTCATTGGTTTTGCACTGCACATCCTGAAGCATTTTGCTAACAAAGTGGCAGTGTGTTTCTGCTGTGCTCATCTGATTCCACAGTTCTTGATTCTCAGTTTCAAGGTTTACATTGGCATTCTCCAGCTCTTTTATTTGTAGTTGTGCCCTTTTTAACTCCTGCCAAGCTTGGCTTGAGCCCAAGAGATTTGATCTGGGTGTTGAGCTGTGAGAGCATAATGATGGAGTTCCTGAGTGTGAAATTGAGGCGAGGCAAGATGAAGCGCAGCGAATGGAATTTTGTGGTTGCTTCATGGAAGGATCTACTAAGTTTATGAAGGTTAGAATTTGTTGTGGATTTTTAAAACAATATAGCTCACTAGCAGCTGTTTGAGCATTTTGAAGAGCAGGAATTTGTTAGGATCGCAATCCTAGCCCTCAAATTTGGTTTCACCTTACAGTCATCTGGGATGACTTCTATACATGTTATAACAGGCCTGGGGCCTTATGGGACACTATGGGACACCAACGGTTGAGTCAGCGCATGGGAGCGCTCACCAGAGGGAAAGACGATGGTTGGAGAAACCATCCAATACTATATACGGAAGGATGGCTGGATGGCTGGACTAGGAAGGTGGATCACCACCTTGATGGCATCACACCCAGCATCAGTGCATCAAGAGGATCAGCGCATCAAGCCATCATGCATCAGACAAAGGCGCAAGACAGCGCGCATGTCTATAAAGGATCACGATGGGAATGCACAATGCCTCAAGGCATTGCTCCTTATGGTCAGGGTCTAGAGCAGTCCAGAAGAGGTCTATGAGTGGAGTCAGAGTGGCCACACCCATATGTGCTCATATGCACAGCAACTGCGGCAGCGCCCAAGCATGCTCACCAAGAACAATAAGAGTGAGTCAGAGTGGGGAGTGCCGGTGGGTCTGGGAGTCGCAAGGGGTCCTCATAGAGTAGTATATAAGTAGGTACATTGTAGCTGGAGTCTCCCCAGACTTCAGATAGTTTCTCTCTACCCAATACTATCGCGTTTCGTCTCCTTTCTATCCTCTGGCCAGCGACGAGGCCTGTGGGCCCCCTGGGGGGGATTGTAGGGTTGTGCTTAGGGGTGTGAGCTCATAACAGAATTCCTGTGCTTGGCAGCTGTGCATCTGGGGTTTGAGAGCTGCATTCACTGGCGTCATCATCTTTGGTCTCTGAGGGTGTGTATCTCTCATCTGAAGCATCACTGCTATCAATTGTAGGTTGCTGTGGGAAGGAGTTGGGCACATGTGCAATGACAGAAGTTGTGTAACTTGGCGCAAAGTCTTCCTCTGTGAAGACATCAGGATTAAGTGGGCATATTCCACATTTTTTCCATCCACTGATAATTGTTTCCTCCTTGAATGAGTGCGAGCATGCTTTCATGTATTCATGGATGACTTCTCTCTTTGATATACAGTGACCAGCAAAAGGTTTCCAATGTTTGGTGAAACTGTATTGAATGGCTTATAGCATGAGAAATAAATTATATTAAAAATCCTGAAAATTCAGAGTACATAGCTTAACATATATAGTATTAGGTAATACAGCACCATTATGTAATCATTGTTATTGGAGAAGATAAAAATAGATTAAACCTCACTGCTCATTGGAAACCTTTTGCTGCTGACAATTTGAGGAATAGAAACAAGACAGATCACATGACTCTGTTGACTACATTCACACAGTCATGTGACCATGTTGATTTTCAGTTGAATTCAACAGTCCTAGCAACCCATGCCACCACCAATCCATCATGCACTCTCTCACTCCTGCTCAACAGCAACACATCATCTCCCTTCTCAATGCTGGCCATTCTGCCAAAGGCATTGCTTCATCCACTGGCCATTGCCTTGCTACAGTCTCTAGAATTTGCTCTAAACACTGTCCTCACCTCCAAAAGTCCTTTGGAGGTTGGTTGTCCAAAGAAGCCCCCCCCCCCCACCAATAAACGCCATGCCATGCACCTCATCACTTCTAGGAGGGCTGAAACAGCTGTGGATGTGACCAAAGAACTCCAGCTCATTGTTGATCAGCCATTGTCAGTAGATATAGTCAGGAGATGCTTGAAAGAGCAGGGAATGAAGGCACTTGTGAAGAAGAAGCCACTTTTGTCAGCTAGGCACAAAAAGGAGTGGCTGGACTTTGCCTTGGCACACCAATATTGGACTATGGATGACAGGAAAAGGGTCTGATGAGACTAAAATTAATCGTCTTGGGTCAGATGGGAGGAAATGGGCTTGGAAAAAGGGAGCGCTTTACTCTCCCCCACCTAAGATGCTTGGAGTCCGAGCTCAATCTGAGCTCAGTACTCAGACTGCTCGGACTCTGCTCAGATTCCGAGCTCCAATTCCGAGCTGCAGAATTTGGCAGATGTACCACCAAATGAGCAACTCGGATTCCGGGCTCAATCTGAGCTCAGTCCAAACTGAGTCCAAACTGAGTCCGAGCCAAGCTCAGAAAAATCCGAGCAGTCCTCGGACTGGCCTACTCGGACTGAACTTGGACTCTGAATGGAGTACGAGTGTCTGAGCTCAGGTGGGTTTGGCTGTGTGTATATATATACAGCATGTCACACACATGTGATGCCTGTGTGACACACTACACAATGCGCAACGCGTGCATTGTTGATTGTCACATGTTTGGTCATGTGACTTTCAGCGTAGCGGCTGTGCGCTATCACATTATCAATCACACATCACTCCAGCTATACAGCATGTCACATACACGTGATGCCTGTGTGACATGCTACACAATGCAACGCGTGCATTGTTGATTGTCATTGTTGGTCATGTGACTTTCAGCATAGCGGCTGTGCGCTATCACATTATCAATCACGCATCACTCCAGCACTACAATGCCCAGCACATGCTTGTCCCAGAAGCCTGCCACCAAGACTCCCAGCAAGAGAAGCCGGGCGCTTTCTACCATTTCAGTCAAGGAGAAAAAGCGCCCAAAAGTAACTGAAAGGTAAGT
Organism: Amanita pallidorosea; assembly: GCA_023014475.1. Taxonomy (NCBI): domain Eukaryota; kingdom Fungi; phylum Basidiomycota; class Agaricomycetes; order Agaricales; family Amanitaceae; genus Amanita; species Amanita pallidorosea. The sequence continues at coordinate 385,178 of JAEBUS010000031.1, read as the reverse complement.
ACCTTGACACCCTTCCTGCAACTTACTCACCTTCACATCTGTAGTCCCGATGTTGAATCTGGGCCGATGGCGAGTGTAACAAGGATGAGAGGTAAGGTAGTGGGTGGTAAACCAAGAGGAGGTGGTGGCAGGTGCGTCATCTTCAACCCAAAATTATAATATGCTAATTGCAACAGAAAAACATCGACCGCCCGCATCCTGGAAGATGCCGCAGCAGCAGAAGAAGGTTCTAGGCCCACAGTGTATGTCATTTATCTCAATACCCATATATATTTCTAAAAAACTCCCTTCTTCCTCCTCCCCTATCCAACTCCCACCCTCGACATTTCGCATGGCTCAACACACCCCTATGCATCCTGGTGGCACCCCTCTCACTCATGGTGGCTGAAAACCACGGTGTCATGCCCACTTTTTTTCAACCGCCCACTCGACATTCCCACTGGCCGGCGTCTGCTTTTTCAACCGCACCCACTACATTCCCACCTGTCCACTGCCGGCGTCTGCTTTTTCAACGCACCCACTCAACATTCCCACCTCGTCCACTGGCCGGCGTCTGCTTCACCAACACTCCCCTCCCAATGCTCCCCTCCCCCTCCGACGGCTGAACATCACCCCACGCACCCCAAATATGGAAATCTCGCCGGTCTTTTTCAACCGCATGCAACCCGACGCTCCCACTTCAACAACTGGCCTGCACCCTGCCTCTCCCAACCACTGACGACTGAACCATGCCCCTACACCCCAACGGCACCATTCTGGCCCACAACAACTGAACCGCACCCCAACCACGCCATTGCGCCCGCCTTTTTTCAACCATGCCCACTCTCATCAACCACCGGCTGGCGTCTGCTTTTCCCGACCCGGTTTTTTTTGTCCACCTGTGATACCCTGACAATGACTAACTGTTCAACCCAACCACTAACTACTTGAACATTGTACTTTAATTATACTATGTATAATACATGTTTTATTTTGTTCTGTAATACCTACAGTACTGACAAAGCTTTGGAGGAGAGTGGCATATCTGTCCACCCTCCTAAACGTTCAGGCTCAATCATGGGCAGTGTGGACAATACCAATGTCAATATACCCACAAGGCTCCGTCGCTCAGACATAGAAACTGCAGACACAGTATGTATTGTGAATTTGCCTTTCAAACTTACTAACTTGTGACCAAGGAAAGCAGCAAGGGAGAGGATGAGGGTGAAAGCAGGGAGGGAGACAAGTCCAGTGATGAGAACAGTAATAAGGCAGGCCAATATATATATATATTCTTTGGAAGTACTAATTAGGCCACAAAGGAAGGTGAAGATGAAATTGAGGAGGGTGACAAACCCAGTGATGATACCAGCAACAGAGTAGAAGCCTTTGTGTTTTTTCTTTGAAAGTGCTAACTATGCTATAAAGGAAATTGCAGATAATAGTGATGGGCAGGGAGACAAACATGATGATGAGCAGGGAGACAAACATAATGATGGCCACAGTGACAAGGTATACATATTGCATCTGGTTTCATTTGCATAGACTGATAAGAAGTAGCTTGAAGAATCCAATGTCTTTCATGAGGGTCCTGGTGAGTAATTATAAATCATTCTTTGCTTTTGCATGCCAAACTTGATGAAGAGCAAGACCTACCATTGGAAGGATCATCCAGAACCATTGGGGAGCCATCAGGGGCAAGGCATCTGGCAATGTTTTCAGCCTGGCTGATGCTGATGTCCATGATGCTATCCATGACAAGATTCAGGCTCAGGGCCTGGTTAAGGTCTATAAACACTGTGTTGATGTTGTCAATGACCCCAAACCCAGCATGGTTCTCAAATCTGAGGTTACTCCTTCTCTTGTCCCCATCCTCAGAAAATTATCTAGAAAATATTCTCCTGTGAGCAGTAAGTGGCCTCTTTTATGTAAATTTATCACATATGTTAACAACTTTTGTAGGGTTGAATCAGAGAATATTTGTGCATGAAGAGGGAAATTGGATTATCAAAGGCAGGTACAAGGATGCTATTGAGGATGATGAAGATGTGGAATGGTCAGTTGTGGATGGGAAACACACAATTTCTCTTTGTGCTGTCAGTCACTCATCTCACCTCATCTCCCTTTGCCATGACCTGACCTGTTGCAGGAGGATGAAGCCACCAGACTCAGTCATGGGACTGTTTCTGGAACTAAAAGCACCACTCACAGTTTTTCAGCTTCAACAGCCTCTTCTGGAGCCTCTGGAATCCCTACTCAGTTATCAGCTGAGGAGATGAAGGCTATACTTGACATACCTACCCATCTGACTGATGGACATGACACTTCCTTAAAGTCATATTATCAGAAGTACAAGGCCTTTGTTCAGGCCCAGCATACAGTGGATTCCATGGTATCTCAGGGGCAATGGCCTGCCCAGAAGAAGCCTACCATTACAGAGTTGATCAAGTTATTTGTCTCTCCATCTATGTGGCATTCACATGTCAAGAAACTTGCCAATGTGGCTAATTACCCCAAGATGCAGGAGTGGTTGGAGGGAGGGGATAATGCCCTTGATGATGTAGAAGTTTGGGGTTTCCAGAAGTCCTCTGGCTACACATTTATGGACTTGGCAGCATATATTAAGGAGCAAGATGAATCCAGAGGTAGGAAGGGAAAGAAGAAGCAAAGTGTGACTCAGAGTGATGTAGGTTCCAATGAGGGAGATGGGAGTACAAGGAAGAAAGGGTCTAAGAAGAAATCTGGAAAGAAGTAAGCTCCATACTTATCACTTGAATCATATGCAAATTTTGTAGTTTCCTTGAATTTTGTAAAGAATCTATGCTATGCATACTGAATGGACTATCAATCTATATGTGGTTGATTTGGATGATGGGCTTAATCCCCAGCTGCAGCAAGAACAGAGCAGCCTTTCCCAGACATCCAATTCCAAACATTCTGCAAGTTTGTGGAGAATAATTTCAACTCAGCAATATCTCTATCAACTGTACTTATGATTCTATTCTCTGTCACAGAAAACACTACACTTCTCAGTCTCCATGCACGACAACAAAACCCACAGTATGGTGGGGAAATTGCCAATGTGACTACTGGTTGGATAAAATGCTTATCACGTGCAGTTCAGCACAGGGGAAGAGGACAACCACTTCTTCCAAATGAAAAGGGTGATGACAATGATGATAAAGTCAACATAAGACTCAGCTTCAAGCTTGATGCTCTTGCTAAACTTCTTAAGCTACATCCCTATAATAAGAGAGGGAAATTCATTGGAAAGTTGAAACCAGTCTCAAACAAGGAAATATTACCAGTACATATCATTTGTCCAGACTCAGTTGTCTGTGAAACTATAGCATGTAATCCTAGAGCATTACTTCAACACACAAGACCAAGGGACATTCCTTTGGTTACTCTAGTTAAAAACTTCATTGCATATGAGCAAGTGCCTCTGCTCAGTGGATATTGCCCATCTTGCAAATCAGTCTATTATGCAGATCATGAAAGTGCTCCCAGACAACTGCAAGACTCATGTGACAGGGTATATTTGAATTCAGCCAAATATGTCAAGATTGGGCAGAACTTATGGGTTGACAGATTGTTTACCTCAGCTGTTATGAGTGGTCTTTATAGCTTTCATGCATCAGCAGCCACTTATGCACAATTTATTAACATGACATTTGAGTCAGTAAAGGTGACAAGAAGAACAATCTGGCAAGCCTTCATACAAGAGTCAATACGGATGGTAGCAGCTGAGTCAAACATAAATGTGACAATGACAGATAACCTGCCAATTGATGATGTCACAAGACAAGCATTTGCACTTCTGGGGAATGGTGGTATTATTAAAGGCTCATTGGAGCACAGTTGCAATGAGTGCACTCAAAATACAGAGAACAGTCTGTTAATGCTGGTGGTGTAGACCCTTCAGCCATGGTTGGTGCAGAGGATACATCAATTGCACCACAATTTCAGACAATTGTAGTTGAGGATTGTGCTCCTGTAAAGATGATTGTGATGGATGGTATTGTTATGGGTCATACTGTAAGTCAATGCATTTATAATGTTAAGTTACACTTGCTTATGCATTTTCAGTATTGTGGCTACCAGAATTGTACTGGTGACTTGTTGAATGCACATGGTGGAGTGTACTGTGCTCTTCATGAAAATTTGGCTGGGAGATTATGTCATGTTACTGATTGCAATGGTGTTAAAGTACAAGGTACACAGGCCTGTCCACAGCACCAAGGAAGGTGGCAAAGACATTTGATTAATCATAGAACAAATATCCTTGGAGGATACAGGAGAGCTATGAGAAGACAAGATGAAACATGGCCATGGGTACCTGCAAATGACAATGTACAACAGCCTCATGATACAGAAGATGTCAAAACTCTGACAGTTATTATAATAGTTACATTAGATTAGTTACATTCATTACAATAAGTAATGCAATGAACATCTTATCTAATCTGTATCTAATCTATATCTTATCTAATTAGATAAGATTGAATAACTATTAATTAAGTGTTTCATATTTAATCATAAATAGCTTACATAATATTAGTCATGTGACTTATGACTCACAATTATGACTCATAGTTATGACTCATTTATAGTCATAATGACTCATAATTATGACTCATGATTAGTCATAATGACTCATACTTATGACTCATTTGGAGTCACAATGACTCATGATTATGACTCATGATTAGTCATAATGACTCATGTTTATGACTCATAATGACTCATACTGAGTCATATAAGAATGAAATGATGTCATATAGAACATTATAGAAGGAATATAAATAGATGAAGACTCAGAATGACTTGTTTTAGGGACCAATATTATGTAATAGGTAGATTACACTGTACTCAGGTTAGGGTTTCTGAAATGCATATAAGGAGGGTGTTCTGAGCGACTATCCCCTCAGTTTTACAACTAACATTAGTACTTTTTACTAAGGCAACCTAGCTAAAGAATGTAAGTATCATTGAAACCTTACTTAGCTAGTGTATGCGCTGCTGTTCCTTGTTTCAATAGGTTATGGGCCCCGGCAACTGCCTTCAAAACGCTCAAAGGGTTGGGCGTTGTATGCTTAGAAGGGTAGTAGTCTACAGTGTAATATTAATAGTTTAAGTGTGTGATCAGATCAGCTGATGAGACCTCAAATATCGGAATCATAGATATGGCTGATGGCCCTCTATCATGACCGATGGGATCTATAGCTGATAAGATATTGTGTGATCTGTGTTTTGACTTTCTCTCACGCCTACAAATGAATGCTAACCCAACTATGGGATAAATAGTCGCTTAATGGTAGCAGGGATACCATTTCTGTCACACTTGTGACAGACTATCTGGGAGATAGATTAAAAACCTGGTGTCACACATCGGAGTCGTGCGTTGTTGGAAGACAATGAAATCAAAACTTTCCCAGGACTGGCAAGTCTTTAAATATGTTGTGGTTTTGTCACACCACTACCAAAAAAGACATGGATTTTGGGCCGCTTTATGCAGATAACAGGGCCAATCCCCTGTAAAGGCTTCACGCACCCCCAATTGCCCGTTACATTATTGCATATATCATAATAACCGTTTTCGTCGGTTTTCTCTATTTTATTATTTATATTCATATAAAGGTCGTGCTGAGGCGAACTTTCGTCGTACACGCAGACTATTGTTGGGCAGATGAATAGCACCCCAACTAGATTAGGATGTCCGAGGATGTCACTTACACAGATACATACACACACACATACATACATACATACATACATACATACATACTAGTTTGTATGCAGGGAATTTGAAGGAGCCCTGATACGAGATTGGCATAACAACATCCATATAACCCCAATGAGTCGTTTGCGTTGCCAGACAAGTCCATGACATATTGTTTCAAAAATAGCACAGCCTGATAAGCACTCTTTTTCTCATGTATCATTCGGGAAATAAGAATTAGGCTAATATATTTTTATTTTTAGAAACAAATCGAAATGTCGCGCATTTACCAAATCGGTCCTCTCTGCACTCAAATGGACTATCATGTCTATCTTGATGGAGCTATCGGCTACGAAAATTACATCAATCAGGGCATTTTAGCTCGGGTCCTGATTAGGAACCGAAATTTGACCAAGGAGGATGTTATTAATATCATGAACAAATATGATGCAGATGATATGGCGTCATGTGATCCATATGCTCACCTTGCTCACCTTGTCCATCTGGCGCATTCTTGTGCTGGATACAATAATATCAAAGATACCCCTGAGATCAGGGAAATATATCCAGCGATCCAATCTTACGATCTTCCCGCATACCAAATTTCCTTCGCCTCTCGTATTGACACGTTTGGTTTTATTCTCGATTGTTTCCTGACTGAGGAAGTCAGGGACATCAGCGATAAACTGCATATCCTAGGTGTCAAATATAGATCAGAAGATGGCATGGCCATTAGCGAGAAAGTAGATCTGATCTTGTTGGATCAGTTTGACAGGGCTGAAGAAGACGATGGAGAAATCGAGATCATCACACGTCGGGAAAAGTTATCTGACATCCCTGGATTCCCACAACATCTCGGTCCGAAATGTCACTACATGGGTTTCGATGGCTGCCCCGCTCCGCAGTATGAGTCTCTGAAGAAGACTATTGATACGACGCTCAGAAGGGTTGATGACCCTTATGATCCCAAGGAGCTTTCTCAAGAATTGGCTAGGAAGAGACTAGCCAGAGAACACCCTATCTGGATTCATGACGGCGTTGTTTATCATGACAAGCAAGATTATGATGAAGTTGTCCATGCAGCCGAGATGCAAAGGGAGGAGAAAGCAATCAAGAATCTAAGTTGAATCTTAGAAAAAGACAGATATATGTCTTTGGTAATCAATCTAAATCAGCTATTAAAATCAAAAGCTGATGTCTCTGTGACAGCGTACATATTCAGGGGTCGTGAGAACCCCAGTCATTCAGAAGAGGGAGTTACGTCACTCCCCGTACAGTCACATTTGCCTGGGGAAAAGTTTATCCCCAGTAGCAGGAGAGAGACCGGAGTGGATGCTCCGGAAAGATTCAAGCCCGTCGTCCCGATCGAGGATGAAATCAGGAAGCTCAGGGAGTTCAGCGAACTCAGTCGTCTCAGAGGACAGTGTCGACTACCAGGTATAGTACCTAGTAGTCATAATACTTGTACAAATGCGGACCAAAATGGTCCTATTATGAATTTTTTGTCACAGTCCGATGAGAACAAAAATCAGACTAAGGATAATTTCCCAACAGTTAAATCTGATGAAAAACTTCATCAAAATGAGTTTACTCACACGTCTAATTTGGATAACTTTGTATATCCTGATGAAATCATCGACATGTATTATCCTAAGAGTAATCCATTTTTGAAAGAAGAAGAAACCAAATTCACCATCCACAATGAAAACATTGTTCAACAGTTCCCAAAGTCTCAAGGACATGTTAATAATACCCCTGAACCAACATTATTAAATACAAAAGAAATTATTGCTGGTTTAATTAAACGTCTACAAAGGATCTGTGAGAAACAGAAAGCTGATGATACAAATCAGGATAACGGTTGGAATGATGAACACAAATCAGATGATGATGAGAAACCTTGGGGATATGAACCACATAAAGCATCCAATTGGATTGATGAAAATTCGGAAGAAATTGTTTATCCGAAAAACAATATTTCCAAACCAAGGAATCTTTGACGAAAGAAGAGGGTTCACAATTTTCAAGCTCCACAAATCAGATGGCAGAAGAACATTGCACCTATAAGAGAACCAGGTTCTTCATCAAATAAGAAATTCTTGAAATCAGGTTCAGGTACTGAATCAAAATCTGATAAGAACATTCAGTCTAATTTCAGCGTTAAAGCAAAGGAATTAGAACTTGCATTTCTGTTCTTTATAAATGTTAAATATAGGGTTAACAAACAAACACATATCATAAACATACTAAAAATCATCCTATTTGGAATAAGAATGGATTATGTTATATGGTTTTGTTTCAACCCAGATACTATAAAGAACAAGTTTGGCCTATGTATCCTAAATTATCTGAAATCGTCTCATATCCTCAACATTGGAGAAGAAACGTTCATTTTACTTATGAACGTACTGGCATTAATCATCTTCATTTCACTGAGAATTTTAAGTCTAGACTTGCTTGGTGGACTCTAGATGATTTTGTTTCCTCTAAAAATAGATTGGCAAATTATTTATGTGGAGGAAAAGACGATAAAGAATCGCTAGAAAAAATGGTTACTGTGTTTAATGGAGTAATGGATTATGAAAAGTGGAAAGAAACTTTGATGGCATACTTAGCCATGAAAGGATACACTAAATACGTAACTAGAGAAAAAGAAGGTTATCCTTCACCACCTGCAGAAAAGGCTAGCATTGAAGAAAGAACCCATTGGGAATTGAAGTATAAATCTGTTTATAATGAAAGACTTGATTGGGATGAAAATTCTGCAAAGACAAATGCTATTATTAAAATAGCATTAGCACCTAATCTATGGTCTTACATTAAAGAAACTCCAGCTCAAACTATTGCTGAATTAGATAAAGTTTTTGGAACAACTGGAATAGCCAAATACTTTATTTTGTATAAAAACATATTCAGTTGGTCTATGAAACCAGGACAAGATCCCATTATAGCTATCTCTAAACTGATGAAAGCTGTTTCTGATTTAGGAACTGAAGATAAATACAAACTTCCAGATTTTGTATTGACTTTCTTCATTTTACACGCTTTGAATCAACAATATAGTACTTTGGTTACTAATATTGTTAATAGCAATATTGATGAATTCATGTCAGCAAAGATAGTTCCTAAAATTCAGAATGAATGGAATCTCATGCAATCAAAAGCAAGGAGTGGCAGACAAACCATTCAAATTGCTAACATTGGATCTAACATCAACAAGTATCCAAACACTAAACCATCTTGGAATGATCAACAATCTAGTAATCAATTTCCAAACAACAGGTTTAGAGGAGGATCTTTTAGAGGCAGATTCAATAATAGATGATTGTTTACACCTTGTCAAAGCAATAACAGATTTGCTAATAAAGCAAATGCATCTTCCTTATCCAAAGATGATAAAAAGAAACGGAATGCACAGAATCGTGATAATAAGAAGCTGAAGAAATAAAGCTTTGCTTGCAGAGTTGAATAAGTATAAACATGAGAATAAGAAAGATTCTCATAACATTATTCACTTTACAAATAATATGACAATTGATGAACCAATTCAGACTATAGGAAATATTGAGGAAGAGATACCTGAACACACATCTAATCATGATTTATTAGATAGAATAGGTTTCCATTACATAGATACTATGTTGGCTTATCCTCCGGAATATCTTCGAGATGAGGTAGTAGATTATGAACTTTCTCCTGAAGGAACAGAGTTCAAAAGAATCTTCTTAACACCTCAAATTCCATTTTCACCTATAGCAGAAACTGATGATAGTTCAGTTCCGGACCTTAAAACGCAATCAGACAGTAGTGAGGAACACTACAATGATGCAAATGATGGTTACAACAGTGGCATTGAATATATTGATGAAAACATCAATACTAACGTCGAAAATATGGATATAACTAATCCTGAGAGTAACTCTGGAGGACCATCTGATGAGGATGATCCATTTGGGTATGTGAGAAATTTAAATGATTCTAATTACTTATCTAATACTGTTTAGTGCTTGATAATCTTACCAATGTAGATGTGTTGAATGCATCAGATCAAGCTTTGAATAACAGTAGATACAATTGTGTATATAGTAATTATGAATATAGGGTTCCTAGTGAACAAATTATGCTCTTAAATAAGAATGATAAATGGGTAATTGATTCTGGAGCTACCAGACATTGTACACCATTTATAAATGACTTTATGTCATATAAGAAATTTATCACACCAGTTAAAGTTACTACTGCAGACGAAAATGCGAAAACACTCATTGAAGGCCAAGGCCAAGTATGTTTCTGACATGGAAAACATATGCTAAACTGGATTGTATGTTATATGCCAATGTTGCCATACAGAATTTTTCTGTACCACAACTCACTAGTATGAATTATGAAGTATATCACACAAAAACACAAACTATTATACACAAGGGAAACATAACGTTGACAGGATATCCTTTAGAGACTAACTCTATAAGTTGGTTATCTACTGAGATTAAAAGACCTTTACAACATTTGTTATTAAATAATAGTTCTAAAACTATTGATTATTTTATTTGGCATTGAAGAATGGCACATCCAAGTGATAATGTGTTAAGTCATATGTTCAGAAATACTGAAAATAGTTCTAAAGTTAATAAACCACATATGAAAAGCATATGTAAATCATGTATCATGGGAAAACTTGATAATAAACCATATCACATTTCAACTAATAGAGCAACTACCTTGCTAGAATTGATACATATGGACTTGATAGAATTACCTATTCAGTCTTACCATAAACAAAAATGGGCTTTATTAATTTTAGATGATTATTCTTCTTTTGCTTATGTAGCATTACTTCGATCTAAAGCTGATACTTTTACTGCTATTAAAGCATATATTATATATATTGAGGATCAACTCAATTTAAAAGTAAAGAGTATGCATTCAGATCAAGGGGAGAGTTTGTAAATCAAAAGCTAAATAACTATTTTCAAGAAAAAGGTATTAAACATGAACTAAGTGCTCCACATGTTCATCAACAAAATGGTAGAGCAGAATGATTAAATGAAACCATTCTAAAGAAAGCACATACACTTTTATTAGAATCTGGTTGTCCTAAATCATGGTGGTCATTTGCATTTGATACTGCAGTCCACATATATAATCGTACACCATTAAGAAGAACAAAATGGAAAACACTTATGAAAATATGATGAACAAAAAACCTAACATGTCAAACTTTAGGATATTTGGATGTCTAGCATATGTCTATTAGTAAAAGAAAGAAGAAAGAATAAATTATCACCAAGAGCTGAACCGATGATATTCATTGGATATGAAAGCAAATCATATAAGTTCATGAATGATAAAAATACTATAGTCATTGCTACACATGCCATCTTTGACGAAAACATATTTCCCAAATTAACAAAAGATAAACTTATTCATAAAGATATACCCACATCTTTAGATCTTAAAACAATTCCATCAAACAAGAATTATTATAATCATGAAACTACAATCAATGATAAAAGGAAATCATTTTATGATTCAAATAATTTAGATGATGATGATTCGTCGGATTCAGATGATCATAAGTCTAATAAGGAATTAGACAATCATCTACATGACAGTAATTCTTCATATCATAGCACAAAATCATATTCAGCAGATGAAAGTGATTATGATTCAAATATATCTAAAAGTAATTCATATAGATCAAAGAAGGATTCACATTCAGAATCAGATTTGAATATATCTGATATGTATAAAAGTAAAAGTGATCTTGATGAAGATATAAAGATCCTGAAACAAAAGGTTTTAGAAGTAGTCAAGTATCAAAAAGAATTAATGACAACTTCGAAAAAATGAAAGAAATTAATGATTCTTTTAAATATTTTACTGATAAAGAAAAACAAAAAGCTATTAATACTCCTTCATTTAAGAAATCATCTACAAATAAGAAATCAACAAAGAGATGATGAAAAATTAGCTAAGATAAGAGAATTTGAAAAACAGATTGAAAATCTGAATAAATCTAAGAATACTCTTAATCAAAGTAAATCATTAATTGAAACACCTTTTCAACTTCCTAAGTCAATTCTTGACATAAACTATAGAAAGAATATAGATTTATTTAAAGGAGTTAAACGTGTTGGAAAGAAGTTAGATCTTCGAGAAGTTAAAAGAAATAGACTTGGTAATGATAAACCAGTTTCTAGATCTATGATACTAGAACAGTCTATTAATCCAGATGAACAAGCTCAAAATCCATTTGGATTCAGAGAACAGGAAAGAGCTGTCATACAACAAAAGTTTGGAACACGAAAATCATCTAGGATTCCAAAAGTTAAAGTTATTAAAGATAATGTTTATGGAGATAAACATCCATCTAAAATTGAAGCTGAATTTAACTTTAAGAAATGGAATGATGTCATTCAAAATAGAATTAAGAATGATAAAAAACTAAATGAAAAAATAGACAAACAAGTTCAAAAAGTTACTGAAGACTTGTATGGAAAGAAAAAACATCCAAACATTAGAACATCAGATTCTAATATGACAGAACTAACTGTAGAAGATCTTAGACCTATTCCTAAGAAGAATACTAAGAAAATAACTTCTGTAGAAACAATAAATCAGATGTTAAATCAGATTTAACTCCAATGCCTAGATTTGAAAAGAAAATCTTATTACCTGAGATAATAAAGAAACCTTCTATACCAGATATTGATCTAGATAAGATGGTTACTATGGATACAAAATTAGATTCAGAATCTAATGATTTAGAATTTGATAATGAAGCTTGGCTTAAGAAAGTACAAGCAAAAAGAGATAAATTTCTCTTATCAAAAGCAGCATCGAAACTCAATGATCAAGAAAACAGAAGAAAAGGAATACCTGTTGTATATAGAGATCTTATCAAGATAAAAGATAAGGATCCTCAATCATATTCAAAATGGGTAACTGCTATGGAAGAAGAAATTAAATCTATACAAAGTAGAAATGTTTGGGAATTAGTAAACAGACCTAAAGACAGGAAACCTATTGGATGTAGATGGGTTTACACCATAAAGCAATCGGATAATAGATATAAAGCGCGATTGGTTGCTCAAGGCTTTTCACAAGTACCAGGAATAGACTTTGGAGCCACATTTAGCCCGGTTTCAAGATTGAGACTGTCAGAATCTTACTAGCATTAGCAGCTTTAGAGGGTTGGGTACTCAAAGCACTAGATGTTAAAACTGCTTTTCTATATGGCCAATTAGAAGAGGAGATATATATGGAACAACCAGAAGGTTTCAAACCAAAAATACTGATAAAGTATACAGTAGGCAACAAAACTGTTGCAATGTTTGTTGATTTCACACAGATTGACATTGTGTGCCACAGGTAAATAACAATAAATAAGCATAAGTAATGGTAGGATAGCCCTATCAACCAGCTTCAATTTGATTCTATATTGACCATATTTGGTTATGTCTATGCTGAGATATAAATTAATTCTAAGGCAATGTCATTGCAACAGTTTTGTTGCTGACAGGTGAAAACACTAAACCGCTATCTGGGAGTCATGTGATCAGCCTTCAAATCATGTGACATTGTTTAATGAGTTGAACATGTACCAAATAAGTCATAACATCTCTTGGAATCAACCATGAAGTCCATCTCTGCTGCCCAACAACCCACCTCATCCCCCTCCTCAAGCAGGCCATTCTGTTTATGAGGCCTCCTCTCTCACTGGTATACACCACTCCACCATCTCAAGGCTTTGTAGGAAGCACTGTCCCTACCTGCCCAGGCCATCTGGAGGTTGTCCTACCAAGCTTTCTGACAGAAATGTCAACCATGCTATTTGCCTCATAAGCTCTGGCAAGGCTGACACAGATGTGGAGGCCACCAGAGCACTCCAAGATATCATAGACCAGCCTCTCTCATCTCAAACAACCAGGAGATACTTGAAGGAGGCAGGTATGAAGGCTGTGGTGAAGAAGAAGAAGCCCCTTCTCACTCCCAGGCACAAGAGGGCAAGGATGGACTTTGCATTGGCACACAAGAACTGGACTCTGGAGGACTGGAAGAAGGTGGTGTGGTCAGATGAGACAAAAATCAACAGGCTAGGGTCAGATGGATGGAAATGGGCATGGAAAAAGGCAGGGGAGGGCCTCAGTGACAGGCTAGTGAGTGGCACAATGAAGTTTGGGGAGGGTCAGTGATGGTTTGGGGGTGTATGATCTGGGAGGGTCCTGGCTATGCTTGCAAGATTGATGGGAGGATGGATGGGGATCTCTATGTCTCCATTTTGGAAGAGGATCTTCATGCAAGCTTGGAATATTATGGCAAGAATGCATATTCCAGCATGGCAATGACCCCAAACACACCTGCAAAAAGCAAAACAATGGTCTTAAGATCATCAAATGGAACCTCTATTGTGGCCAGTACAGTCTCCAGACCTCAATCCAATTGAACAGCTCTGGACACACATCAAGAGGAGGCTGGCAGGGTATGAAAAACCCCCAACAGGAATGTTGGAATTGTGGAGAGGGTTGAGGCAGAGTGGAACAACATTGATCCAAATGTCTGTCAGGACTTAATTGAGAGTATGCCTAGGAGGGTTCAAGCAGTGATAAAAGCAAAAGGGGACTATACTAAGCACTAGCATGTACCAATATGTGATAAAAATGTGCCAGCAACAAAACCATTGCAATGACATTGCCTTGCAAATGAATTTATATGTTAACAGAAACATGACCAAATAAGGTCAATATAGGGTCAGAATGAAGCTAATTAATAGGGCTATCTTACCCTTATTTATGATTATTTATTGTTATTTTGCCTGTGGCACACAATGTAAACTGTGTGAAATCAACAAACATTGCAACAGTTTTGTTGCCTACTGTATAAGCTGAGAAAAGCTTTATATGGTTTGAAACAAGCATCTTTAGCTTGGAATATACAAGCACATAACAGTATAACTAAACTAGGGTTTAGAAGATTATATGCCGATACAGGAATATATGTCTATAGAAACAACAAAGACATTGTTGTTATCATCCTATATGTTGATGACATAATATTCATGGGCAATAATGAAAAAACTGTTGATGACTTTAAAAGAAATTATGAATAAATGGGAAAGTAGAGACTTAGGAGATCTAAGTGAATATTTAGGAATGAATATTGTGATAGACAAAAATAAATGTACTGTCACAATTGATCAAGCCAAATATGCCAAAAAGATTGTTAAAGATTTGGTTTAATAAATGCAAAACCAGTTAATACTCCTTTACCAGCTGGTTATGTACCAAATAAACAAATAGAAGGCAAAGCTACACTGAAATGATCACATACTATCAACAGCTGATAGGATCATTATTATTTCTAGCAATGTGTACTAGATTAGATATTGTTTATGCTACAATATTAATGTCATAATTTGTGAGCAATCCTACAATGGATCACATTAATAAAGCATTACACATAATCAAATATTTGGAAGCACATTAGATTATTGTATAAAATATGATGGTCGTGATGCTTATGGTTTAATTGTATATGCTGATGCTGATTGGCTTCAAATCCAATTGATAGGAAGTCAACAACTGGTATGGTTGTAAAATTAGCAGGAGCACCAGTATACTGGAAATCAGCTAAACAAAAACAATAGCATTATCTTCAACAGAGCTGAATACATGGCTGCATCAGACGCATGCAGACAGATATCATGGTTAAAGAATTTGTTCAATGAACTTGGATATGATATACAATCCATTCCTTTAATAATGGATAATCAAGCAGCTATTTACATGGCTTCTAACCAGCTCAAGACAAAGAACAAAACACATGGACGTAAGATATCATTATATCAGACAATGTGTGAAAGAAGATTTAGTTGATCTCTATTATATAAAAACTGAAGATCAAGCAGTTGATATCTTAACCAAGAACCTTATGTTGAATAAGCATAATAAAATGCTTGAGTTATGTGGTTATACATAATTGATAAATATTCAACAAGGGGGAGTGTCAAAACTCTGACAGTTATTATAATAGTTACATTAGATTAGTTACATTCATTACAATAAGTAATGTAATGAACATCTTATCTAATCTATATCTAATCTATATCTTATCTAATTAGATAAGATTGAATAACTATTAATTAAGTGTTTCATATTTAATCATAAATAGCTTACATATATTAGTCATGTGACTTATGACTCACAATTATGACTCATAGTTATGACTCATTTATAGTCATAATGACTCATACTTATGACTCATTTGGAGTCACAATGACTCATGATTATGACTCATGATTATGACTCATGATTAGTCATAATGACTCATACTGAGTCATATAAAATGAAATGATGTCATATAGAACATTATAGAAGGAATATAAATAGATGAAGACTCAGAATGACTCGTTTTAGGACCAATATTATGTAATAGGTAGATTACACTGTACTTAGGTTAGGGTTTCTGAAATGCATATAAGGAGGGCGTTCTGAGCGACTATCCCTCAGTTTTACAACTAACATTAGTACTTTTTACTAAGGCAACCTAGCTAAAGAATGTAAGTATCATTGAAACCTTACTTAGCTAGTGTATGCGCTGCTGTCCATTGTTTCAATAGAAGATACAGAAGAGAATCCTGCAAGAACAATTAGAGAACTCTTTAAACCTCCATGTTATTACTGTGTTGAGACTATCTGTGCCCCATGTGGTGTTGTCATTGCATGGGACAAATTCAAAAAGGCAGAATCACCCAGAAACATATTGAACTTCCTCAACAGGTTTATCCAAGACATGAAAACAGGCCAGCATATATATGCATTGATAGGGCTTGTGTAGTGCTCCGAGCCAGTGTTGCAAATGGGTTATGGGAGAGTTGGAAAAACACCAGCAGATTTATAGTTGACTCTTTCCACTATATAAACCACCGTGCTTCAGATTTGTTATGTTGCAAATGGTGCAACCCAGCACCATTAGATGGATCAGCTCCTAATTTGGTTTATGTGGAGACAGATGAAAGAGACAGGCCATATTACAAGCATGCATTCAATACACAAGCATGTGAGCAACTGAATGCATGGCTAGGTGGCTTTGACCCAATCTGAGAAGAATGAATTCTTGGAACTTTAACTGGTTTTTACACTGCATGCTTATGTACCACACAAGGCAGGTGGTGAAAAGACAAGGATTACAGATGAACACAGATGATCCTGAAGAACTATTTGAGGATTGACCCTTGCATATGAGAGTTCATATGTACATTGATACACATATGTAAACATGGTATAATGCACCCAGAACAACCTCAATAAGATGTTGAGACTGCAACTTGCAAGATGAGATCAGGATTTGGGCTCCAGAAGTCCAAAAGTCTTCTTCAATCTGAGTTCAATCTGAGTTCAGTCCAAGTTCAGTCCAAGTTCAGTCCAAGTTCAGTCCAAGTTCAGTCCAAGTTCAGTCCAAGTTCAGGTCAGATTGAATGGTGAAAGTTCCCAACTTGGACTGAGCTCAGAATGGACTCGGATTCTACTTGGATTCTTAGCACCTTTTTGACTTACTTGGACTGAACTCAGACTGAGCTCAGATTCCACTCAGAGTACTCGGACTGAGCTTGGATTCCACTAGGATAGGTGGGGGAGTGTTAAGTGCTGGAAAAAGGCTGGAGAGAGCCTGAATGATAGGCTTGTGCAGGGGACAGTGAAGTTTGGGGTGGGTCTGTCATGGTTTGGGGTTGTATTGATGTGGGATGGAGTTGGATATGCCACCAGGATTGAGGTAGGATGGATGGGGAGCTTTACAGGAGCATCTTGGATGATGAATTGCAGAGAAGCATCAGGTATTATGGATTTTTGCTGATGACATTATCTTTCAGCAGGACAATGACCCCAAACATACCAGCAAGAAGCCAAGGATTGGTTTGATGAGCATGGTATGAATGTTCTCAAGTGGCCTGCACAGTCTCCAGACCGCAATCCCATTGAGCATCTCTGGACCACTTGAAGAGGAAGCTGGGAGAGTATGAGACAGCACCAAGAGGGTTTTGGAGTTGTGGGAGAGGGTTGAGAGGGTGTGGGAAGCAATACCAGCTTCTGAGTGTCAGAAGTTGATTGAAAGCATGCCTAGAAGGGTTGAGAAAGTGATCAAGGCATAGGAAGGGTATACAAAGTATTAGAAGAGGGTATCTTGTTGTCTATGATTGTCAGCAGCAAAAGGTTTCCAATGAGCAGTGAGGTTTAATCTATTTTTATCTTCTCCAATAACAATGATTACATAATGGTGCTGTATTACCTAATACTATACATGTTAAGCTATGTACTCTGAATTTCAGGATTTTTATATAATTTATTTCTCATGCTATAAGCCATTCAATACAATTTCACCAAACATTGGAAACCTTTTGCTGGTCACTGTACCATGTCCATGCTCTTCCAGATACTCCCCACATTGCTTTTGCCATGCACACTGCAGTGGCCCAAATACCCCAACATCTAGAAGCTGTAGATGATGTGTTGTATGCACTGGCAAACAGAACAGGTGAATTGCATTCATTTCTGCAATTTGACAGAGCCTGATGGTATCACATGACTGATATCCATCATAAATTAAGAGTATCAGCAGGCCCATCTGATTGCAAGCCTTTGCCTGTGGTATGAAACACCTCTCAAACCACTCTGACCTGATGAAATTACTAGTCCAACCATTATCTGATGTTGCAACACTAAGTGATAGTTCAGATTAGCATCAATTTACAGTTTATTAAACTTTACTCACAGAATTGAGTCTTTGTCAAACCATTCAGGACAGAATTCTGTCCTAGAAAAGACAAAACCAGGCTTTAAACCTGACCCATCAGCACAAACACATTCAATAACAGTAATGAGTTCAAGATTTGCCATCACTTTTCCTCCCACCACCAAGCTGAATTCCCTTTCCATCCATATTGTAGATGTTGTCCCATGGGATTTTATTGCTTTGGATAAAGTCACCAAGGAGCTGGAAATGATGGGCGACTGTAGCACAATTGAAACACTTTGCTCATTTTGGGTCAAGTCCTGTAGGCCTACTCAGCTTGATTTCTGGATGACACTTCAAGAAGCAGTCCACCCAATGCTTTTCTGGGAGCTTCTTCACACCTGTTTCTTTATGTATTTGTTGCAATTTCTCTGACAGCTTGAATACTTCTGTTCTCAGGCTTTCTTTCAAGACAGGGTGTCCTGTCATGCCCAAGAATTTGATCCAGTCACAGATCACTTTCTCCTGAGCCTTGGTGAGAAGCATTAAACTCTTATGAGCAATTGAATGTGTTGAAGCAACAACTGACAGGAGTGCAGCAGAATAGTAGAGCTAAGTAAGTAACACTTACTTGTAGCTGTAGTAGTTCACTTAAGTCCACTGTAGAGCAATCACTTAGTAGAGCAGAGGATGTAGATTGATGTCTAAGTACTGGAGTATTTATACAGTCTATCTACTGGTCTGATGTCAGCAATATTAGTAGCGCTGATTGATCATTTCTATTGTGCTTGGTAATACACAGTCATGCACATGGTGCGCTATTGTCTGAGTTTGACACATGTCAAACTCTATAATATCTGTCTAACTCTATAATTTGTCAAGATATTAATAGCAGTGAACTCTATAATTATGTCCACATGTATAAACATTGATTATAAGACAGATTAGATAAGATCGGTCCCATCCGAGATAAGATTGGATAGATCTGAGATGTTTCCCATGGTGTGGAACACATCATGTGTGTAATGAATTACATCTGTTTCAACAGAATGTGGGCCATTGAGTTTTTTATGTCAACAATGAAGGGTGGAGTAGTTGACTTTGAAGGCAATAGCAGCCTGTGACATATTGCATGTACCATCTTCTATTGCTTTGCTTGCAGCAAAATATTGTGCTTCTACTGCCTCCTCTATTACTTGCTTCACTGTTGCTGGAGTCTGAGCCATTGGTAAGTTGATGCCAGTGGTGTTCCGGGGTGGCACATGAAAATGCTGACCCATCCCTGTTGTTTGTCACACTCTCTGAAATGATAACTTCATTGTGTCAGATCCACCACTCCTCTTGCCACCAGCACAGTGTCAGACATACCATAGACCATCAGTAACACAACACTTTTTTAATCTTATGTTCAGGTTAAGTAATTCTCAAGATATAGGCCATTGGTTGTGCATGAATCCCAGTCACTCTCTATTTAATCAAGCCTCAAACTTTCCACATCTGACTGATTCTAGTTTTTATACCTTCAATAGATACTAGTCATGAACATCATATAACAGTTTCATAGTATACAAATGATTGTTGAGCTCGCTACATATTTATTTTGAAAATTTGCACATCAAAGGGCTGTGCAAATTATAGGAAATGATAGTAAATGCAGTAGCAGAAACTGCATCATGGGAAAAGAATTGGCAAAAATGGAAAGGACAACAGCTTCTGAAACAATTAAATGAACCATCCAATCATGATGGGCCATGCAATTGTAATGAATGCTTAAAAAATTAAAAAGGATTGGGGGCCACTGTTGTGAAAATCTATCATGACATCATTTTCCTGAAACACCAACACCACCAAAACCTACTCCCTGTCCCTGTATCACCATGGATTGGGATGTTTACCAATGGACAGAGAAAGCTGACCAAGGAGTAGACCCTTGGACCTTCCTGCCAAATGCCTTCTGGGCAATGGCAACTCTGTGAAAGATGGAGATGAGAAAAAAGAGGAGGATACATTTCCCTCAAAGATTTTTGGTTCACCTAGGAAGCTGAACCTTAAAAATGGGGTACTGTCATGACTTATTCTCAAACTTCAATTTCTTCAAGACATTTTAATTCTTTTTCTTGTATTTTAGTTTAGGCCATAGACAATATCTTACATAAGCAGGCATCTATCTTATCTAGTCAGTGCTTAGATTAGATTAGATTAGATAGGTGATGCAGACCAGATGACTCATGGTGATGTCATGCACAGCATTGGCCACCAATTATGCTTTTCTTAATCATACTTACTCAGCATAGTTACTATTATTAGAGTGGTGCACCTTGTAGTATATAAACTGAGCAACTAGCACCCAGAGCCTCAGTTGAGTTCTCTCAGGTTTCTCTGCTACCCTCATCTTCTCTCCTCCGTAGTCTTCTGTTGGGGCCCTAAGGCATCACACCAAGGGTAGTCCTGATACAGAGGCTGACTTGGGAGGCCTCCAAAGTTGTGGGGAAATGCCAAACAAATTTGGTGGCACTGAAAGGCATCACCATGCTGTGTGGAGGCTCCAAAGCTCAAACAAATGTGGTGGGAGCAAAGGGGAAACTTTATTTTCTAACTATGTTGCACAATTAGGTACCTACTGCCACACAGCAGCCACATGATTGGTGTTGGGGATCCAAAGGGTTCTGAGAGGCTCTGAGAGTGAGCACTGGGCATCAGTTCCAGGCTAGCTTGTTACAACAGTGATATTGGTGATTTTGGGTTGTGCTGGGGAAGAATCGCAGGCGGTTGCGGGTAGTGCCTCGGAAGTGAAGTAGTTGATGTCACATGTCACACCAGAGCGTGACACCAAAACCGAATCCAACCGACCGAAATGCATCCATCGTTCCTTCGTCGTCAACAGCTGGGAGGCCTCGTCCCACCCAAAATTGCCACTCCCAAGCTCGTCGTAGGTCTTTGTCGTTCTCTCGTCTCACATGGCTGAAGCAAGATACGTGGTCGCCAGTCGGGGGAGACAGGCAGCGGCCTCGGTCCGCTGGTTGATTTCTACTCCAAACTGCCCAAAGGTCAAGCGACGCCACGAGTGGGAGGAATCAAAGGTCGACTGTTCCGTGGGGCGAATGCGTCTGGCAAGCCGCTAGTTGCGCTGATTGGGGGACTGTTTTTGATTGGGTACACGATTGACTATAACAGTAAGTGCTGTTTGTATTGTGCAGTTGGGATGTTGGCTGACAGTTGGGTGCAGTGCATTTGAGTACGTATTTGTGCTGGTGGGAGAATGCGACTGACAGGCAGCAGAGCACCACAAACAGCATGCGCACTAGAGAGCTTATTGGGACTAGGACTGGTAGCACGAGGCTTGGTAGAATAGACTGTGATACGGTTGGATATGGCAATGCCTCTCGTACAGTTTGCGCCCTTGTCGTCCCTCGTCCACCCCGGACTCTGGCACGCCCTTGCTGATCTCAAGCTCGATGTCCTCCGCCTCAGCGACGCCGCGGTTCCCCTCTGCGCCGCCTATTCTCCAGGCAGATCCGTTCTTGATCGCGAAACAGGCCGCGACATCGCCCTCGCTGCCTCCCTCGTCCTCGCAGAAGACGCCTTTTCCCCAGCCTACACCCCGCCCACCAACTCCATCGCAATTCGTGGCACTCTCAAGAACTACAACTCCATTGAAGAATTCAAAGCCGCTGAAAAGGCCGCCCTGTTCAATGCAGAAGCAGACGCCATCTGGAAACATATCCACACCACCCGCGACACTTCCGCCCTAACTCGATTCCTCCTCATCACATATGCTGATCTCAAGAAACACAAGTTCTACTACTGGTTTGCCTTCCCTGCCCTCGTGGCTAGCCCTGCTTGGGTGATCGACGATCCCAGAGGATGGAGTAGTGCCAGTGACCACTTAACGCATGACCAGCTCCTCCTCATCCAGTCCCAGCTCAAATCGCGTCCATCTCTCCTCGCCTTTTTCCTCCTCCGTGCTCCAGCGGGAGCAGCCGAAATCGCACCCGTCGAAGAGTATGCGACATTTTTTGCCCAGACTCCACAAGACCAGCAAACCATCGCCTTTCTCGATCCGTCGGCCAACCCACACAACCCAGGCTGGCCTCTCCGCAACCTCCTTGCCTACCTTCGCGCGCTCCACCCTGCCTCCACCTCTTCCCTCCGCATCCTCTGCTGGCGGGACACCGACCCACCCTCGTCCCCATCTGGGTGGAAGAGCCGCGTCGGGCTAATCCATGTCGGGCCAGCAGCCACAGACACATCTACCCAACACGCCGCAGACGCCCGCCCCTCTGCCGTCGGATGGGAAAAGAACACGCAAGGCAAGCTTGGCCCGCGCCTCGCCGACCTCGCGCCCATGATGGACCCGACGCTGCTCGCCAACCAGGCCGTCGATCTGAACCTCAAGCTCATGCGGTGGCGCATCCTGCCTGCACTCGACCTCCCCAAGATTGCAGCTACGCGCTGCTTGTTGCTTGGCGCTGGCACACTTGGGTGTTACATTGCCCGTACGCTCATGGCCTGGGGTGTCCGCACTATCACGTTTGTAGACTCTGCCAGAGTCTCGTTTTCGAATCCTGTGCGACAGCCACTGTTTGAGTTTGAGGATTGCCTCGAGGGCGGGAGACCCAAAGCCGAGTGTGCGGCCGACAGGCTAGCGAAGATCTTTCCAGGGATTGTGAGTGCTCACCCTCATACACACATACATACATACATTGTGCTTAAGACTTTTCCAGAACGCGACTGGCCACATGCTCTCGATTCCCATGCCCGGCCACCCTATCTCGAGCTCCAACCCCGCTGTCGTCGCTCAAGTGCGAGCAGACGTCGCCAAGATCGAGGAACTCGTTGACACGCACGACGCCCTCTTCCTCCTTATGGACTCGCGCGAGAGCAGGTGGCTCCCGACCGTCATGGGCGCAGCCAAGAACAAGATTGTGATCAACGCCGCGCTCGGGTTCGACACCTTTCTCGTCATGCGCCACGGCCCGCACGCGTCGACCATTCCTCCTTCCTCTACCACACCCCGACTGGGTTGTTATTACTGCAACGACATTGTCGCCCCGAAAGACGTACGTCTTTCCTGCCTTCTTAACCCTTTCTCCTTCTTCTGACCGGACGGCCGTAGTCCCTCTCCGACAGAACTCTCGACCAAATGTGTACCGTCACCCGTCCCGGGCTCGCTCCTATCGCAGCAGCCACAGCAGTCGAGCTGCTCGTCTCCCTCGTGCAGCATCCAGACGGGTACGCGTCCACCTTCCTTTCATAACCTATCCCCATCTAACCCGTACTACACATCTAGTATCTTTGCACCACCCCCCGTTCCCGACAGCGCCACCGCCAATCCCGATCTGACCATGGGCAGTGGCCGGGCCAGCAGCATCCTTGGACACGTCCCACACCAACTCCGAGGCTTCCTCTCCCAGTTCCGCACCCTCCCGCTTATCGGGGCGGCCTATGACCGATGTACGGGCTGCAGTGAGGCCATCGTGCGTGCGTATCAAGAGGGTGGGTTCGAGGTCGTGCGGCGTGCGTGCGACGAGGATGGGTACCTTGAAAAGGTGACGGGGCTGGACCAGTTGGCAGATGAGAGCGAGGCGGTGTTGGGGAGTGTGGATTGGGTCGAGGAAGATGAAGAGGAGGGGGAGATTTGAGAAGAAAGAAGATATGTACTCTACTAGTATACAAATCAAGTTTTGGTTGCTGTCATGAATGTGAGCATCACTGCTATCAATGCAGTTGCAGAAGTTTAACTGGTGAGGTCTTGCAGCCTGACGGATCACAATGTCAATTATCTCACCTGACATTAGGTGCTAACAGCATATTTAGTAGTATATTGCAAAAATAATAATAATAAGTGCTTGTTAGTGGACATGAGTCGCAGAATGAGGACAAACTAAACACTTTATACACCGGATTGTTCAAGTGCAGTTGGCGCGAGCTCTTTTTCCGCGACTAGGACTTTTTACTTGTACATGTAAACCCCTCCCGCACTATGGTCTTTTCTTTGTTACCTCTACACGCGGGCCCTTAGGGCACCGTTGAAGTCTTTACCCATGTAGTCTATATTGTCTCGTGGTCTACTTACCCAATAATATTTCTATTCAAAAAAAAAAAAAAAGAAAAGTTGGCGCGAGCTCGATGTTTCGATCAGCGTCACGTCGACGTGACCCCCCTTATGGAAATTCCTCGAGAGAATGTCTCGACCGTAAAACGTGGATTTCAGGCCTGGGAGCGCAAGTTGCTGGAGAGTTCTGAAGTCAAGAGAAAAGCGACAGTAGCCCAGCTATGTGAGTTACATTGCTAAGCATCATTCGAGGCTTCCAATTGAGCAAGCGCAGATTTCCTCGATTATTACTTCCAGTCCCTCGCATACCTGGCTGCCCGGAAGGAACGGCGAGCTAAATTTGATAAGGACACCGCGTCTCGTAAAGTTGGGCAAGATATTCATGCAAAAGAGTTCAAATCTTATTGTGGACGTGAAAGAGTTTTGTTGCGTCGACGACGAGCAAAATTAAAGGTCGACCAATTCCATATCATAGCGCAGGTGGGGCAAGGTGGTTATGGAGAAGTCTTTTTAGCACGCAAGGCAGATTCTGGAGAAGTGTGTGCATTGAAAAAGATGAGAAAGCGTACACTCTTTAAGATGGATGAAGTGAGATTTTATTCGCTCTGATTTCGCATTGTCTTAGCCATAACTTTTTAGATCCGGCATATCCTTGTGGAGCGTGATATTTTGACCGCAACGAAAACCCCTTGGCTTGTCCGCCTGTTGTATGCATTCCAAGATGCAGAGCATGTGTATTTGGCAATGGAGTATGTCCCGGGGGGAGATTTTCGCACTCTCCTCAACAATTCAGGAGTTCTTAAAGAACAACATGCACGGTTCTATATCAGCGAGATGTTTGCAGCTGTGATTGAATTGCATAAATTGGGCTACATTCATCGCGACCTCAAGCCCGAGGTTGGTAATTCCAGCCTGATGTGAAGATATTCTCAAATTCTCTCAGAACTTCCTCGTGGACAGCTCTGGTCACGTCAAACTGACCGACTTTGGACTTGCAACGGGTGCTTTGAACCCCAAAAGGATTGAATCGCTGAAAATCAAAGTAAGTTACTGGATCGTTTATGGTTAGCCACGTACGCTAATGATTTTAGCTGGATAAAGTGAAGGATAACCGGATTATTCACCGCTCTACAATGGAACGACGTTCAATCTATCGCTCTGTTCGATATCAGGACCCAAGATATGCTGATTCTGTTGTCGGCTCACCAGACTACATGGTAAATCAACCAATATAAGTCGACTTTGGATGTATTCAGAAAAAAAATCAGGCACCCGAAGTCCTTCGCGAAAAACCGTACACTTATTCTGTTGATTACTGGTCCCTCGGCTGCATCTTGTTCGAATTTTTGGCTGGTTTCCCCCCTTTTAGTGGCAGTACACCTGAGGAAACTTGGACAAATCTGAAAAACTGGACGAAAGTTCTCAGAAGACCAGAATATGATAAACCGGAAGATCTCGTGTTCAATTTAACAGATGTTGCATGGGATGCTGTTACTCGGTAGGTGCACCAACACAAAATGTTCACAACTGCCGACTGTGTGTCAGATTGATAGCACATGCCAGCGTCAGATACTCAAGTCTTACCCAAATCGCCTCCCATCCATTCTTCGCTGGTGTAAAATGGGAAGATATGCGATCTGTTCAAGCACCATTCGTCCCAGCTTTAGATTCGGAGATTGACACAGGATATTACGACGACTTTACTTCAGCTGACGATATGGCAAAGTATGCAGAGGTTATAGAAAAGCAGAAGCACGTTGAGAATGTAAAAGAGAAAGAAGACCCATTCAACCGAGGCGTCTGGGTCGGCTTCACGTTTGGCAAAAATGGACCTGGACCAAAAGGTAATAATATTATCATGGGCGGTCACGACGACGGCTCTCTTGCCACCATATTCTAGCTTCGCTATCAATGTAGTATATACCCGCTACTAGAAATCTTGTGACCGTGACACGACAGTCTTCAGACAATGTTGAAAGTGCACAAGATTGGCAAGTTGCCACTACCCGAAGTTCGAACAGCCAGCATTGTTCTGATTTCTTCCTTAGGATCTTTGTTATTTTGTCCAAGTTGTGGGACGCTCTTACCTTTGCCAAAAGACGGTGAATCGGTCGTAATATGTGAACAGTGCAATCGCGAAGAACCCGCCAGTTGTATGTTCAGGTCGTATTGATATTATTGCAAAGATTAAAGTCAAGCCGTGTGTAACAAGCCTATGAGGATATCGAGATAACTACTCGTTCTCATCCAGACGCATTTCCCTCTGCCTTAATGCAAAAGCGGAAAACCCAAACGAAGAAGCACGACACGCACGATCAGGGCACGCTGGTGGGACTCTTATCATCGCATAAGTCGACCGATTTTTATGATTGTAATAGGTGTCGGAAAAGTGTCCAGCCTGTGGACATCTGCAAGCTTATTCAAAAGAGATGCAGGTCAGGCCAACGGTTGAATAGAATCCTATTTTGTCTAACGATTTTGCCAGTTACGAAGTGCAGATGAAGGGTCGACAATTTTTTACACAGTGCGTTTATGGTATATTTGCAAGGACAATGTAACCCAAGTCATGCGCAGTGCAGCTCATGCAAGCATGGGTGGCGTGTCAACAACTAATCCCTATACGTAAACACCCACACTGCAAAATAAAGCCACTGTCCCAAAGCCGCCAAGCACGCTAGCTGCAGTGGCGATGGCGGTTTCCCGAACAGGGATTGCAGCGTTAGGTAGACTAAACATGATATTAGTGAAGGGAGGGAGGGATAAGTAGTCTATTCTCACGTGGAAAAGTAGAAGGCAAGGGCGAAGGTCAATGCCAATGACAAGAAGGCCAAATAGGGCAGCAAGGCGACTGTGATGAAGGGTGCAAAGGGAGGCAATGAGGTGTGGAGGACCTGGCTTGCAGTCAGCTGGAGGAGGAGGAGGATGGACAGAGACAGACCTTTATGGAGTCGTAGTCCTGCATTTTGCGTGGCTGCGTTGAGGCGCCTGGCGACGTGTCCGAGACAAACACGTGTCATCAACCTTCAAATTCCGCGCGCCTTTCTAGCCCCACCCATCCTCTCCCATCCATGTCTGCTACTCAGCGCGTCCAGCAACACCCCCTCTACATCCAGGCCCAGACCAGGTTCTCCTACCATGTTAATCAGCTCGACAAGGAGGTGCGCACCAAGCCTTTTTATCACTCTGCTTATCTCACCTCCCTCAGCTTGACAAATATCCTGCCCTTACGCACCTCGAGAGACGTACTCAGGTGCCAAAATCCTATATTGCCATAGGTGGCCTCACTCTGCTTACAATCCTCCACCTCGTGAATCCCATTGCCGCACCCATCTCTAATTTGGTCGGTTTCGTCATTCCGGCTTTCCTGTCTTTCAGGGCAATTGAGGCACCATCTCCCAATGATAATGTTCAATGGCTCACATACTGGATCATATTTGCCCTCTTCAATTTCGTCGAAAGTTTTGCCCAGCGCATTGTCCTATATTACCTCCCGTGGTACTTCCCTCTCAAGACAGTCCTTCTGATCTGGCTACAGTTGCCCGCTTTCCGTGTAAGTACATCTGCACCACCCTGGCATACGCTAATAATTTGCACAGGGTGCTCAAGCAACATACAACTCCGTTTTAAAACCTATCGTAGTCAATATGCAGTCAGGACGAGTTGTCGTCCCCCCTTCTACCACCAATACGGAAGGGCATGATTGATAGTCTGATTTCGATTTTGGTTCAATTTTCTTCGCCCTTCTGGTATTCCTTTTAATCGTTAGTGACAGAGTTGTTGCGTACCACCATAGACTGTTATCTGTACCGAGTGTCTCCAAGCTTTGTTCTTAACACAGATAGTACTTAGCCTTGGTCCAGGTTTGTGCCCCAAATGAAGGAATGAATCAAGGATCAGTTAAACATGTTCCGAGACAACCAAATCTATTCAATCGGAGGTACAAGCAATCTGATGGCGCCAGGACTCTGAGACGAATGTTCATAATCCTTGCTAACGAGTCCTACTCTTGATTGTCACACCTGTTGTTCCTACTAGTAGAATCCTGACCCAGGTATGGTGATATTTCAACTAGTAAAGACCTTCTTGACATCGACATACCAGTGTCACTCATGGGTGGATTTCCAATTGTAGTTGTCGGATATGAAGTTGCGACAGATGCTCTCGAGACGTATCAACATCAGCATCATATTGCAGGGGTCCCGTCCTTCAAACAACTCCTGTAATATGTTGAATCCGAGCTATCAATGCCATTTCTCTGGCTAGACTAGAGGACTCCTCCGGCCTTGCTCGCATGTTTTTGTGCTGCTACGTTGACACCCATATCAAACTATACAATTGCGAAGAGCTCATGGCTGTGATAGTACCTCCACAGTTCATGCGCGTGAAAGAAATATTGGGCATTGATGGCGATTTGAAGAGGGTATTTGCGCCCCAAGGCACGATCTTTTCGTATGATGTCAACGGCAGGACGAGGGTAAAGGAACAATGCCTCATAGCGGTGACTACTAACAGTCCGAATCTCTGAACTTGGTTGAGTGTTCACTTACTTCACTTTCCTTTCTGCACGCGGTATTATTCTGAAATGTAATAGGCAGTAATCCAATATCATAAACGAGTAGCAAATCGAGGCAAGGACGTGGAAAGATTTAGCCACGTAGAGTATTAAGACGATGGGCATATGTATGACCAAAGAGCCATTCAAATCGAAGCCCAGCATGCCAGTGCAACCGAAGATAAGTTCCTTACAATCGCACCGATTCCTCACTTTCCAAGGGTATGTCATTGATCATCAAGTTATTGGAGAATGAGGGAAACCATTGTACATCACGCCAGAGGAAAACAAAAACCCCGTCTCATAGTCGCTCAAACGCCCATCCAAATGGACGACGGCTGGGAAGGCCGAGGTCCTGTACGACCTCAACGAACATCTGCAGGCAGATGCATGTCTTCCAGTTTCATTTCGAGCAGATGGGCGCAGGTAAGCGTGACTCTTTGAGCTGGTGGAAGGAGCGCTGACTGACTCGATTGGATCGTCTTGTGCAGTGCCTTGGAACTTTCTTCTCGGCCTTTGGATGGGTAGGAGGAATGTCAGCCGGCTCATCAGACTCTTCGTGTGCTTTGGGCTTTCTAGGAGAGACAGCGTATTCTCGAAATCGGGAGACGGCCGTACCCACCCCATGGCAGATCTTGCCTTTGGCGTATCAGCGGAGACTTTAGGATGACGGCAAGCAGGATCAGGAAAGTTGACATTCCAAGCAGGGATCTCGAAATTGTGTCTACATGGAGCAAGGATCAATACCCATCTGTACAACGGGTTCCTAGGCGCTGTATTCGCGTGAATCACTCGTATCTATTCTATTCTATGATGACCTACCTCGAGGCCTGACTTGTGGCGAGGACAGCAGCCGCGCTGAACAGCAATGAAGTAAAATGAGTTTCAGTAACGGCGAGTGGTCAAAAGCGCTTACCCAACGCCAACGGCGGGCCTGGACTTGAAGAGCCTCCAGCCCTTTCTGTAGACTGGAGCATCTGAAGGACGTCTGCATCGATAATATGAGGCGTTGCTCACGATGATGACGCCTGGTAAATCGGACTTACTCGAATACAAGAGCATAATTGAGTCGAGGCATTATCGTTGTTACAGTTGTTGCTGATAGTAACGGTTGTCGCTTGAAGTAAACGCGCGCGATAACTTGATATACTGGTGGCGGAGAGACAACAAGAGGAGTGAAGGCAACCTGGTCCAATTATGTCCAATGCACCGAAAATGGATTGTAAAATGTCCATGCATTTATCCTGCACGAAAATTTGGAATCACACGTTATTGCATAATTGCAATCGCTATTGGCCATTTAGTAGCAAGGTATTAGATGTACGCGAGAAACATGACTTGAGTAAACAATCAGGTCAAGTTGCGATTGAATCGGATACAAACGCCGCGGATGTCGCTGCCAGAGGCGTCAAATATAAATGCCCGTCTTGGTATTGTAGTAGTGGCTCAAAGACCCGTAGAAGATGAATTGTCGCAGATGAGGTGAGTTGTGCACCGCCGTAGAAATCGGTGACAGCAATCTTTAATCAACGCGTTCAAGGCGCGGCAATTCATTATGCATCAAGGAGGCATGTTGAGGCCATGTACTTGGTGTCATGGTGATCGACGATCGATGATCTGTGCTGATCCTGTACGACACCTGTACATAATGTTCACAACTGCACAACACCAAACTTGAGAATCTTAAAAGCTTACGATGTTACCTTGTCCTATATCAGTTCTAGTAGTCCTGGTGAGTCACAGCTTGTCACAAGTCTATTGAAATGTCGAAATGCACTCGTAGTCTCGTACCGTACCACCGGAACACCGTGAGTATATATATTCAAAACAACATGTGTTTGGACACATATTCAATAACCTTCTTCCAAGCTTGTGATTCTCAATATTCACTGCTTAGAAGGATTAGCACGTCCTCGAGGTGCAAACTTTATCACTTTCCCGGAACTTGAATAATCACAAGATGCCTTTCAACGCATGCACATCAAGAGTTTCATAGCCTCAATGGGCTCTTGAGCACTATCGTGAGAGAGGGTTTACATGCGCATGTGGGCTCATGCAGTTGACTAGCACGACAATCCTAGAAGGGATGACATCCAATCAAACAAGGGGACGGTTACATTCCCCCGATTCACCATAAGTATACTTGTAACCATCACGTAAACGGTGAGTCTGCGTCCCTGGCCGTAGGATCTCGGCTTTGTCCTCAACGACTAATAAGTATAAGTACACATGTGCCCACCTCCTGGCTTCTTGCTCTTCCCATAATACAATGTCCGACGGCGCTGAGAAAGAGAAAGGCTATAGCAGCGACAATGGTTCTCAGCAACAAGTATATGAGCCCCCGAAGGGCTTAATAGGTCTCTATATGCACCCTGTGACGCAGGTAAGTTATCAGAATTTCAACGGATTTGCACTAATGCATGACTAGGTGGTCCTGCTTGCATTGATCTGTTTTATGTGCCCAGGTATTATTGCGACTTGATTTCCATTCCCGCAATTAGCTAAATCTTTCCAAGGCCTATTCAATGCGTTAAACGGTTTAGGCGGCGGGGGCCAAATCGACGAAACTACGAATGCAAATGCAAACACTGCCTTGTATGCCACATTTTCTGTTTGCGCTTTCTTTGCAGGGTACAGTCTGAGCATGCCATACTTATCTCCTCAACGTCTTGACATCTTGGACAGTTCAATCAACAACATACTAGGTGCTAGGCTCACGCTCCTTCTCGGAACCATTGGATATTGCCTCTATACTTCTTCTTACCTGTGAGCGCTGAGCCATAATGTAATTCTACGAGGCACGTTTGACATACATGGCGCAGTGCGCTGAACATTCACCCTATCACCGCGAAAGGGTTTGTCATCGCTGCCGGCGCGATACTTGGCATATGTGCTGGACTACTTTGGACACGGCAAGGTTCACTAATGATGGCATATCCGACGGAAGCACAAAAGGGCAGATTTATCAGTATTTTCTGGGCAATTTTCAATCTGGGGGGTGTTGTTGGCTCCGCTGTTAGTCTTGGCCAAAACATCCACTCAACGGTGCGTTACAATTATATGTGCTGTGTGGCAGGACTAATCATGTTTCAAGGGTAATCAAGGTAAATATGACTTCTCGTGAACCAATGTATGCTAAACATCAATTTCAGTTGGCAATGGGACATATGTGCGTCCACAAGTTCACCAGATCGTTGAGTGTCTGACGTTTTTACCAGATTGGTTTCATTGTTCTGACGGGGATTGGGGTATTAATCCCAATGCTGATGGCTAACCCCGAGAAAATGATCAGAACAGACGGAACTAAAGTCACAGTTGAACGCCATCCATCCTGGAAAGTCGAAATATACAATCTATGGGTGGCCCTGAGGACTGATCCTATGATCGTTCTGTTGTTCCCCATGTTTTTAGCTTCGAACTGGTTCTACACGTGGCGTAGGTGAAGTTATTGCGTTCTTTTATGCATATTTACTCGTTCTCCAGAGTTCAACGATTACAATGGAGCAATATTCGATGTTGGTGCACGTTCGCTGAACAATTTTGTTTATTGGATTGCCCAAATCATTGGTTCTATCGCCATAGGTTTTGTTCTTGATGAAAAGAGGGTACGACGTAGGACGCGTGCCTTCATTGGCATAGGTATTTTAACGGTCATGGTATTCCTTGTACATATATGGGCATATTTCTATCAAAAGTGCGTTCTGAAGGTTCCGAAGGCAGTTGCTGGATTGACTAACTTATTCGTTGAAGGCAATATACCCGGGAATCAATACTAAAAGCAGACCGAATCCACATTGCAAATCACTCTTATGCTGGCAAGATTTTACTGTATATTTTCTGTGGATTATTAGATGCTATTTGGCAAACAACGACCTATTGGTTAATGGGCGCTATGTCAAACGATCCGGCTAAGCTTGCTCATTTTGCTGGCTTCTGTATGTCTATTCGGTAATGACAGTCGTGTAGTCTTTGACCAGCTTTACCACTCAGATAAGTCCATCCAATCGGCGGGTGCTGCAGGCATGTGGAGCGCAGATGCTCATAAAAAGCCGTGAGTATTTGCCTACTTGGATGAAGCGTCGTAATTATTTTTTCTGTGCAGATTCATGACTATATTCATTTCCACATGGGCAATCCTTGTGGCTGGCATCTTGTTTGCTTTACCCATGGTCTACTTCCGGGTTAAGGATCACACTGATCCTGAAGATGAAGCTCTGTATGTATTCCGTACCGTTTGTCGCCACGGGCTTAAATTTTGTTTAAGGGCTGAACAACCTCATGTTCCGACGCTTGAGACAGAGGCCGCAACGAACGACAAGAACTGAAACGATTTGAACTTTTGCTGCGACTAGATTTATGATAGATAGTTTATTCTCCTGAGCGACTTGAAGTATATACCATATACCAAATGAGTGCATTTGTTTGTCCTGGCAATCTCGAACGAACATCGCAATGTCCGATCCTACTACGCAATCTAATTACCTACAGATCGTGTCAGAAAAAGTTAGCCTCGACTGGAAGCTTGACTTCGAGAAACGAACGGTAGCTGGAACAATCGTTCATACCCTAAGGGCGGAAGAAGATGGTGTAAAGGAAGTGATGTGAGTAGATTATTAGCGATTAGTGTCTGGAAAGTAACGATTGTTCATTGTTGGTATTGATGTAGATTCGATACCCATAACCTAGATATCGAATTTGCACAAATTGCAGGGTTGGTCGTACCCGTACGTTTGATTCGAGCGACGTGCAACAAAAACACTATGCTGAAATCGATGATCAGCATGAATTGATGGAAAAACATGATGTCATGGGTTCTGCATTGCGCATTCCTTTGCCCACCAAGTTAACCTCGGGGGAAAATATTGCTGTCACCGTGAGTTACAAGACAAGCCCGGATTGCACGGCTCTTCAGTGGCTAGATAAAGAGTGAATTCAAGTTTTCCACAATACATCCATATATCTATTAACGCTCTACATATTTTGGAGGCAAACGCAAGGCAAAAAACATCCGCTTTTGTTCAGTCAATGCCAGCCTATTCATGCTCGGGCTCTAGCGCCAATACAAGGTTGGTAATCGTTGCCTATGAAAAGTTCTTGTTCAACTCCCACAAGATACTCCATCTGTTAAAATTGTGTGTTTCTGTTGCTACTCGTGTAACTATGTTATCATTATTTGCCTATCCAGACATATACGGCGCATGTCATCTCCGTCTTTCCTGTCCTTCTTTCTGCCATTCGCAGATCACCACCATGTGACGGACCCCCTCATGATGGGAAAGTGATAGGACGAGACCCGGTCGTTTATACATACGAACAGGTAGTACTCCTTTTGAGCGTTTCCAAACTTGCAGCTCATGCATATAGCAAAGCCAATACCTATTCCATCATACTTGGTTGCGATTGCTGCTGGGAACCTTATTTACAAGCCTTTTCCAGCAGTGAAAGATAAACAATGGAGAAGCGGCGTATGGGCGGAGCCTGAGTTGATCCAAAGAGCATATTGGGAGTTTAGCGAAGATACTACGAGGTAAGTGTGCATAATACTTCTAGGCTCTAGATACTCTGGTCAAAACGTTGTATAGGTTTTTGGCTGAAGAGGAAAGGATTATCACACCTTATCGATTCGGCGTCTATGATCTTCTCGTCCTTCCCCCTTCGTTCCCCTACGGCGGCATGGTAAGCCTGCACATAGTTGTCTCAATTTCGACGTTGTCATAAATGAACTACAGGAAAATGCATGCCTGTCCTTCCTAACACCCAGTTACGCTTATCCAGCCATGTATCAGAAACAACCCTGACCTTCAACCAGCTCTACTTACAGGTGATAGGTCCCTCGTAGATGTAGTTGTCCACGAGTTAACGCATTCATGGTTTGGTAACGGCGTCACGTAGGTTTTAACCAGGAATTGAAGTACGACAAATGGTCTGACTGGAGTTTACAGCCATGCCAATGCTAGCCATTTCTGGCTGAACGAGGGATGGACGAATTATATTGAACGTGTACTCATGCAGTTCCTTCATTCGCCTGCTCACCGTGGCTTTTCCTACTTGATTGGTTCAAAGGGACTGTATGATTCTCTCAGACGATATAATGACCAGCCAAAATACCAGCGGCTTGTGATCGAGTTTGAGAAAGGGGAAGATCCTGATGATGCATACAGCGATATTCCATACGAGAAGGGTGCAAACTTTCTACTTTACCTAGGTAATTATGCCGCCTACTATGTGCTGCAAGAGCATTTTATTGAACGCACTTCATTCCCAGAACGACAACTTGGCGGTCTGGATGTATTCCTGCCCTACGTTAAAGACTACGTCAATACCTTTATGGGCAAGAGCATCGCAACAGACCAATGGAAGACTCACTTGTACAAGTACTTTACTGAGAATGGAGGTGATGAAAAGGTGAGGATACTTGACGGGGTTGACTGGAACGTGAGTCCATCTCACCCGACTCCGTTGCCGGCAATTTCGAGACCAAATCTAGGCATGGTTATACGGAGAAGGGCTAGAGCTTCCTGTGAAGCTCGACTATGATGTGACGTTGGCTGAGAAAGCGTTTGCGCTGGCCGACCGATGGAATGCTTCAAGATCTGTTCCGGACGTTTCAAAGCTGGATTTCAACGAGTCAGACCTTGAAGGTCTCGATACTAACCAGATCAGTCAGTGACCATTCCCTCTATGTAGCGATGGTGGTGATAATATTTGACAGTTGTATTTCTGGAACGGTTGCAATCCCTTCCGTCACTCCCGTCTTCGCATCTGCGGCATCTAGCTGAAGTGTATGGTTTTTCTTCAACACCCAATAGCGAAATCCGTTTACGCTTTTATGAACTTGTTCTCAACGATCCAAAGGCACCAGCGGCTCGATCATTCGCACCTGAGGCTGCGAATTGGGTCGTTGGTGATGATGGCAGTGGGATGATCAAAGGTCGCATGAAGTTTTGTAGGCCCATTCTGAGAGCCGTCAGTAAAGTGGATATTGAACTGGCGCAAACGTCATTTGGAAAGAAAAAACAGGATTTCCACCCTATCGCGCGGAAACTAATTGAGAAGGTATGATACATGTACAAAATGGCTCGACCACGATTAAAAAGATCCCTAGGATTTGGGTATGGCGGAGGCACAAACGTAAACAATGGAATGTACGATAAGAGCGTCAGCGTCGTCATATCTACTTAAACGACCCCCAGAGATCGCCGAAAACGTCGTCTTTCTTGTTAGCAGGAGCTGTATTAGTCAGGGGTGTGTTGAATAAGTCTTGGTTTTGTGAAGTACTACCCCAAACCTCGCTGGTATTAAATAAACTGGATTGTTGTGGCTGCAGTGACGCTGTCCCAGACGTCCGCCAGAGATCAAGTTGAGAAGATGGGGCAGTTGGCCCTCCCGTCCAACCCGAGCTCGTACCCCAAGCTCCAACCCCAGTTGCTCCTATCATGCTCGTTGGCTGAATTTGGTGGGTCGCACCCGAGGCCCAAGGCGACGCTGCGGCGGGCGGCGAAGAGAAAGCGTTGAACGTCGAAGCGGCTTTAGAAGCCACTTGATTTTGAACGGAGAAGAGGGATAGGATATCTTGTTTGACGTCTTTTTTGGGCTGCGAGGAGCTATTATCGTTATTATGAGTCGGTGGGGCTGTAGGAGGAGCATGGAAATCGAGGCTAAACAAATCATTATTCGTTGGCGGGACTGCCTTTGCCTCTTGAGTCGGGGCTGGAGTGGACTCAGTAGTGGAGGCAGCTATGGCAAAGTTCGTGGATAAAAGTTGATGAGTCTGTGATTGATGCGTGGTCGCTCG
The DNA here is from genome assembly GCA_023014475.1 of Amanita pallidorosea. Classification (NCBI taxonomy): domain Eukaryota; kingdom Fungi; phylum Basidiomycota; class Agaricomycetes; order Agaricales; family Amanitaceae; genus Amanita; species Amanita pallidorosea. The sequence goes on along the minus strand of JAEBUS010000031.1, from coordinate 348,343 downwards.
CGGCGCAACCCTTGAACTGGATATGCTACTTGACGCTACATGAGATGGACGGGAAGCCAGAGAGGGAGGAGCGGGTTCTTGTGGTTGTGGAGCACTTTCAGGCACATTCCGTGAGGGTTCTTGCTCCAAGACCGAAGGATCGACTGGAGGGCGCCCATCCATAGCCCACCTCCGAGTCTCGTATTTTGATCTTATGAAAGATTCCATTTTGCTGTATGGAAAAATGTTACAATTTGGTAGGCGCACACGAGGCATGCACGCACTGTTCCGGTGGGACGTGTCCTGGCTTTAAATGTGCCTCCCAGTAAAGATTGGCACGACGGTTGCCCCATTTTTGAATTGACTGGCAGCAATGAGTCATATACGTTGACCTTTTCTCTAGAGGACGGCGTACCTCCATCTGCTCGGGGGTCCAAACGTCGAGATCTACGGATTTGACTTTGCTAATGTGGGTACCCATGCCGCGATGAATCCCGGAGCACCGAATGCATAGAAAAACGCCACTGAATGCGAGATGGTTCAGTGGTTTGGGACACGATTACAATACTTACATATTCCACGAAGCCCATCGGGGATCTAATATGTACAGCCAAAAGTCATCCAATGCAGCCAAGGACAAAGGACTCATCAAAGACATACCGTTCCGCTTGCAGTCCGCACATACTTTGTTGTCTGGCTTCTTCACTAATTCGCGCAGGGTGCGCGCGTGCCTTTCAGTTGTGGCCTTGTCCTGGCGTGACATGATGGTGCAGATGCAAAAATTATTCGGTATTTATAGCAAACCCAAAACGCTTCCAGTACATTGTACCGTAGTCTCATATTATCGTAATAGAAAACGGAGTAGAAGTGCAGGAGATAATTATCACAGTATGCACATGGTAGGAGGACAGGAAGGGAAGGAATGGCAAGGTTATCTCGTCCCGGCTTTAACAAGCGTCCTGTGTTGAAAAGCTAGAAAATCATAACAAATAAACATGGGTTGAAAGGAAAGTGATTATTGAGATGTTTTAGAGACAGTGGTTGATGAAAATAAAATAAAAAGAGTATTGTGCTGTTGCAGACTGGATATACTTAGATGTCCGTCCAGAGACAAATGCGGAACGAATGAAATGAGTATGCTTTGAGCGCACGAATACAAACGTTAAAGAGCGTGCAAAATCGCTGATGACGGCAGGCGAAGGTGACGAAGGGAAGCGGCGCCAGTCACTGACTTGCGTAATAGCTTATTACAAGGGAGTCCATAATGGAGGGTATACGTTTTATGACGGAGCCAGTACAGTTCCATGCAGCTCGCGGGGAATAGTCCTTATACAAAGAATTGTGTACTGACACGACGTCAGCCAGGACCTAGGACACAACAAAAAAAAAACGTACTGAATGCGACTTGCAGCATGCACTTCCATTTCTTCCATCTTGTAGGAATTCAACTCCTCCTTGATTCTTTGCGCTAATACAGGTGTCAACCGACTCCATGTTGCTGGTTCACTTCTGCGATCGTATACTGTCGATGAGAAAGTATCATACACGGATAGGTTGTTCGCAAAGGCAAGTCGCTTCGAAGGCGAAGTAGCAGATCTGTGAGGCATTGGAGGTGGTGATAGTGTCATGTTAAGTGACAGGGCAGGAGCAGACGAGTTCATGGAAGGATGCTGGAATATGGATTTTTCTGGAAGATTAGGGGTCGCAAGTAGCGTCATGTCAGTGGGTAAATCCGGGAGTTTCTTGGATGAATCTGAGGACATGCCTGTTGGAGATGGGGCCGCGAATGGCGAGGGTTGCAGAGTAGACGAAAAACTAGTATTTCCATGGCCAGAGGAATGTGAGTTGTGTCTATGAAGTCCGTCGATGTGGTCAGGATCCGGTGAGGGTATACGAGCTAACGGCCCGAGCTCTGAGGAAGGTCCAGGATGAGAATTATAAGAATTGGAGCGAGCACGAGACTGTGGCGATTGGTCGCTCAGGTAGGCCTCCTGGTCATATTTACCAGGATCTGAAGGATTAAAAAGTCAGAATGTGCCGTCAAATATACAATAGGGGAGACACTTTTTAGGATGCCTCTGGAAGGCCTCTTTGTACGTTCCAAGCTCCTTCGTACACCCACCGCCCAGGGTTCTGCATCCTCTTCTATGTGTGTTGATTCCAGTCCGGCTCTGATGGTATCTTCTTCGACTTCAGGATCCACGTCCCAGTCTTCGTCATCATCCCAACCCTCTATACTGAAGTTGCCAGCGTCGGCAGGATTGTAGTGACCGTCGTCGCTTTCTTCCTCATCTTCTTCCGCGATAACTCTTGTTCCGTCCTCGTTTGCCTTTGCGGCATCAGTCTTGATGGGGGACAAGGCCTGCCTGGTGGTTGTACCTCTCTCCCAAGCAGGTACACCACTCATGCTACTATCTTTGAGGCTTTCTGCCGTTGTGGCGGCGGCGGCGGCGGCGGCAGCAGCAGCAGCAGCAGCTTGCGCCTCCTGTTGAGCTTTGACTTTGGCTGCTGCCTCGGCGTTGGTCTTAAGAGTATGTTGGCGGGCAAGCTTGGCCGCCGGACTAAGACCTTGGAGATCGACGGCCCAATCGCCGTTACTGGCTCTATCTAGCTCCGCCGTGACATGAGACACGCTTGCTTCACTTGCACCAGCTTTTGCAGTACTCTTCATATCCTTCTTCCCCTTGTCTCCGTCCTTATCCTTGTCCTTGTCCTTGTCCTTTTCCTTTTCCTTGTCCTTGAAGAGCGACGTTATACCAGCCAAGGAATTACGACGAGCCAGCTTTCCCATAGAACCCAGCTTGCGTATCATTACGCTAGCGCTGCTCACCGTGGAAGAGAGGGAAATGTTATCTGTGCTCGCGTTAATGCGCGAGTTGAAAAGCGACATGGTTCTACTCTTTTTCTTTGTCTGAACGGTAGCAGTAGAGGCTCCATCATCAACACCATTATCCAAATCTCCGCTACCACCGGGCTTGTCAGCTGTGGCGACAACAGGCGCAGGGGCCTTGGATTTGGACTTGCCGTTGGATGTCTTGGATGATTCACCCGTTTCATCCTCTCGAAGGACATTAAAGGACAGCGCCCGGCGCAGTCTTCCTTTTAGCCCACTGCTCCTGCTCGAGGACTGCGTCGACTCTAGCATTGCAGCCAGGTCACTATCATCCCGCGACATCCTCTTATCAGAGGCGGTGAAAGTTCCCTGAGATAGTGGTGAAGGTCGAGCGGGACGCGGAGTTGCGGAAGCACCAGATACCGCTGTTGCGGACGTGGATGATGTTGAGGTTGTTGTTGCAGACATGGAGGGGGAAAGTGCCGAAGGACGCGAAGAGGACGTCGTTAGTGTTGATGCGGAAGATGAGGCCGAAGAATTTCGATGGTGTGGCATACGCAAAGGACTGGGCCCGGACCCCGAGGATGTGGCAGATGATGGCGTGTTCCTTGACGGTGCGGAGCCATTAGGCCGGCCTCGGGCACTTCCGTTTGCAGAAGGCGAATTGTGGGAACTGTGCACACTCTGATTGCTGGTAGTGCGCTGACGCTGACTGGACGTGGAGCTAATGGAAGACGTAGAACCTGTAGCGTCGGGACGCGCATACGGAGGGGATGGACTAAGACTATTGGCGCCAGGCCGCAAGTCTGAATCTGACGCGTGCGAGTTTTGGCGATTTGGTCTGCGATATGGATGAAATCCAGAGTATTGTCCATTCTGTTGGGACTGTTGTTGCGGGAGTTCGTTCGTGTTTGACCTATGAGGGGGAGGAGTGGCAGTAGGGAGATGATTAAAAGGCTGATTCTGAGGGAAAAAGTCGTTAGAAGATGAAGAATTGGAAGGGTTCCGTTGTTGAGAATGGTGCTGCGGAGAATGCATGGAAGGAAAACCGTGCTGTGCATTAAACATCATTTGCTGATAGGCCCACTGGGCGGCGAACTGGGCGTTAGCAGGATGGGGTATTTGAGCCGCGAAAGGCTGAGGCGACTGGTGGTGATGGGGGTTTTGATAGAAGGAAGGGTAAAAGGGCGCGGCGGCGATGGAGGGGGTCCAACTGCCGTGTGGTTGCTGTTGGAGGGGATAATTGTAGGGGGGCTGGTGGGGATGGAGACGAGGCGATGGATGGGGCGTTGAATGGTCATTTCCGGGCGAGTTTGTCGACGAAACGTCCATTTTGGCCCAGTCCTTGCGAACGAGAACGGCCATCGACAACCCGGTGGTTGCAATCAACCTTTTAATTATTTATTTTCCGTTTTCCTTACACGTGCAATGCCCGCACCGCCGCCTCCGCAACTCCCGCCCCCGCCCACCGCTCCCGCCCGACGCCATACATCCTACCCTCACTCCCCGCCCTTCCGCTCACCTGCCGCGCCACCACACACCCGCTCAGCCATCCGTCCACCATCCCTTCTCCGGAATACCCAGCCGCCACCCATTCTCCCGGCGCCACCAACCCCGCACCCCGCCCGCCCCCGCCCCGCTCACTCGCCCAGACACAAACTCCGGTACTCGCCCAACCCACGGCCGCCCGTCCGTGGACATCCCCATAAGCCCTCCCCAGGTTGTCGTCTCCCGTTCCACATCGCTCCCTTCGAAATACCCGTCCAACGCACCACCAAGGTACCGGGCCATCTCCGGATTCCAGCCGCCATCATCGACTTTGCCCAACTCGTTCATCCATCCCTTGGTTCTCACGATCCCACCTCCAAACATCAAAGCCCCGTCCCCTTCCAGATCCGCCGGTTGCTGAGTCAGATAATCGAATTCAAGCATCGACTTTCCCGGGTAAAATGTAAACGAGCGAGTAGTCTTGTTCCATGATCCTGCGCGCGGGATCTGCGCACTCATCACGCCGCGAAGTGGAAGGATTCTCCCCCTCATCCCCGGAAGAAGATGGGAAGCCCATGCGTTTGTGGCATGAACGACATGGCCCGTTTCTATTATTCCCTTATGCGTCATCACCCGGTACCCACCTCTAGCAGAAGTTTTGATAGCCGTGCATGGCGTATGGGTGAAAAGAGAAAATCTAGCCGCGTAGCTTCAATTCAATTCAGTCTTCAATTCAATTAGCCGGATCCTTACTCTTCTGGATGCGCCTCGAGTAGACGCCTCAATATGCCCATCACGAACCGGTATGGATGCAGCGCCCCTCCGCGCGTCGACAGACAGCCCACGACCATCTCATCCAATTGCAGACGCTGCCAAAGTTTTAATCAAACCCAATACCAAACATATATCCCCATACGTCACCTTAATAGTCTCAGATCCCTCGTGTATTCTAAACGATGATCCTTCAGATGGCATATCCTTCTGATATTCGGATAACATAGTCTTTGCCTGCCCATAGAGACCTGCATCACAATACACGTCAAAAACCTCGACCTCACGACATTGCGATTCCTCTATCAAGTTCTCTTCAGCCGCAATCTTGAGTATCTCAGGCAGATGCGCTAGGCGGAACCGGATAATTTCCTTAGCAACCTCCATCCCATACTCCCCTTTAAGTTCTCCGTAATCGGAATAGACCACGGGCGCGATATGCCCTCCGTTCCTTGACACATCGTTATCATTGTCTTTTTTAACTCGCTAGCCCCATTGGAACATACCTGCCCGTGGCACCAGAACACGCTCCTCTCGCCTCCAACATCACAACCTTTAACGCCTGTCCTCTATCGTTCTCTTTCAATATCGTCCTTGCAAATGCCGTTCCCGTTATGCCGCTTCCTATAATAACAATATCAGCGCGTTCGGGCAAACGCACCGACTCTTCCGACCCATGATCAGATATCGGTGATGGCGGGATCTGCCAATAGGAAATTGAGGGATTCGAAACGGGTATCCCAGGCGTCTCCTCCAAACGTCTGACCAGTGAGTCAACAAAAGGTGAGAACGTCCGCAGCACTCGGATGCTGAGGCTCACTATGACTTGCAGAATGCCGTGGAGGACAGTCATGGTACGATAGATCACCTGACTGTGGCAACACAACGTCCGTTCGCGACGCTTTCGTAATAGTATACAGCGTCATAAGTGGTAGTTATGGCGGTCAATGAGGCAACTGTTGACTTGTCTTCCTGCGACTGGCAAGACCCTCGCGGGCAACTGCCAAAAAACAAGGTAGCGCCACTGAGCAAGGTTTAATCCGCGCCTTCTGTTTTTCCGAATAACGAATTCTGCAATTCACTCATGTATTAATTGTTTCGCTAGAGCCTAACAAAGAATCCCTGCAAGCAAACGGCTACTTCCACTATCATGTGGTCTTCAGGAGTTTCATAGCAACGTCTTTCTGTAAACGCCTAATGTAACCCAACAAATCCTGCTCTGGTAATGCGGAATGGTCTAGGGCTTGTGCTAGCTGTGTTCGCAGCTAAAATTAAGGTTATCAAACCATGTACATATCCAATACCAGATAGAGAGATTCACTTGCAGCAAGGCTTTCCTCCTCGCAGATATCTTCCCACTTTCGCTCTCTCCTTGGCCCCTTGCATGTAATGCTGCCAATTTCTCAGCTATTTCCCTCCCTTCCGTCAGGACATTTTCAGGGAGGTCAGCAAGGCGAGCAAGTTCGAGCCCTGTCGAACTTTAGATATTCAGTAATCCATAATATATTCATATTACCGTAATGATGCATATCATCTGATACACCATCGACGATTCTGGACAAAACGATTAAAACGACTTAGTTCAATAAAGAGGTGCAACTCACTTGTACTGGAATGTCATGCCAATACTTGCTTTATTTCCGTCTGAGCGCTTCGAGGAACGTTTAAGCCATATAAGCCATGTTAGGTTGTCAGAGAGTTCCAAACCTTAACCGCCAAGTGCAAGCTATATTACGTTACTACCATTCTTATCCAATAGCTTCAGATTACTTACTTTATCACGTTCGGCGATCGTGACACGGTTGTGGTGAGTTCAGGATAATGGCTTTCATATTCAACTGAAACTCAAACCGGAGATTGCAAACCTACGTGGCAAAAAATACGAACGGCTATATGATCATCAACACGCGACGCCTTGTGATGATGAGAGTTTGCAGACTTTGAGTGCAATCAAGCCTTCTGCAATGGCGTAACATATACCCAAACCCTCTATCGGTGATGTTCCTCTACCAAGCTCGTCAATCAACACGAGGGAACGAGGCGTGGCAAGACCTATTAGGACATGAGTTACAAGAATAGAAATCATAGGCAACGAACTCAGGATCATGGCCGACGACGCCATCTCGCTCGCAAACGTGCTCAAACTCCTCTCAAGGTCATCGTCATTAGACAAGCGAGTCAATAACGCATCGTGGATTCTGAGCTATTTATCAACTAGCGCCATGGTTTCTTCATGCTTAAGCCATACCGGAAACTTGCGTATTCAGCGGGCACGAAGCATCCGCACATGGCCAAAACTGTCAAAAGTGCTACTTGTCGCAGATATGTGCTCTTTCCTGCTTTTGATCAGTGACGCTCATCCTGAACATCACGTCGTCCTACCTGACATACTATGCCAGGCAGTGTCAATGACTTGACGTAAATACGCAAGTTATGATGACTGACTTGGGTCCCTGTATAATCTGAAAAGTAGACGAATCATCACAGTATACGTCGTTTGAAACGACAGTCCCAGCAGCTTGGACAATTTCCAGGATGGGGTGTCGCCCTGATTTTATAGCTAGAGTTCCGGTGAATTCGGGTCGCACTAACAACAATCATGATGGGTTACGCCTAGGTTAGAGAACGCACCATAGCGTCGCACTTCGGAACATGAGATGAATAAGTCTGTCTTGTCAGTTATCACTCACTTATTGATGTGTGCGCAAAGGACCATAACATATCTACCAGTGCGACCTGCAAGAACATCAGATGCACGAGACACCTGTCTAGCGACTTACAGCTTCGGATGCCTTATATAATGACCCAACATCTGCAAGTATTTCTGCGACGAGGTCCAAAATAATTCTAAACCTCAGTCGATGTACAATACAAAGATATACGTCAAACAAACTTGTTGCTGAGGATTAGAGTTTCATCAAGCGCATCTTTCATTCGAGCATTCAGTTTTTTCTGCCATGATCAGATATGATCGCGTATTATTTGCCAAAACTTACTAGCTCCAAACTCGAGAATAACAGCTTCCCCTTCTTCGAAGTTACATTTATGAAACCTCTGGGTAACTCCCCGCCCGCAGAGTCCAAGTCAGGCTTCTTTAAAGTAAATATGAACCCAGTATCCTGGTATAAAAGCGAAAAAGGTAGATCATGTTCATCGGAAAGCTTGCAGTTAAGCTGAAAGATATCGCTTATGTTTTCTTTGTATGTCTCTCTCGCCACATCCAACAGGGGATTCCGATTCGCCTACATCCACGTTGATCGCAATCCTGATTAGCGCAAACGGCCTTACCCGAATCGCATAGACTCTTGCGTTGATGGCTCCAATGCCACTACCCTAATGATAATTAAAGAAAAAATTGCACCATAAGGAATAATATGACCTTGCATGGTAAACTATCCTCATTAAGATTTTCACAAATAGCGTTTTCAATTACGTCCAGCCTTTCGTCGGATAACATCTGTTAAATGGTTCGGACATAGTCACTGTGAACGTTAATGAGTCGTCTAACCTCGTGTATGTATGTTAATAGAGATGATTTGCTGCCCACCAGTGCGTGACGCAGCAATGGCAAACTACGCACGATGTTACGCAGGTTGAGCATTTGTGTAACACGTTGTGAAGCTGGTTTTGCTGTGTTCGAAATCCGCGCTTCCGAAGACGCGACCTACGGTTACCGGGCGCATCAGCAACGGATTGTCAAAATTGCTACCACTGACAGAAACGATGAGTTTATCGAAATCAAGTTTGACCAATCCCTTGAGGGCAGTTTTCACTTCGGTAAACCTATCTTCTGAGTTGACAAGTTCTTTCAAAGTATAAGTGAACTTCTCATTTAAAGTTAATGTATTACTCACCCTCAACTGCATCCAATCTCGCATCAATTGCGGGTTGTACTGTAAAATAACAAATAAGAATCCAGCGTAAAAGACAAAGGCATACCAGTCAAAGGTGATAATAGGTTGACTCGCAGTAAACGAGCGCCCATCGGCGTAAACGTGTGATTAACAGTGCTGCAATTGACTCTATCAACAGCACCTCTCGCAAATTTCAACTTACCCGAAAAGTGAATGGGTCGATTTCTGATGCGCAATGTTGCCCACTAGCTCTAGGTTTCTTGCCGATTCTGGGTCAATTAACATAGCCCCATCCACGGGAGTATAACGCATGCGCAACGAGCCTGCTGCAAACCGCATATTAAGCTTCGCCTCTGCGTACTTGAACAATGCACAGGCCGCGGAGAGGGGTATAATATCTGCGAGATCGATGTCAGCAGGGACAAAGCAGAACATCAGTGTCCTCTAACTTGTTGGAGACGGCGAGAACAGTTCCGGCCCGCTCCTCGTCGTTGACGCTCAATTGCATCACGAATTCGAGGCCTATGGCAGACACGATGAGTCGCTGTATGCGCACACCTGGACGAAAGAAGGACCTGCAGCATCATTCCAAAACTTTCTTCCAACCGGTTCAAGAGCTATGCCAGGAAACTCGTCCCGGATGTATTCCACTAACATGGATGTGGAGGATGAACACTTGCCACCAGGAGTGAGAGCACTGTCTGCTGTAGATAGAAAAGTATCTGGAACAAGAACAACACAAGGTGTGTGCAGATGCATCTGATGGAGGGTCTTCACATAGGTCTGACAATCTGCCAACTGTCTGAAATCAATGATTAAATCGAATATATGCGCATGTTGCCAACTTGAACAAGCATAACATGTCCAGTGTCTTTGTCGAGTGCGGCGATGCCGACCTCGCGTGCAACGCCCCGGCCTTCGAACACAGCAACTACATGGCTACCTTCATATCTGGTGGATGCAGCGGTAGTAGGGCGCGCTGTTGGTGGACGTGAGTGGGCAGTGGCAGGTTGCATGAAGGAAAAACAAGCGATTTCCTAATTCGTCATGTCTACGTCCGCGTTCTCTTCCTTTCCAACGTAACAGCCAAGTTCTGCGTTCCATACGTACTCATGCTGTAGCAATCCCGTCAACACTTTAAATGCCTTTGCATCCGCATACGGCACCCCTGTTCTTGGATCCAGATACATAGCTTGTTTACCAGTTATAGGGCATATATGTTTTGGTCGTGCTGCACAGGATTCTTTAGATTGACAAGGAATCCCAAGAATCGAACTTACACATCGGTCTTCCTTTCCCTACGTATACCTTTACTTCATCCCACCGCACATGATCACCAAACATAGCCTTCATAGTTTCTGTCCAGTTCGGCTTGCGTATGCCATCGTACTGGCCCAGTTCATGCAGAACATAGTTCTTGGCGACAGTCTCTGTTTTTTCTATGGACTGTGGCTGCTCAGGTAGAGGAACGAGGGCCGTCGATTGCGTTGCAGCAGTCATAGCAGGCAACAATGGCGACTGAGTAGATGCAGTCGCTGACGAGGCTGCAAGCACTGGTTGCACTTGACTTGTAACCTTTGCGTTAAACCCTTGACTGTAGGTCTGATAAAATCGTAGATAGTCGGCGTAACTTGTCCCAGGAGAATAACTAAATGAATAAGGATAACCAACGGCTGGACCAGCAAAGTTTGGATACGATGCGCTCGGGAGAGGGGGAAGTGGGGGCGCAGGAGGTTGAATGGTGACTTTGACTTCTTCGCGGCGACTTATCCACCTGACAAGGGGTCCTGCTATTGCCGTCTTGGTCACTCTTGCACGCTTCCTCTTTTCCTCTTCCAACCGCAAATAGTTTCTGTGCTCCACAATGTTTCCTTCTTCATTATCCAGTGCTCTCGCAATGAGCTCATCCTGGGTAAGCGATTTCTTGGTGATCTTTGCCTTTTTTGGAGCCGCAGCCTTTTAATTGCATCGGTGAATGATGAAGAGCGGAGGTATAGACGACATACCCTTTTCTCCTCTGATGACTTTAGCCTTTTTACCGTTTCAACGGTATTTTGCACGGTGTGACTTCTCCGGCTGTGCCTTGTTTTCGTCGTATTGCTACCCTCTTCTATCCCATCTGTGCCAATCACTTCACCCGTTTCCGCGTTTATAGTCGGACCCAGGGAAACACGTCTCCTCTGCTTAGATTTTTGACCTAATTTATCAACACTTGCAACATCTGGGTTGAATGTAATCCGTAGGCGCGCGTCCGCCGCGGCAGTGACCTTCTCCAATTTGGATTTCGCTTGCTAAAAGACATGTTAGCTGTCAAAATGCATGCGATGACATTGAGAGGTACCTTCTTAACCCGCCTCTCTTCGTCTTGCACTTCTTTTTCGCCAGTGGCCGCTTCAGCTTGCGCAGCTTCATCATCTGTGCTTTCAAAATCCGACTCAAAAACATCCTCCTCCTCTGCGAGACGGTAAGCAGTTTTCATCAACGCTGGATGAAACATGCCTTTGACAATTACGAACTCCACATCATCATCTAAATCCCTGGCAGTATCTTCCACCGACATTTCGGCCAGGGCAGCCTGCATCCTGTGATATGTAAGGGGACAACCATGCTCCTTTCGAGCAGACATACCTGTTCCCTGCTGTACTTCTCCTTGAGCGTCGTGTCGTCGGCTTCTCATCATCCGACATGGTTGTCTAAGAGATTGTCAGTAAATACGGTCAAACACGGAGGCTCTCTCCAATTGACACGATGCGCAAAGCGAAACTCTCTGCCTTGGGTCCCTCAAAGCTATCCCAAATCACATCGATGCTCAATACTCAGCCAAAACTGACACTCGACACGCTTAGAGCCCTTAAACTCTCTTATGCATTCCGTAATGACCACTTTGGTGCACGGTATGTCATAGATAGCCTGAGCGTCTCCGCTCACCACTAGTGAATGATTCATAGGCATTTCGTCAAAGATTATCTACCAAGAATACGCTACGCGAACCCTGCACTCGATCTTCAGGTTGAAAAGGTCCACAAGACACCCTCAGAGGCGTGGCGACCTGCAATGGACGTTGAATTCAGTATGTCATTCCCTCATGCTCCTCAAGCACGTTTGATGCCTCCTCGCTGTAGCAAATGGTACTGTCCACACTATTGACATGCACGAGAAATGGTCAACTGCAATCCTGAAAGAACTAATGGATCTAGCTGGGGGGGATTCATGGGCCCAGTGGAAGTCTAACGCACAGGCGTCCGGACAACCTGTCGTTGTTGGAGAGGAGAAAGAAAGCCAGGGGAACAAGTCATACTCAAGCGGTGGACGTGTTCTACCAACGCTGAAAGCATTCAGAGCTGCGCAGAACTCTGGATCTGCTCAACTGTCAGCGGAAAACGAAAAAGCCAAAACACTACCCCTTGCATCAGCAGTACCGAAAGCTACGGCTTCATGATCCATATGTATCTCAGAATAATACCCTGCTGAGTACTTGAAGAATGTCATTAACTACGACGTGACCCAGTTCGCAACATAGACTAGAAAGCCAAGTCCAACCAAGACCCACGCAAGATCGTCTAATAACATTGACCCCATCTGCAAATATCTCAATCCATTGACTACGAATGTTGATATTTGCAGTGGTAAGTGTGGAAGTACAAGCGATAGGAATGCTGGAGGTTGCAAGGCATCCTGCACGTTCTATCAGAAATTATTCGGTAAGTGATGTGTGACGTTACGTACAAAACCTGAGAACAAGCGTATTGAGTGAAGAATGACCTGAAGTGTTGCAAATCCCCAAAAGAGATTCTGTGAGTGATCCGTAAGACTCTAAAACGAGCAATAATAAAGGTTTTGTACCATTCCAATATCTTGTTGTATGATAAACTGCGGTGGCCTGCGAGAGAGATCTGCCCATCTCTCCCAAAAATGTTGCTTGACACCCCCAGATCCCTCGTAGAAGAAAGAGTACTGTCCACCTGCCCAAAGACCGAACGATAGCAGGAGACACCACATTGCCAGTAAATGCATCACGGGAACCAATTTTTGCATTAATGTTTTTGACTTTTGCTTCTCCATGGTAGGATTCATCCCTTTCTGGCCAGCAGGAAAAATTGAAACTAGCGGGTGATCAAACGGAGGAATAGATTCTTCCCGGCTGCCTGGATCTGAACTCTGTTGCGATACAGTCCTCGGCCGTAGATGGGAATGGTTTGATGAGGCACTATGCTGTTGAGCACCTGCCATCAACGCTTGGATAAATCTCTGCTGATGCTCTGGCGTCCAGATGTTAGGGTCTGTGTTTTCCAACGAGCTGAATGCGGTCGTATCTGACGCTGTCGGCGACGTGGCCGTTAATGACGGTGACGGCGACACTCTGCGAATCGGCATATTTGTATCCGAACTTTCACCAACAAAGTCGCTCAGAGATGTGGAACGAGTTGCGGGCGGTTCTTATTGTTGGTAAAATTGAATCCAAGTCTGAACAGTAAAAGCGTTGGCATACCTTCATGCAGATATGCTGCATCTTCGCCGCGAGCACTAGTCGTGAGTTTTGCCAGTCTGTCACTTCCACGACTTAGAATCGCCCTTCTTCGTGCCTCTGCCCTCTCTGCAGCTGACGACATGGCTCGTGGCAGGCAAAGTATGGTTGTTTGTCTACATCCCGATGATCAAACATTAGAGTCAGATTACGTGGCGTCGAATGGCATGAAGAGAACGCCTCTACGACAAGTTCCATTTTGTTGCAAAACATCCAAAGGGGGGGTTTGCACTACAAGTCTTCAAGTTATGTTTCGCTTGACTTTCGAACTCAAGAAACTTTATGACTGGCTTCCACTGGACTTCGGAGCGGGGCAAAGCACGGACAAACAAACCGTATCTTGGACGGCTGTCGTCCAAAGACTGCGGCGAGTACACCACCACGATGGCCACACCAGGTTTGCCACAGCAAGAAGAGGGGAAGCTTCTCAGCGACGCCCTTAGCACAGTCAAAGTTCAGGTCCAGCAAATGAGAAGATACTTGGCAGGTTTTGTCGTTTACAAAATCCCATATACTCACGTCGCGCACCGTGAATGCAGGAATTAGATCAGCTGATGGACGCGCTGAAGAGTGCAAGCCTAATGCTCGCTGAATTACGAACGTCCTCGCTATCGCCAAAGCAGTATTACGAACTATGTGAGTATAGCAATCTCTCACGTCTTATTGATGGCCTGGTCAACTGCATTACTTTCAAGATATTGCTGTATTCGATGCCTTGCGATATCTCTCAAATTATCTGTATGACGCTCATGTTCAGTCGCGACATCACCTAGCCGACCTATATGAATTAGTACAATACGCCGGCAACATCGTTCCCCGTCTATACCTCATGATAACAGTTGGATCCGTCTATATGTCAATACCTGATGCTCCGGTCAAGGAAATAATGAAAGACATGATGGAAATGTGCCGAGGCGTTCTCCACCCCATTCGTGGGCTCTTTCTTCGTCATTATCTCAGCGGACAGACACGGGATCACCTTCCAATAGCACTTGAGCCAGGGTAAGCCGCAACGTTTTTCATCGAACAGCCATGTTCATACAACGCAACAGTTCCGCTGGGTGCTTGCAAGACTCAATATCATTCGAGCTGACAAATTTCATTGAGATGAACAAACTCTGGGTTCGTTTGCAGCACCAAGGGCACTCAAGGGATCGAGAAAAGCGTGAAATGGAGCGACGGGAACTTCGAATCCTTGTCGGGACAAATCTCGTCCGGCTGAGCCAACTCGATGGCGTCGATCTTGATATGTATCGGCGAACTATTCTGCCAAGTATTTTGCAGCAGGTTGTCAGTTGCAAGGACGTAATTGCACAGGAATACCTCATGGAAGTCGTTATTCAAGTGCGCCTTGCTTAGCTTTCCAAGGTAGCACCAGCTTACCTTCATCATTAGGTATTTACGGACGAATTCCATCTTCATACGCTGGGTCCCTTTTTATCTGCCACTGCCCAGCTCCATCCCAAAGTGAACATTAAGCAAATAGTCATCTCGCTCATTGATAGGCTAGCTGCATATGCTGCACGGGAAGCGGAGAACGAAGATCCAGAAGAAACCAAGCGTCAGGAAGAAGCGGCTGCCAAACGACTTGCCGAAAGGGTTAAGATGCAGAAAGCGAAGATTCGCGAAAATGGTGGTTATGCTGCAAGCACCATGTCAGTTTCTTCGTTCTCCATGGAGTCAAGCGAGTGGGCGTCGCCTTCAAGTCCCCAAAGCGAAGTCACTATTACTGCTTCTGATTCTGAAAAGTTCCCAACGACAAACATAATGAATCCTTCCACCACTACTGTGAATGGAACCTCCGAAGAGAAGCATAAGGGCAAAGAAAAGGAGAAAGAAGTATCCACCGTACCCAAATTCCGAGGAATTCCACAAAACGTTCAGCTCTTCGAAGTGTTCTGGAGGCAGGTTGTGGAGTTGATCAAAGTCCGTCATTCCTTACTTCTGCAGCATATCTAGCTGTTAACGTGTAACTGAAGGCCCGTCCTGACGTATCAATACAAGATATCACCGCGCTCTTTGTCTCCCTCACAAACTTATCGTTAAGCTGTTATCCCGACCGACTTGAATATGTAGACCAGATACTTGGCTTTGCCGCAAATAAAATCCAGGAGTTCGCAGACAGGTTGGCTCCGCTTGACATTCATCAACATGTG
Source organism: Amanita pallidorosea (assembly GCA_023014475.1). Classification (NCBI taxonomy): domain Eukaryota; kingdom Fungi; phylum Basidiomycota; class Agaricomycetes; order Agaricales; family Amanitaceae; genus Amanita; species Amanita pallidorosea. The sequence continues at coordinate 332,737 of JAEBUS010000031.1, read as the reverse complement.
ATTAATATTATCAACAGCCCTGACTTGCATGCCCAACAAACGACCTCTAACCTTGCTGCTTTGCTTCTTGCACCAATCAATTCATATCAATCAGTTCTTACCCTTCTTGCTCTTCCCAGTTACGCACCTCTATTATCAAAACAGCTGTACTCAACTCGACGATCCCTCGCCCATTCTATTGTTTCATCTGTGCTGAAGAATGAAACGATAATAGAGACACCTGAAGACGTCGATGGTGTCCTTGAATTGTGTGGCGTGCTCATTAAAGATCAAACTGATGTTTTGAACACACGGGCAGCGTCGCTAGCTAGCACCGGAGGTGTCGGTTTGGCTGCCGCGCACTCACCGCCCAATGCCAAGGAGATTCGAAGACAAGCGCCTCATTTTCCGGAGAGGGAAGAAATGGCTGAGGAACAAGGCTGGGTGGCTCGGATGGTGCATCTATTCAGAGCAGAGTCTTTGGATGTACAATTTGAAGTACGTCTTTGCCGTGCTCGTGTAGCCATAGCCGACCATAATGCAATTACGTTTTTAGCTATTGCAGGTCTCACGGAAACATTTCGAAGCGGGACGTGACCGGACAAGGTTCACCTTCCCTGCACTCATAACTTCTGCAATCAAATTGTGCCGTCGTTATAAAAACCAGGAGCATACGGTTTGTTCATTACGTTCCACAATCCAAATTCTACTGACTATAGTGCAGGAGGACGACTGGCAGACGAAAGCAACTACAATCCTCAAGTTTGCACGTCAACTCACATCTATTCTCGCCGTGCAAGTTGAAGCACCTTCAATTGCGCTTCGCCTATTCTTGCTCTCCGCACAGATTGCGGATGAATGTGGCTTTGAAGACCTGACATACGACTTTTACGTGCAAGCCTTTACTGTATACGAGGATAGTATATCAGAATCACGGGCACAGCTACAAGCAATCACATTGATCATTGGCACACTGGCTGGCGCCAAAGGTTTCGGAATCGATAATTACGATACCCTAATAACGAAAGCTGCTCTGCATGGCGCCAAGCTCTTGAAAAAGAGTCATCAAGCTACAGCTGTAGGACTTGCCAGCCATTTGTGGTGGCAAGAGGCTGTGTCAAGCAATGGTGGCGAAAACGGGACCAGTGAGCCCGCGAAGGACAAATCCACAACAGAGAAGCCTGCTGAGAAATCGGAGGATGCAGAATCGAGTGTCAAATCCGTGAGTGCACTGAACTGGGGATAACTCTCAGTCACCTTAACCTGCAAGCAGTACCCCCACCAGGACAGCAAGCGTGTTTTGGAATGCCTCCAAAAATCATTACGTATTGCCAACTCTGCTATTGAAGAGATCGTGACGGTTCAATTATATTGCGATACTTTGGATCAGTATTTGTATTACCTTGATCACGGCGCACCTGCTGTAAGCGCTGCGCTTGCCGTGTATTTCCTTGTCATCTCATATTCACTGCACACCCCAGGTCGCGCCAAAATTCGTAAACAGTCTGGTGGAATTGATCACTTCAAGCATTGACAACATTACATCTCCTGATGTCCACCCGACGCAGCGCGCCCCACCAGGTCTTATTGAGGGGGTTCAAACGCCTGACATGATTTCAAGGCACTTCCGTAACACGCTCTACCATATTCAAAGACGAAAAGCTACTGCGGAGGAGGGTGCTGTTGGTGTTGATTCTCGATGGAATGAGGTAGATGTCGTGGGGGCAACGTTGAAGATGGGAACCGGGCGGTAACGCGAATTAGTTCGTGACGCACCGCTAGCCGATATATTTTAATTGTATTTCCATGTACTCTACCGGGAGGCTGGTCATTTCTAAATATTATTCCGGCTAAATATGCAAGCGCCAAGATAATCAAGAGAGACGAGGCAAATGCGTACACCTAAAAGAAGCTTGTCAGTGCATCTGACTGTTAGTGTTACATGCGCAATGATAACGATCCACCACCATTTATTTAACGTGCTTTTTGGTCGACACAAAGGTCTTAAGCCCGGGGCCCACGACAAGGGAAGCACGAGGAAAGGAAGGCCCCCTAGTTTGGCCTTCCCCACCTTCCCCCAGGAAAGAATTGACGCACCTTGTAATGGGCGAACGAGGCGGGCGGGGCGGGGCGGGGATGGGACCCTGCAATACAAACGTCAGCCAACAAATCCAACGGCGAGAAACTCACAAAAGAGAAATTCGTCTTAAAGAGCGGCATAACTGGTAACAATGCTAGATAGGAAAGATGGTGGCATAAAACTGATAACAACACTAGATAGGAAAGACGTCAGCTACACTTGAAAAAGAAGGGAAAAGAAAAGAAAAGAAAACAAATCCTATTGGGCACGGTTGCCCAAGCCCCTCAGGGGGCGGAGATGAACTCGAGGAACTGATCCCCCCAGGAGAAGCGCCTTCCCGCCTCGGAGTATGTCAAGGCCAGCCCGCTTGGTAAAGGCTCCTGCGCGCCTAAGAGCAGTAAGTACAAGTGAACCCTTTTCCGCAGAGAGAGCCCTCCGACGCTCGACAATGGCCAGACCAGTAGATTTGTTTATTGTCCGAACACGCTTGAGAGAAGAAGCCTTATCACGAGCCTTTCTGCGTGCAATCATTGCAAGGCCTTCTAGCTTGTTGACAGTTCTGACTCGCTTAAGAGAACAAGCCTGAGCCCGCTGAGCAAGAAGAAAACGTCGGCGTTGAACCATTGCAAGGCCTTCTAGCTTGTTAACAGTCCTGACCCGCTTGAGAGAACAAGCCTGAGCCCGCTGAGCAAGAAGAAAACGTCGGCGTTGAACCATTGCAAGGCCTTCTAGCTTGTTAACAGTCCTGACCCGCTTGAGAGAACAAGCCTGAGCCCGCTGAGCAAGAAGAAAACGTCGGCGTTGAACCATTGCAAGGCCTTCTAGCTTGTTAACAGTCCTGACCCGCTTGAGAGAACAAGCCTGAGCCCGCTGAGCAAGAAGAAAACGTCGGCGTTGAACCATTGCAAGGCCTTCTAGCTTGTTAACAGTCCTGACCCGCTTGAGAGAACAAGCCTGAGCCCGCTGAGCAAGAAGAAAACGTCGGCGTTGAACCATTGCAAGGCCTTCTAGCTTGTTAACAGTCCTGACCCGCTTGAGAGAACAAGCCTGAGCCCGCTGAGCAAGAAGAAAACGTCGGCGTTGAACCATTGCAAGGCCTTCTAGCTTGTTAACAGTCCTGACCCGCTTGAGAGAACAAGCCTGAGCCCGCTGAGCAAGAAGAAAACGTCGGCGTTGAACCATTGCAAGGCCTTCTAGCTTGTTAACAGTCCTGACCCGCTTGAGAGAACAAGCCTGAGCCCGCTGAGCAAGAAGAAAACGTCGGCGTTGAACCATTGCAAGGCCTTCTAGCTTGTTAACAGTCCTGACCCGCTTGAGAGAACAAGCCTGAGCTCGCTGAGCAAGAAGGAAACGTCGGCGTTGAAGTATGGCAAGACCTTCCAGTCCGTTGACATTCTTGACGCGCTTAAGAGCAGGCACTGGCACTGGCGACGCGGCGACCGGCGTGTCCTCGGCGTCTGCAACAATGTAAACCACTTCGGAGGAGCGGTTGGGAAAGTTGTGGATGGTTGTGGTTGTAAGGGGTTGACGACCAGCGTCAGCAAAGTTGGGAGCAGTGCAGGTCATGATAGCGTGCATGGTGGTTAACTAGAAAGAGAGAGCGAAGCTCGTGAGTAGAACTTATATACAATCGATTGTCAGCCGCCTGGTTTTAAATTCAGTCCGTCAAAATTGGAAAGACCCCGCACCCCTAGTGACGGACTAGTCGTCCTCAGAATCGTACGATCAGTCTCGAACGTTTTATGCGATTAGACAGATTTGATTTCAGTTCTATTGAAATGCTCTACGATGAGGGTCTTGTCGCGACTTGATAACGAGGTGGCAAGGACAGCCTGCGTAGCCAAAATAATCTGCTCCATTTCTCTAGGCCTCTTGAGCTCATCTTTTTCCCTTATTGCCAGTGAGATGGTGTCAAGATTCTTCAATTCATTCAATTGAGAACTGATTGATTCCTGGACGAAGATGTAAGACAGATATTTATATGATCACTCAAGCTTACCGCTGTTTCATAAGCTGAGGATATCCATACTCGACGAAGACCCGGCAGCATCTGATATATGCCTGCTCCCGGTCACGATAGTCAGGAACTTAATGTAAGACAGAACTCACGTTTTTTAACGGTCAATGGCGTAGAACTTTCGCCGTTCCATTCAAACGATTCGACCCTCTGACATTGTGATGCTAGTTCTTCGACATAAATCTCAAGTCCGCGGTATGAGCCTTCCTCTGGTACACGAGGAAGCCGATCATTCATATAGACGACACGTGCTTCCGGAAAGCATGGCAATAGTATCTTTGCACTCAGCGGCAACACGATCCGCATAACTGAATAAAATCGGTATCCAACGAATGCTTTCTTGTACAGCTCTGTAATCGGGACTCCTCGGCGGGAAAAAGCGGTGCTCATCCAATTACGAGGGTTAGTGATTTGGACTGTGTGTAGATTCGGCATCAGAGCGAGACAACGTGCCAACTCTACCAAGACAGTATCTGTACAGAAAGGCGTAATCAAAACATTCACAATTCTGTGTGGAATATTGCAGTTTGATACATTAAAGATAACGCAGATAATATACCTTACATATTCTGCAAGTGAAGGTTCGCGGATGGTGACTGTTTCGAGCTGAGCAACCAAATCTGTGGCGATGTCTTTAATCCAGCGAGGATGGCGTGTTACGTTATCCACAGTAGTCGTTGTGCAGGCTTCAATTCTTTCCCAGAGGATTGGTAAGAGCGCATTGCGCAAAGAGCGACACAGTTGAGACAATGCGCGTAAAGTGGCAATTCTTTCGAAACACTTGACAGGAAGTGGTTTGTGAGTAGAGCATGGGATGGGAGCAGCAGTGGTGTACGAGAGAATCTCGCGCAATAATTCTGCAGGCAATACAGGTAATCCTCGTGTGTTGACAGGACCAGCATTCAAGAGGTATCGCCGACGCCCTGAACGGAGTTGAGGAGCCATAACGGCAGAGCGTTGAGTGACTCGAGTCATGTGACAGGATAATGGCCGTCAAGTCATGTGATAGGCTATGGTCCGTGCGCTTCTGGAAAGCTATATAAGCGAGGGCCCGACAACATGAGACCTCATACTTACCTTGATGGCGTTGGCCCCTTCAAGTCTCCGGGTCTGCGGGCTGTGGAAATCCCCCATAGCACGGCGACCCTGTCCTCAGGGGGTGGCCGCAGTTTGTATGGGCTTCGGCTCATGCACCGTCTTAATATTTTCCCGCCCTCCCCCCGCCTCTCTATGGGCTGGGGAGGCCTCTTTTTTTTCGTCCCTGCCCTGTCTTAACCCTAACCCTAGTCACATACTAGAATTAGCAATTAATCCATCTTTTGTCAGTAAGGCAATCTAATTATTACATTGACAAGTACTAGTAGGAGAGGGAAACCGCCAGTCCATGGAATCAACAAGTCATGTAATCTGATAGGGTCGATCCCTACTTGATACCGGCTATGTGATATAGAAACTGAACATCTGTCACACACCATTATGTACATATGTACATGGTCGTGCTGGCACAATCACCAGATCAAGGTTCTCCTGTCAATCGTCGGTTTTTTTGTTCACTGGTCCAGCAAAGTACAAACGATCGATATTCAATATTCATCATTCGATATTCAAATATTTACATAAATAATAAGCTGACTGGCTGTCATGTCTTCAACAATAAACTTGATGTCTTTCTGCCATCACACCACTGGTGACTGGTTGCGGTTAAGTCGAGTCAGTAAGGGCGAGGCTTGTGTGGGAAATCGACTATATTACCACCCTGTTATTGACTTCTGTGAGTCAGAACTCGTAATTCCTTCGTTGTTTCTGATGAATTGGCTGATTTAGACCCCATTTGTTCTTGTAAAACCAGCCACATTATGCTCGTGTTATACTCGTTGAGCTGCCACTCTGTGAATCCACACAGCATCGTATGCACAATCCCCGTTTATCCAAAATCAAGATATGATTGAAACTACTTATATCATGCTCAGAGTTGCTCCAGTACAGTTCACCATCTTCGCAAAGCGATGTCTGTACCTCCTACCCAAGCCGCCACTGAGAATACACCGTTCTCTCAACTTCCTACCAACGATGGTATCGTAACATTCTTTCTCCATGAATGTTCCTAATCATGATGACTCAGGCCCACTGACACCTCCACGACCGAGTGGCGGGCCCCTGCAAGTGAAGGACACGCCAGTATCACACAAACAGGCTGGATCGTACCGTTACACGTCCACCTGTTTTCCAACTGCGTCCGACCGGAACGCGAAGCTCGGGAAGGAAGTGAACGGATATGTTGTTGGTCCCATGCCCGTCGGCACTTTTTTGGAAAAATATGTTCCTAAACCAGAAACAACGGACACTTTTAGTTTCGATGCAAAGGCGGCCAAGAAGCTTCAGGACAGACTCCCGGCCATGAAAAACGAAGGTGATGCATATCCCGAATGGGTTTGTGCAGTTTTTACCTCGTGGATTTTGTTACCTGTTTTAACGCCTCTGCTAGATTGCTTTGATGGAACAATACATTGGAAAATACCATTTTGCGGATGTACATAAAGCCGATATAGCACAGCTGTGTGGAAGAGGCATCAGACCCGACGTGGTTCTTCACCAGGAGTCCTTGAAAGATGGTAACAACAAATATCAGTGGCACAATATTGAACTAATCGGAGAATTCAAATTGGGTCGTGAGTACGATCCCTTCGTCGACGACAATCCCAAGACGATGTGCTCTGAGACTCGATACGGCGAACGTACTCTCGGCCAGATAACGTCTTATGCAACGTGCCATCTGAGTATGCAATGTCGCACTCACGTGTTCCAATTTTTGGTCATCGACGACTATGCAAGGCTCTTACGGTGGGATAGATCTGGCGTGGTCGTGACAGAGAAAATTCCCCTCAAAGATAAGTCATTTGCCGAGTTCTTCTGGCGCTTCGCCCGCCTTGGATGTAAAGTACGCGGGTGGGACTCCACCGTGAGCAAGCCATCGGAAGAAGAACTAAGCCAAGCTATACCTGAGCTAAAGGCGGCCGAGGACAAGTTGAACAAGACCTCTGAGGAAAGTTTCGGTTCCTACACCAAGATCGTCTTTGGAGAGAGTGCCTACATTGTCCATCGATTATTCTACTCTGGCCTTCACTCGCCATTTGGACGTGGCACGCGTGGCTACGCAGCATACTCTTTGAAGGACAAGAAAGTCAGATTCCTAAAGTCGACTTGGCGAGTTGACGGCAGGGGGAGGATTCCAGAGCATGAAACATTAAAGAAGCTACATGACGCAGGCGTTCAGCATATTCCTACTGTCGTCGAGTCTTGGGAGGACGCAGATTTGCAAGGAACGCATGTGACTCAGACGCAGGATGCGGCTGAGTGGATGATGGGAGATACCAAACACAATGGCCTACGGAAGTTGAGGCATTACATTCTCGTCCTCAACGAGTTATGCCGTGATTTGACGACGTTTCGATCATCCAGAGAGCTATTGATGGCACTAAGTGATGCTGCAGAAGGTACACTTGCATTTACCTGTGGCTATCCTTGCTGACCTTAGGGGTGCAGCACATGAACAAGCAGATGAAAAGGCAAACGTATTACATCGAGACATTAGTCCTGGAAACATTCTCATTACGGATAATGGTGGTGGCCTCCTGATTGACTGGGATCTGGCGAAGGATCGCAGTGAAACGGCACATGTAGCACATGGAGAATCGCAACCCGAGCGAACCGTATGTAATCGAGCCTGGCGCCCATTGCATTTCTGATTATTGGACGACTGCAGGGTACCTATCAGTTTATGGCGGCTCGTTTCGTCACTGACGTTCCCCACTTGGACTCTGAGCCTCACAACCGGCTGGATGACATAGAATCGATGTTCCATGTCCTCCAATGGATCATACTGCGCTATGTCAATCATGGAATGCCTTCCTATGACCTCGGAACCATTCTGCAAGACTATTTTGATCGCGCTGTACCTAGGCCAGGCAAGATGCCTAGGTGTGTTGGCCGGCGAGATGGAATCCAAAATGACCTACCTTGGAATCAATTGCATCGCCTCCATCCCTTCTTAAGAGATCTACTCAAAGTGATCAGAAAGACCATAGCTACGCGTTACGTTAATCCGGACGAACCAGGCACTCAATTTGAATCTCTGAGAACAATGTTTGAAAGTGATGGAACGTCAACGCCTATTCCCGACCCCAAACCATCGCCGGAACATTATCGCCTCAAAGCCCTATTGGAGAGGAGGGGTTGGCTCGCGGCAGCCCTACGACGTGCTGCAGCCGACCCAGCATGCCCAGCGACGGACGCGAGTGCACCCCAGACTCTTGTAAAGGGACCAAAGTCGGGAATAAGTCCTACTGGGCAGGAGTATCGTAATTCTAGCGAAAAGCCTCCACGCAAAGTTCGAAAGGGTAATGACGGCCAGCGGAACCCGCCCAGAGCAGCAAAAACGAAGGCCAATAGGAATCTCGCTGAGGCGAATGTTAACGATTCCACTGCATCGGTTAGTGGCGGTCTGGCCGTTGCGGATGACGATCCAAGTGAAAGTAAAGACGAAGGACCAAGCAGACGGCGGAAGAATCTCAATTGAGGTCACTAGGTGTGCACTTGCGATGGGCGGAAGTATGTGGTCGTTCCATCTACTACTACCAACGAACACAACGAACCCAAACTATTTCTCTACGTCGTTAATGTCTTTCTTGTGACATTGTCAACGTGACCTAGTCATCTCGCTGGGCAAGTGGCGTGCGTCGAACAGGAATAAGGAGCAGAAATCTGCGTAGATATGCGACGCTCTTGTAATTATGTATGTAGTGTGGTACATCTCCAAACCATACGTAGGTGCCACCCTTTTTTGCTGACTCTGACCGTATTGCAACCCTGACCGGCCTGACCAGCAGTATTACACGTCTCGGTCGATAAATGCTCTTTTCTTCTCAGAAAATAATGTTACATGGCAGTCTCGCCCCGAGCAAAGCAAGCGGCGTGCTTGGATTGACCAATTGGCCGACTGTGAGCTCTCCGGTAAGGACGTGGTGCCAAAAAAACAGAACAAATGACCGTATCATCACTTTCTAGTTTCTCTGGCCTTCCCTTACGACCGTACAGCGGTAAAAGTTGGTTTCACTGAATAATGCAAATTGTGAATACAATGTACGAATAGCAAAAACATGCTCCTATGCTCCATCATTGCCTACAAGAAATAATGTTGAGCCTGTTCAAGTGACACTTTCAAAGCTTACCAGATTCTCTTGTCCATTCATCGTGTCGTTTGATGTCAGCTTCTGTAACAGTGGGTCGGACGTTTTCCAGCGACTTGAGAAAGTCATTAAGCTTTAATGGGGGTTCTTGTAGATCATCCGATTCTATATCCGACCACGTCTTCTCCACTGCGGCAGAGTCTCCCGGTGAACAGGGCGTCCATTTATTTCCAACCCTCTTAAAGTGCGTCGCCGATATCACTTTTCGCACAGGCTGCATTAAAGCATCGCGGACCACGATAGCAATGTCCGACCCTGAATAGCCATCCGTTTTGTCTGCCAATAGTCGATAATCCTTCGGCGTTAGTTCATTAGGAGTCGCTCCGACATGTAGTTGGAACATCGTTCGCCGAGCATCGGGACCGGGAAGGGGTATATATATTCGTTTCTCAAATCTATCCAGAGTTAGATGATGTCAGGGCTCTATTAACGTATCCTCACCGTCGTTTAATAGCGTTGTCCAGCAACCAAGGGATATTCGTTGCACCCAAAACCAGCACGCCTGTATCGTCATGCCCAACACCATTCATCTGGACCAAAAACTCTGTTTTGATCCTTCGCGTGCCCTCGGACTCTGATTCACTACGAGTTCCCGCTAATGAGTCAATTTCGTCTATGAAAATGATCGCAGGCTTGGACTCGCGAGCAAGCTCGAACAGTTGCTTCACCAACCTGAAAAAGAGAAAGAAGCGTTACACGCGTGTGAAGGGGGGGGGGGGGGGGGACGATCAATGCACCTTTCAGAATCGCCCTGCCATTTACTGACCAAATCGCTGGAACTTACACTGAAAAACGTGCTTTTCGCCTCGGTGGCCACCGCCTTTGCAAGGTATGATTTGCCCGTGCCCGGTGGGCCATAGAGAAGAATACCTCTCCAAGGGGTCCGTTTACCGGTAAAGAGGTGGGGAAATTTGATAGGGAGAATAACGGCTTCTTTCAAAGAAGCCTTTGCTCCTTCGAGCCCGGCAACGTCGTCCCATTTCACGTCAGGCTTCTCCGTTATGATGGCGCCCGCCAGTCCCGCACGAAGTTTCTTCACTTCAGGATCTCCATCATCATCCTCACCGTCCTTTCTAGAAAGCAAGAATAGAGTGGTAAGAAGAAGACGCAAGTTATGTGAACTTGAACTCACTTCCGGCCACCGCCGCCAATGCCACCGCCCGATCCATTTAATCCTACTGCAGCCCTCCCACGTTTCTCTTCCAAGGATGCCAGGTGTTCTTTCAACTTTTCGGCGCGATTCAAGTATTCCTCAGTTTTCACTCTGATCAGCTGCTTTGATTTGTCATTCTTCTCGTCTACAGGGAAACGCGATTCAACAAGAAAAAATGTTCCAGATAGGAGTAAGATACGAACATTTCATGGCTAGCATAAAATAGTCGAGGGAATTCTGGTATAATTTGTATGCCTCGGCATAGTTCTGTTTAGTGTCTTCCTCGATTGCGCGCTGAACGATTTCAATCGCTTTCTACATTGACGTTGTCAGATTGAGATAGGCTTATCATATGTAGCGCCGACATACGTCTAGGGTGCTCATAACGGTCGTGAAAACTGCGCAGCTGCGCTACTAGCGTGGCTGAGACGACCGTTAATCTGGTTTACCTTTGTTTAGTGACCACTTGCCATTCTTGGCGACCAACCAATATTGGACATTTCGAATACATGAAAGGCATGAAAGGCCACCAGCATAACGTTAGGCCATGCAAGAATGAAAGCTTGCCATGTTGCAACAACAAAGGTAAGGCGAATCGATGTCATCGCTCCCACTTTCGGAGTGGGTTACATGTTTTACGACACGTGCCCACCGTGACCTGAGTCAAATGAATGCAACATGTGTCAAGGAGGAGGTACATGACAAACATTCCGTCCTCCAAGGTGAGAGAGGGCTCAAGCGCTCAACAGCCGGCAGCTGTACACGCCTTTAAACGCTTAGAGATACATGGCCACAACGTGCACTGCTTTCCATTTATAAGGCTAGAAAAGTATCCGACTCCTGAGCTGCCCGTGGCATTATCAATCCATCCTACTGCCTACCGTAGTCGATTCGATCAGCCGTTTACTTACGCACTTTCTCTCTCTCCCATTCCCTCCGTCCCCACATGCCTACTCACAATACTCGCTCGACCATGGCTTCACACCGTGACGGTTCTCCCACGAGAAATGCAACGTCACGTAAACTCCGACCAGTGTCTCCCGAGGAGCTAAACCTGTACTCCTGGAGCGACGGAGATAGCGATGATACGTACATAGAGCCTGGGCTATTTGACCTCGACGAAGGTCGCCCATACACATTCGAGGTGATCTTATCTCTCAACACAAAACACTCAAACATGATGACTAACGATAGAATTAGTCAGGCGATTTGGTATGGGTCAGAACCACGGGTGGTGATTGGTACCCAGGTAAAGTATCTGGCCTGACCAGACGGATGGGCTTAACACGCGACGTAAGTGTGCTCTTTCTAATCTCCCTCTTTCCCGCGGCGTCGTGACTCCCCCCCTCTCCTCACACGCGAACATGAACGCCACCACACCGCCTTAACCCAATGCTGACGCCCCCCCTGACAGGGCGAAGGAATATTCTATCCTGTTACCTTCTTTGACGGTAAAGTGCGCAAGTACTTTGCCCCCCTAAATGGCGAGATTAAGCCAGATACGGAGCAAGTCCGAACCTTACTCAAAGCAGGTGGATGGCTCCGCTCTGCTGACGACAGCAAAGTACGATGAATCTGCCTGCATTCCATCATCGTTTATTCATGCCATTTCACTTTGGACTTATATACCCTACATATACGTATAGATTAGGCTCACGATGGTCATATTTCACGAACTATAATGACACACTTATCTAATTGGGCAACCACACTGATTAAAGCGATTATGGCTTCCATGTGGACACAAACGTTGCAATCTATAGCCAATCATATACGCAGGCCAAGCGTCCAAGGCACCCAAATGGCAAAAAATGCTCATCCGTCATGTCTCAGCAGACCACCTGAGGATTTGAATTAGGAGCACACCAACTTGCAATATTAAATGCCCCTGGGGGAACGGAAAATTTTTATGTACACGTATGAGTAAAGAAAGTAGAGCGATACACAAAGCAAAGATGGACAGCTTAAGAGTGCAGATAACCTTGGTGCACAGAATGTCTTCAGAGGTAGGCGGATAATGTGACAAGATATCAACGTAAAATAAGAGAACATCGTCGAAGTGCTGTACAGGCGAAAATCATTCATAATTAAACATTCTATCAAGTTATGAGCTTGTTAAAGGTCATGTACGAAAAATCACTGCCATTACCGGTCACAGGCTTGGATTATCCCTGATTTGCATTGGCCGCAGCCCTCGCACTGACATGCACATGTCGGGGGTGATCAACCTCATAGCACACTTCAATTTCTTGCAGCCATGGATGCTTCATAACTTCTTCGATCGCCGCACGCTGACGTGGATCAGGTTCCAGCATGCGTCTGATCAAACTGCGGCAGGCGCGTGGACTGAGATTATTGATCGTAGTAGGGCACGCAGAAACTGCGGGAAGAGAACTTGCACAGGCTTGTGAATAGGCGGAATACAAGGGATCTGTTGCCGGTTGGGCTGCTCGCCAAGGGAGTTCTTGAAAGTGAAGGCAGTAATAAACGACACCACAGGCCCATATATCGACAAGGCGTGCATCGTACGCTGATTACGGTGATCATTTTGGAAAGCACGAGAAGCAGAGACAAATTTGTCAGGCTTCTGCGGCGACTCGAAAGAAGCACAAGCTTGGCTTACGTTTAGCCAAAAATTGCTCTGGCGCTATGTATGGCTCGCTTCCGCACAAGCCTGTTGACAGATGCACTGTTGTTTCCCAGGGAAGCCGATATACCGTGGATGCGCCATAATCACCGATCTTTGACATCAACGTCAGGTAAAAGAGTTAATTCATGAGTGACAACGAACCTTGAGATGTCCCTTGATATCAAAGAACAAGTTTTCGGGCTTAATATCGCGGTGTGCAACACCCTGACTATGGAGATATTCCACGCCATACAAGATTTGTTTGAAGCAACACTCGACTTCGCTGGGGCTCATCCCGCTATCACCGACTCAAATCAGACCAAAAGCAACGGTTATCAACGAACTTATGCTCACCCTTTCTTAATAGCGGCATAAAGATCGCCACCGGGACAAAACTCCATCACCTCGCACCAATGCTGATTTTCATCCTGGACCAGATCAACTGTCTCTACAATATTGGGATGATGAAGCGCGGATGAAATGCAAAACTCTGCCGTGAGCTTTTTAACGTATTCTTTCTCAGTCTCATTCTTACGACGCTTGCGAAATTCCTGCGATGGGCTTAGATAGATGGTCTAGAGGTAGCTTTGATACTCACTTTGACGGCATACAACTTCTCTTCCGTACGATCCCACTTGTGCGCCAATCTGACGACACTGGTGGCACCTTTACCAATGGCAACTTTCTGGCATACTCCATATTTCTTTGACAAACTCGCCGTGCTATCGCCGGCGGTGCTCCGTGCCTTGCCAACGCCACTGCCCCCTTCGGCTTCAGAATCGGATTTTCGAGATGATGTAGAGCGCTGTGATATTTTACGCGCTAGCTTCGGGGTACTTGGAATTAAATCTTTAAGACTGAATTTATGATCCGAATGGACCGATGGCGTCTTTCCGTTCTTGCCAGAGGGTGTTCGAGGTACACCTTCCTTGTCTTTGGCATCTTTGCCACTCTTTATATCGACGGGAGGAGCGGTAACTTTATTGCCGGAAACACCGGCAGACATGCTCGGTGCTCGGCTACCGGGACGAGTCGGTGGTCTGCTTGGCGGAGCACTGATTGCCCAGTCGCTATCAGTGGGCGACGATATTGGGGAGGGCATGCCATTCGCAAACGTATAGTCCGAGTCTCTAGAGGCAGTTGACATAGAACGTGGTTTGGGGCTTTGAGGTTTGGCGTTGTTCTGATTGGATGTGATATCTGACACAGTGGCCACCAGTTTCTGCAGGGTTGTGCGAGTGTGGCCCGGCTGTTTCTGGTCATAAATGCCTGAGTCAGGAGGGGGCAAGGGAAAGGACTGCTGGACCTTGCTGCTTCCGTTGACATTTGTAGGGGTCATCGTAGCCGGGCTCAACGTCGCTTGACTATCGAGAGTGGACGAAATAGCGGTCATGGTGGTCACGGTGGTGGAGCTTGTGGTGGTCAATCGTGGCTTTGAAGGCATGGTGGATGGTGGTTTGTCTGATCCGTCAGGGCTTTCGCCGTCTGCTTGGATGGAATCTTCAGATGATCCAAGCATAACCATGGGCATTCTGGAATGGGAAGAGATGACGAAAGTAAGGTTGGAAAGGGCAAACGTGTGACTGATGTGCTTGGGGCAAGGACTAAAGCGGCCTTAAAAGGATTCCTGTGACAGGACCGGACGAGATGATCTGATAAGTTGAATGATTACGAAAGACGGCTTTGACGGGTATGTCAAGGTTGAACCCGTGGGGTTTCTAAAGGGATATGGTCATGGTGTCCACGTTGCAAGAAAATTGTAGAATCGACAGCCGATTACGGACAAGTCCCGTAAGGAAGGTTAAATCTGATGTGCGAGCTGCGCGGCTGAGCAACCACCGCTGATATTTGCGATGAGGAGCGAGAGGAGATGTTGATGGTTTGAGGCGAAGAGAAACCACAGGAGCACGTGCGGCCGAGCTAGTCGGAAGTCGAAAGGCGCTGCGGGCGCTCCTGATGGCCGACTCAAGCTGTCGTCGACTGGTTGTCACCTGTCTTTGAGCGCCTTTCCTCACCGCCGCGGTACGTCGGATAGCGGGACACCACCTGGCGCCCAAAACGAGGCTCACAACTCTCGGCATTTGCCGTGAGATACTATACAGTTATTACTGGTGGCTGCTTACGTAATGCTGTGAACGATCAGCCACACAACTCGCTCAATCGACGCTCCCCTCAAGACCAAGGTCAGTGCGTCCCCCGCACCATGCTCCGTGACGAGCTCACCCCCCCCTGCAGATCCGCATTCATCACAAATGGGTTTGTTATCTTGCTCGTCTGCCCATGGACAAGCACACTGACTACCCATAGTCAATCTGCGGTCACAAAAACGCTTAGCTGCGAGCGTCGCTGGCGTCGGCAAGCGCAAAATCTGGCTGGATCCTGCTGAGCAGGCAGAGATCGGAAACGCCAACTCCCGCACACACGTCAAAAGACTCATAAAGGACGGTCGCATCATCATCAAACCCACCACCATCCACTCCCGTGCCCGTACGCGTGAGCTTCATGCCGCCAAGCGCAAGGGTAGACACACCGGTACCGGTAAGAGACAAGGTACCTCTGAGGCCCGTATGCCCACCAAAGTCCTTTGGATGAGGAGACAACGAGTTCTCCGGAGACTCTTGAGAAAATACAGGGAAGCAGGAAAGATCGACAAGCACTTGTATGTGACTTGTCTTTGTTGACGAGCGACTTAGCTCATTCATGCTACCAGGTACCACTCACTCTACCAAAAGTCAAAGGGTAACGTCTTCAAGAACAAGCGTGTGCTCATGGAGTACATTCACAAGGCCAAGGCAGAGAAGGCGCGTACTAAGGTGCTTTCTGACCAGATGGAGGCTCGCCGTATCAGGAATAAGGTGCATGGCTTGCATGATGAGTTATTTACCCGCTTAACCTTGTTCAGACTATTCGCGAGCGTCGCGCTGCACGTCTGCAAGAGAAGCGCCAAGAAATTCTGGCAGTCGAGCACGAGGCACCAGTAAAGGAGTAGATGGCTTTTTTGTATGATGTACATTTTTCCTCCTCGACAATTCCTTTCATCAGCCCCGTCGTGTGTTTTGTATTGACGATCCGATAAAGGTCCTATTCACTCCATGTCCCCCAATAAGATTGAATCCGGTGAAATGATAGCGTACCTTCACCTAACACCGTCAATAGCTCTCTGAATGATTTGAACGTTGTCACGCTATGACATGGTTCGTTAAGGAGAAGAATGCAATGCCTCAGCTTCCATGACAGATGCCTATGTTGGGCATCATCCATCATCCAATCGACCGCATCCTGCGTCATATGTGCGTAGCTGCGTGTTCCACCTCCAAACGGTGAGTGAAAGCCAGAGCAGAACAATTAATAAACTGAAAGGTTTAACTTGATCGACGTCTTCTTGCACGCGGCGGGGAAAGCATTGGAAGAACTCGGTTAATGACCAGCCTTTAAAGTTGTCACGATAAGATCCACCCCATCGTAGCAAGAGCCTCGTACGGCCAAAAATGAGTAGAAGAATGTTATGCCACTAAAGACGTATAGAGACTTTTAGCCCTGTACGGTCGTCTCACAAGGGCAGCCAATGATGATATGGTCAGTCAACACTCATTCCATGATTCACGACGTTTCCTGACTGGAGCTCACAATCGGCGAACTGAGCTCAACTTTGTCATTGTTTCCACGCACGCCACTTGCCCAGCGAGTCATGGTATTCACGTTGATAAATTTCACTAAAAAGTCATTAACAACGTAGAGAAATAGTTTGGGTTCGTTGTGTTCGTTGGTAAGTACTAGTAGATGGAACGACTACATACTTCCGCCCATCCCAGGTGCACGCCTAGTGACCTCAATTGGGATTCTTCCGCCTTCTGCTTGGTCCTTCGTCTTTACTTTCACTTGGATCGTCATCCGCAACGGCCAGACCGCCACTGACCGATGCAGTGGAATCGTCAACATCCGCCTCAGTGAGATTGCTATTGGCCTTCGTTTTCGCTGCTCTGGGCGGGTTTCGCTGACCGTCATTACCCTTTCGAACTTTGCGTGGAGGCTTTTCGCTAGAAATACGATACTCCAGCCCAGCAGGACTTATTCCCGACTTTGTTCCCTTTATAAGAATCTGGGGTGCACTCGCGTCCGTCGCTGGGCATGCTGGGTCGGCTGCAGCACGTCGTAGGGCTGCCGCGAGCCAACCCTCCTCTCCATAGGGCTTTGAGGCGATAATGTTCCGGCGATGGTTTGGGGTCGGAAATAGGCGTTGACGTTCCATCACTTTCAAACATTGTTCTCAGAGATTCAAATTGAGTGCCTGGTTCGTCCGGATTAACGTAACGCGTAGCTATGGTCTTTCTGATCACTTTGAGTAGATCTCTTAACAAGGGATGGCGGTTGTGGAAGTTTAAATCGTTTTGGACTCTCTTAAGTCGACCAGCACAAATAGGCATGCCGCTTGTCATCATTGGTATAGCGAGATCAAAATATTCTTGAAGGCAGCCTTCAAGAATTGGGCCATGCATTCCAAGATCGATGTGGCGCAGCACGATCCATTGCAGGACATGGAACATCGACTCTATGTCATCCAGCCGATTGTGAGGCTCAGAGTCCAAGTGAGGTACGTCATTAACGAATCGAGCCGCCATAAACTGATAGGTACCCTGCAGCTAATAATCAGAAATGCAATGGACGTCAGGCTCAACTACATACGGTTCGCTCGGGTTGCGATTCTCCTTGTGCCACATGTGCCGTTTCACTGAGATCCTTTGCCAGATCCCAGTCAATCAGGAGGCCACCACCGTTATCTGTGATGAGAATGTTTCCAGGGCTGATGTCTCGATGCAATATTTTTGCCTTTTCATCTGCTTGTTCATGTGCTGCAACCTGAAGTCAGTAAGATAACCATGGCAGTTAAATGAAAGTGTACCTTCCGCAGCATCGCTCAATGCCGTTAATAGCTCTCTGGATGATCGAAACGTCGTCACATCACGGCATAACTCGTTGAGGACGAGAATGTAATGCCTCAGCTTTCGCAGGCGTTTGTGTTTTGGTATCCTCCATCATCCACTCAGCCGCATCCTGCGTCTGAGTCACATGCGTTCCTTGCAAATCCGTGTCCTCCCAAGACTCGACGACAGTAGGAATATGCTGAACGCCTGCGTCATGTAACTTCTTTAATGTTTCATGCTCTGGAATCCTCCCCTGCCGTCAACTCGCCAAGTCGACTTTAGGAATCTGACTTTCTTGTCCTTCAAACAGTATGCTGCGTAGCCACGCGTGCCACGTCCAAATGGCGAGTGAAGGCCAGAGTAGAATAATCGATGGACAATGTAGGCACTCTCCCAAAGACGATCTTGGTGTAGGAACCGAAACTTTCCTCAGAGATCTTGTTCAACTTGTCTTCGGCCGCCTTCAGCTCGGTATAGCTTGACTTAGTTCTTCTTCCGATGGCTTGCTCACGGTGGAGTCCACCCGCGTACTTTAGACCCAAGGCGGGCGAAGCGCCAGAAGAACTCGGCAAAGGACTTATCTTTGAGGGGAATTTTCTCTGTCACGACCACGCCAGATCTATCCCACCGTAAGAGCCTTGCATAGTCGTCGATGACCAAAAATTGGAACACGTGAGTGCGACATTGCATACTCAGATGGCACGTTGCGTAAGAAGTTATCTGGCCGAGAGTACGTTCGCCGTATCGAGTCTCAGAGCACATTGTCTTGGGATTGTCGTCGATGAAGGGATCGTACTCACGACCCAATTTGAATTCTCCGATTAGTTCGATATTGTGCCACTGATATTTGTTGTTACCGTCTTTAAGGGACTCCTGGTGAAGAACCACGTCGGGTCTGATGCCTCTTCCACACAGCTGTGCTATATCGGCTTTGTGTACGTCCGCAAAATGGTATTTTCCAATGTATTGTTCCATCGAAGCAATCTAGCAGAGACGTTAAAACAGGCAACAAGACCCGAGGCGAAAACTGCACAAACCCATTCGGGATATGCATCGCCTTCGTTTTTCATGGCCGGGAGTCTGTCCTGAAGCTTCTTGGCCGCCTTTGAATTGAAATCAAATGTGTCCGTTGTCTCTGGTTTAGGAACATATTTCTCCAAGAAAGTGCCGACAGGCATGGGACCAACAACATATCCGTTCACTTCCTTCCCGAGCTTCGCGTTCCGGTCAGATGCAGTTGGAAAACAGGTGGACGTGTAACGGTACGATCCAGCCTGTTTGTGTGATACTGGCGTGTCCTGCACTTGCAGGGGCCCCACTCGGTCGTGGAGGCGTCAGTGGGCCTGAGTCATCATGATTAGGAACATTCATGGAGAAAGAATGTTACGATACCATCGTTGGTAGGAAGTTGAGAGAAAGGTGTATTCTCAGTGGCGGCTTGGGTAGGAGGTACAGACATCGCTTTGCGAAGATGGTGAACTGTACCGGAGCAACTCTGAGCATGATATATGAAGTAGTTTCAATCATATCTTGATTTTGGATAAACGGGGATTGTGCATACGATGCTGTGTGGATTCACAGAGTGGCAGCTCAACGAGTATAACACGAGCATGATGTGGCCGTTTTTACAAGAACAAATGGGGTCTAAATCAGCCGAATTAGCGATTGTTCATCAGAAACAACGAAGGAATTACGAGTTCTGACTCACAGAAGTGTGGCACACACAATAACAGGGTGGTAATATGGTCGATTTCCCACACAAGCCTCGCCCTTACTGACTCGACTTAACCGCAACCAGTCACCAGTGGTGTGATGGCAGAAAGACATCAAGTTTATTGTTGAAAACATGACAGCCTCAGGTCTTTATTTATGTAAATATTTGTATTTGAACATCGAATGTTGAATATTGAATATTGAATATTGAATATTGAATACCGATCGTTTGTACTTTGCTGGACCAGTGAGCACAAAAAACCGACGATTGACAGGAGAACCTTGATCTGGTGATTGTGCCGGCACGACCATGTACATAATGGTGTGTGACAGATGTCCTGTTTCTATATCACATCCAGCCGGTATCAAGTAGGGATCATGACCCTATCAGATTACATGACTTGTTGATTCCATGGACTGGCTCTTGGAACATAGGCAGCGGTTTCCCTCTCCTACTTGTCAATGTAATAATTAGATTGCCTCAATTAACATTTATTTCTGAGAAGAAAAGAGCATTTATCGACCAAGACGTGTAATACTGCCGGTCAGGGTTGCAATACGGTCAGAGTCAGCAAAAAAGGGTGGCACCTCTATCGTGTACGACAGCGTCCCTATTATAAGCTGCAGACTTGAGGATGCGTTGCGAGGTGTATGTATCCTGGAGCCTCCTCGCATTTGATCGCTCATTCGCTCCTCACGAGGAACTTCCGTGGCTCACCGGATGTTGTTCGTTGAGGAAATCTGACCGTATCTGGTGGTCACCCGTTAACTTGAACTTCAAGACGTGGAATTTTAATTAACGCTAGCCATAGGCCTGAATGAGCGCGGCAATCCCAAGAAGAGAGGGGCAGCAAAAACTAGGGTGTCCCAATAGGGATGTATGTACCACAAGTTGAACGCGTAACTAGAAATGTATTCTCGGGTGGATGGCTTTTGCAACCGTTGTTCTCAGCCTTTAATTTGTTGTCTGCATTCCGTTCAGTGAATCACGCTCTCCACGGCCGCTCTCCCCCTCCAGTCGTCATTCATTGCTTGAACGCCATCACGTACCCAACCCTTCGTTCTAAAACAGCAAACACCATTCCAAGCCTGACAGATTACTGAGACTTTGTCCTCGTCATCATGATGTAGTTACTTCTGCTACCTTTATATCCTGGTAGACATATGCCCAAATGACTCATTCGCTCCTCACGAGAACTTCCGTGACTCACCGGATGTTGTTCGTTAAGGAAATCTGACTGTATCTGGTGGTCTCAGTATTGTTTACTATTTTCTGCAACTCCCTACTCATGATTTCCCATCGCACCATAATCTATTTTACTAGACCATTTTTTATCCATCGTCGTCATATACGCATACATTAGGTCGTTGAACGAGAACCTAAGCAAGTTTGCCGCAAAAATGAAGCTGCGAAGGGAACGTTCAAGTCCGTCTACAACATGTAATGGAGAGAAACAACCTACGTACCTGTTTATCTACTGACCACTGTTTGTGGTCGGATCAGTAATCGGTTGTTTGAGATAAAGGTAGCCCTCCACGGCCGTGTAGGGTGTAGACTCGAATTTGGGTTCACCAGCTATGGGAGACAGCTTGAAAGGATTGAAGCAGATGTTGTCAATGGAAACTGGTGGAATATCGTATGGTTGTAACCACGCCCAATCAGCCGTTCCAATGGCGGGAATGGGAAACGTAGCAGTCCCTTCTGGCGGATCCGGTATGTTCTTGAGGTCGGAACCAGCCTTAAGAACGCGGTCAGGCTGGTAAACCGGAGCGTCGGTTGGCATAAGCACAGGTCCTAAGTGGAAGAACGCCGTGATGTTCTTCAACCCTTGCTCTAGCGCCCACCCCGGTAGATGAAGGATCGTGACAGGTAAGAAACCCATATAAGCGTGGACGCGTGTGAAGGGATCTACGAGCATTCCAAATACCTTGAGCCTTTGGTTGTATTCCAAATCGATATCTATCGAAGTCTTGGGATCAAGATTGTCTTGCAGAGGATCATTGTAGAATGGTTGAAAGACAGGATAGTTATTCTCATCAATGGCGACCGTCATGCTAGCATCATTTCCAGGTCCGGGAAAGTACGTGTAGAAGTTATCCAGATCGAAGTCTTGACCGAAATTCACCGAGCTTGTGTCTGGGGAACCCTCCTTAAAATTGAAATACCCGAGAAGACCGTCAAAGGTTCGATCCTTATCTCCGAGTTTGACTTGGAACTTGTACGCATCAATAGGCGCTTCTGATTTTGCTGACGATGGGGTAGTGGTTGAGTGATTAACGTCTGGTGGGTGGGAGAGCTGGAGAGACCACCCCGAGTTAACCAGAGCGAACGGCTTCCCAGTAATCGCAGGCAGGTAGCCTGCGTACTGGTTGGGCGTAAACATGGTCGCATCTAATGCTCCCACCATGACATCGAAAAACTCTTTCAGATAGTTCCTCTGTCGAAGTTTCGTGACTAGAGCACGAAGCTGCTCGGGAACCACGGTATCCCCATCCGGAGCCTTGAAGGGCAACCAATTGTCGAAACCGACAGAAGTTCCATCTGGTCCTCCCAGCCGGATCTCTCGATAGAACGTGCCGTCTGGTAAAAAGACTTGCAGGCCGCTGTCAGCATAATTGACGACCAGCCACCCCCAGATCGGATTCTCGTATTCCGTCACAGGTTGCCAACCACTGTCGCTCCAAAGGACATAATGCCCGTTCAGTCTGCTCTCCTGATTGATTCGCGGCTCCAACTGGACACACTGAGGAGCGTCAGGAATGACAGCCTGAACAGCGCCAGACGATTTGTCTATCGTACAGGAGTAAAATTCGCTGATATACGGATGCAGTTTAGGCTCGGCCCCGCGAGTAGGGTCGACTGCACAGATAGCCTGACCAAATTTGTCGATTACGTGCAACTTTGTGAATCTGAATTGTCCGTGAACGACAGGTTTGAAAGGAGAGTATTCTGAGTCTTGGAAGTCGGGGAAATCTGCGTACGGTGTCATTGTTGTGTTGTGCATGAGCCTGATGGTGTTTTCGTCGATTACACCTTTACTGGCATCGACTGCCTCTTGAAGGGGACGAGGCCCAAGACCTGGTTTGTTCATCGTGGGTTTCAGATGCGTATCTGATACAGATTAGTGGGGGGGATAGCGGGACGGCTCGGACGACCTACATTGTTGCTTTGTGGCCAGTTGGCCTGAGATACTTGACAACGTTAATGTCAACAAGTCGAGCCCGTCGATTGCGGTTTTGAGAGCGGCAACGTCTTCATCACTATTTTTGTTCTTGAGTAATTTCTCAACCGTGTTCTTGAGCATCGTGTTGCTGTGTGGCAATGCCAGGGATCGGCCGCCAATGCGTCGAGAGTTGGTGACGTTGCTTATGTCTCCGTCGACTTCAAAATACAGCTTCGGAGGGCCATATGCTCCACGAGATGCAGGGGACCATAACGCGGGATCAATGTGAAAATATTCAACTTCCCACTCGACAAACAAAGGGAACCAAGGTTGCCTCCCATTCCACCTATCTCTCCACACGTTTGCCTTGCTGTCCTCGGTGTCGTCTAGGTCGTGATACAGTGGGAAAAATAGGTCGGTAGGTGCGGTAGGTGCGGATTCGGTAGGTACGGATTGACGTAGGGGCAGATTATCTTGGAGAATGGGCTGCAGAACAAAGAATTCCTGCAGCAAAAGATCGGCAGTGTTTTGCAAATCGTCCGGCAGCTTCTTAGAGAGTCTCGAAGCAAAATCTACCAGTTCATCCCAACCGTCCGGAGGTGAATCAAAAATGTCGCTCTCCTTTACGATGTGTTCTTCCAGTCGGACTTTCAAGAGATCGCTCCAATCAGTGGGCCAGCCGCTCTTGATTCCGCAAAGTAGGACCGTCGGGTCTCTGCATGTGTAAAATCTAGGCAGGGCAGATGCTTCCCAGTTATAGTTCTCGGCAATACTTTTGATGTCTTGACTCCAACCACCCACAGGCTGCATGAGCGAATCATGGCGGTTGACTAAATCGCTGACTTTGTCTCGCACGGCCTTTCTATCATCGTCCGTATGTTCCACATTCGACTGAACCCATTTCCACCACTCCGCCCAGATTTGCCACCTGATCCAGTCTGCTTGACGTAAACACAAGTCAATTGCACTCTGTTTCCTGTTAGCTTCCTTTAGATCTTCACGCTCCTGACTATTGGCGGGGAGGTCTAGACTGTCGCTCGTAGTCGCACCTGCAACGTGCCAATGCTGCCCACCATTGGCAGGAACAAAGTAAGATGTAAACATGATATCGGCTGCCTGTAGCTGAGTATCTGGGTCCTCGGCTTGTTTGATGACCAGAGTCTGCAAAGACAAAATATCCTGTGCGAGCGGATCCGCTTTTGAATCATTACTACCATTTTTCGCGTCATTGTATAGAGCATAGGTATGAGTCATAGCAAGGAGAGCATCAACAGGATTGACCCCCACTGACACGGGCGAGCAGTTGTTGTAATCCTCGGCGATACTATCCGCGGGAACAGAGGGTGGTTTCGCTTCTTCGTCCCATTCAACCTGGTAGAGAGCTCCATGTATCAATACTTTTGTGATGTTATCTTCAGAGAGTGGGGCTCTGAGCCAATCGTCTGCCGCGTCCGACAGGGTCTCTATCAGCTTCATGTAGCAACCCTCCAATCTATCAGCATGGGTCAAATTAGAAGAAGTATCCTGAGGAGGACAAAAAGGATCGTCATCGGGATCGGCATGCCAACCCAAAACGTAGTAGTTGGCAGTCGCCTGCTTCAAATATTTGGTTCCGTTATCTTCATATGCAAAGTTATCGAGGATGGAGAACACATTCACGTTATGAGGCTGATAATCGGCAAATACTGGGTTGACATTGCTGAGGATGGAAAGTGGGACTCGAGTAATAGACGGAATCCTCCCCCCAATCTTCCCAGTCCTGCTTATAGCCAATGTACATCTCCGCTTGGTCGGCGATGGTGCTATCCGGTGTCATGTAAACGTACGGCGATACTTCGACTCCAATGTCAATACTAGCATCAAGATCGGCTATTTTTGAGAGACGATCAGATTCGACCACGAATGCTTGAAACGTGGGTATGTTGGCATCGGCTGGGGTTTGGGACGTAATATGGCGCACGATAATCCAGCGAGGTGGCACTGCACGATAAACGGGTGAGTTAGGATCGAGCGTCGCTTCACTGTCATCTGGCTCTGGAATGCCGCGCTTGCTCCTGATATCTTTAAGATTTTCGGCTGAAGAATCTGTTGCCGCAAGCCCAGTTCTGTAGAAACGTGGTAAAGTCCAATGTAGGTACATCCCAAACCGCTCCCTCCTTGATTCGCCCGTGGCAAGATTTGTGACTCTGTTATTGAATTCATGGCCAGTGTTGTGCAGGTCTACTTCCCCAAGAACATTTTGACTAAGCCTTTGATTAAGGCGAAGCCGAGTGAAATCTGGCTGGGACAAGGGAGCTAATCGAGATGGACCATCAGCGGAGGCTTCGTTCAGCCGATAAGCTTCGATCTTCATCGGAACGCAGACATTTGATGGACCCTCCCCCATGGTGCTAGAATAGAGAACGATAAATAGGATGAAAAGAGAAATCTCTGTATCCTACCTGAATTCGTTATGGTTGTTTGGAGGATTCACGATCTCTGTGCGAATTTTGAAAAACCTTATCCGATTAGATAGGGTGGGACAAAATCTCTACTTAAGTTTGATCATCACAGAAGCTTGGCCATGCGCGGAATATACATAATCGGACATGAACATATGATGCACTATGTCACATCAGACCTGTAAATGTAGGGTATTTTAGGTCGGTTGTAACTGAAGACTTAGGTACTTACAGATGCAGGGGTTTCCAGGAAAGTCCTCGCGCTCCATGCTTGGGTGTTACACGAGTCAGCACAGTTTGGGCAAGCGTCATTCCGAAAATGACCTGGTGACAAGATGAGAATACGATGAAGATAATGCAATCCATGCGTCATGTCCTGCACCAACTCCCTTTGATCAGGCAACTCACTTTCTTTCCAGATCGAACTCTTGAATCAGAGTAGAGGCCAATGAGGTCATTGGAGCGCACGTATTTAATGGTAAACAAAATCCGGCAGTGCACCCGGTTGTTGCCAGTTAGTTGCTGGCTAAGAAACGAGCCGTCTCAGATCAAATTTTGGAGTCGCGTTTTATCTAATCTTATCTCACCCGCGGCCATGACCGTCAAACGAATCGTCGTGCTAATTTCCGGGTCCGGTGCGTTCAGTATCCATCGGAACCAGCAAAAAGGTTGACGATTTGAAGGCACGAATCTGCAGGCGCTGATAGATGCCAAGATACCACAGTCAGTGATTGTCCTCGTCCTGTCCAACAGGAAAAACGCGTATGGGCTTGTGCGTGCGGCGAACGCAACGCCGCCGATAGAGACAGCGTATCTTGCGCTGCAACCATACCTGAAGAATAACCCGGAGAAAACGCGGAAAGACTATGACGCAGAGGTGGCTAGGATTGTAGTGGAAGCACAGCCGGACGTTGTTGTGCTTGCAGGGTGGATGCACATACTTGGGGAGGGGTTTCTAGAGCCGCTGGAGGGTGTGGCAGTGATCAACCTACACCCGGCGCTGCCTGGAGCATTTGACGGGGCGAATGCGCTGAAGCGGGCGTATGAGGCGTATGGACGAGGGGAGATTGATCGGACTGGAGCGATGGTGCATCGGGTTGTACGGGAGGTGGATCGGGGAGAGCCGGTTGTTGTGCGTGAGATTGAGATGCGGGAGGGAGAGACGCTGGAGTCGTTGGAGGCGCGCGTGCACGCGGTTGAGCACGAGATCATTGTCGAAGCGACGCGAGTTGTGCTGGGCGACGGTACTGCCATGAGCTAATGAATACACTTGAGCTAATGGTTAATGAATTAATGATTAATGAACGTATGAACGTTGACGTTGACCAGTGACCACAGACACTAATGTAGTCTTATAGGCAGTCCATACTAGACAGTACACGAACTCCATGTCCTCGCTCTCTCTCTCAGCCTGGCCAGTCCCTCCCCTCGGCCTCGCTCTCGACCTCGACACAGTCCCTTTTTCCGTGAGCTCACCTTCCCCTCCTTACTCCCATCTAACAGTCATCCAGGATCTCTTTGCCCGCGATTTCTTGCCGCCCGAGCGCGTGTTAAACAGAAAAAAGAGCGACCTCAGCATCAAGGTACCTCCCTCGCCATTCTCTGCTGCACGCCTGATACCGCCCAGACCTATGTTCTCGAAGATACCGTCGTCAGTCATATCGTCGATGGCTTGGGATCTCCAGACCCCTGGCTCAGCAGGCGCAAGGCGCGTCTTTTTACCTCGTTACCCACCCCTCACTAGCACTCACAGCACATCTCCCAGAGCATATTGCCTACTATTGCTGAAATGGACGACCAGTCCTCCCTGATAGACATTACAGAACCCGCTGTACGTGATCCATACCAGCATTAGTCTTACTCACTGCCCCTAGGAGTCAGATCAGCATCACTTGGATCAGCCATTCCAGGTGGATCTTGATAGTTGCCTCTTGACACTGATTATACAGTCTGGCACCCCGAAAACTGAAACTACATTACTATATGCTGCCCAGTTGATCGCCAGTATCAACAGTCTGCATACAGCAGGGATCATTCACGGCCTTGTCAGCCCAGAGACGGTAGCTATCAGAGATGAAAATTATCTTGTTCTATGCGACTGTGAGCATCGCACACGGACGCCTTCACCGAACTCCCCTCCCCTCAGAGACCATGATCATCAACGCTTGTACCTCTACAGTGCACCAGAGATCATTCTTGGTTGGGCACATGGCATTGCTGTCGATTCTTGGGGCTTTGGCATCGTGCTTTACTATATGCTCGTTGGTTTTGTAAGTCTTCTGTGTTATAAGTTGACCCACTAGCCTTAACAGCCACGCAGCACCCATTCGGAGACCGTGACGGTCAAGAGGATAGAATTATCAATGCCAAGTCTCATGCTCTGAGGTATCTTCATCTTCTCGACAAGGATGCCCATGACCTAGTCTCAAAATGCCTCGAACGAAATCCTGCTCTCCGTCCGTCCATTGCAGAAATCAAATACCATCCGTACTTTACTGAAATGTATGCAAATACTTGTCATTTTTGGACAATCTAACATCAAATTACAGCGACTGGTCCAAAATGATCACGAGGTATGTACGAGGTACGTGTGAATCTGTTGTATAGAAGATAGCGTCAAGTTGCTTTAGTCTCAGCCAACGAAATCAAGACCGAACAGCGTGCTTCTCGCCAAGCTTCAATGTTATTTTGTAAATCGTTGGCAGAGATTGATTTAGCTGTACCGAACCTTGGCTTGACTTTGGAGATGCCCAACAACGAGAAACCTTACTCCGACGTCCGATCAGAAACTACAGAATCTCCTTCTATGCCTCCCAGCACCGTCAAAAGCGAATGGTTCTTGTCCAATGTTGATGTCCTAGATGAGGCTGGTCCCTCGATATCCACACCAACCGAGGGCGAGCTTCACTCGCAGGAGCAGCCGCAACCGGAAGTCACTCATCTCGCCAGCAACGATAAAGACCAGCGCATGAAATTGTTCTGGGACATGCTAGATGCTGAACAAGATACTCAAACGATATCCGTACCGGCTAGCGAACTTGCAAATACTCTAACATACTTTACGTCACGCCCAAGAAGGGCGTGCAGGCGTCGATCGTCTGCAAATCTTTCTCCTCATCTGTCACTCTGGCGGTCAAGCATAGAAGTATCTAGTGCGCGTCTCAATAAATTGGAGCAGGAAAAATCAGTCAGCGAGCAACAACCTATTCAAGAACAGCTAGAATACGAAGACTTCAATTTTCCGCCTGGCGTTGAAAAAATTGGAAACGGAATTGGCTACACTTATGCTCTTCCAGCTGCCAGCCGTTCCAAGCTTTCCATCTGCAGCTCTGTACCTCGCTCGTGTCAAGGAATGTTTGGCCATTCTCCCAAGTTCTCGCTGGGTCTTGGTTTAGGGCAGATGACATCCCGATGGTCAAAAGCGAACATTATCAGCAAGCATGCGGGGGCCGTGCCGTTCTCTGGTAATACTACTACTGTCATCTATGCTTCTACTCGGCCGACTCTTACCAATGCGATTCCCACGAGTGTGTTTGATTCACCTGGACAAGACTCAGATGCCTGCGACACAGACGATAGTGGCCCACTGACGCCAGACACGGCTGCGTTTGAGAGCAAGCCAGACAAGGACGAGACCTTGACGTTGCGATTGGTTTCAGCGTCACCCACGGTTCTGTAGTTTGTATTGTTTTGTATCTGTTTTGTTTCGTTTTGTGGCTCAAATATGACTTAAAAATGACGACATTGTGCCATCGATAACCCTGAATCAGACTTTCATCTTATCACCATGACCCACACCCTCCCACCCCTCGACTACCCCTACAATGCTCTCGAGCCCTACATCTCGGAGGAGATCATGGTCCTTCATCACTCCAAACACCACCAGGCCTACGTCAATGCGCTCAACAAGGCAGAGCAACAATACATCCAGGCGCCATCGGTAAAGGAGCGCATTGCCTTGCAAGCTGCACTCAAATTCAACGGCGGAGGTGTGTCCCGCATATACATCGCCAATCGATCGTTTATTTAATCAACAACAGGCCACATCAACCATTCTTCCTTTTGGAAGATTCTGGCCCCGTCGAAGGAGCGCGGTGGCGCGGGTGGTGATTGGTCCAAAGCCCCGCGCCTCCGTGCGGCCATTGAAGAACAGTTTAAAGATCCTAAAAATTCCAAAGGCCCTATTGATCAATTTATCGAGCAATTCAACAGCACAACGGCTGCTGTCCAAGGATCTGGATGGGGATGGCTCGTAAGCACCTGCTGTCGAGTTATCGTGATGGGGTATTATGCTCATGACTGCGCGTGCAGGGTTACGATCGTAAGACGAAGAAACTTGAGATCCTGACGACCGCCAACCAGGACCCGTTGTTGACTCACGATCCCATCATTGGTATTGATGTTTGGGAGCACGCTTACTACCTCCAGTATAAAAACGTCAGGCCTGATGTGAGTTTAGTGTCGTTTTGGTTGTTGCTTTTGACCAGATCGAATGTTTTTTCAGTACTTGAAGGCGATTTGGAATGTCGTCAACTTTGAAGAGGCCGAGAGGCGCTACCTTGAGGCCACTCAAGGTTCCAAGCTTTAAATGCAGATGAATCGGTATTTCGTTCACGTAAAAAATATGTTTGTAGTTTGTATGTGAAAACGAGCCCATTTTTCCGCGTGATGCGCTATGAGAATAGACGAGACGAGACGTCGGCAATCCAAATGCGTCATGTTTCAATTGTGATGGACGGTCTAGTGCCAAAGGGTATTACACATACCTCGACGACTGACTGACCGAGCGGAAGAATGACTATATCCATGAGCAAGGAATAGACCCGTGTACGATCGCGCTTTCCTTCACCCTACTGTTTATCCCGCCCGAGCCTTCGTTTCGATGAGGGAAGAGCAGAAGGCGACTGAAGCCTTACCCACGTTCACTCCGGTTTCGGGCACCCGTGCGTGCCCAAGGTCAGAACAGTCTCCGAGCTTTAATCCTCCAGTTGGATTGAAAATAACGTATTGCAGTTCACGCGTGATATGTTCTTCGGCGAGTATCCTAGCGCTGATCGTTGCCCTCGGTGCGTCTCGTTTTCTCGCTTCTCCACTACTGAGCTCATCTTAAAGGTCGTGCTCGTACTCGCAGTGGTTGCTATCATAATCACAACGTCCCTCTTTCGATGTTTCGTGGCCCGCGCCCGGCCTGGCAAGGCAACGTCCGGGCAAGCGGCAGAACGGCCGCGGCAGAGACAGCTGGATTCATTCTTAAACCAGGCCCAGCTCGACGTCGAGTATTGGACGAGGGAGATGGAGAGAGAGGCACAGCGGAGGGAGGAAGAGGAGGAGAGCGTGCCGCCGCCGTATTCGAAGCACCCGAAGTTGCCATCGTGGACGGAACATCAGCGTTTGCGTGTGCAGGAAGAGGGAGGGGGACAGGGGAGGGTGTCGGATAGGCAGGAGTTGGGCGAAGCTGGTCATGATCGACCGTCTAGCTCACGAACGGCGTCGGCGAAAGAGACACAGCCGCCGCTAAACGCGGAGATTCGGTACCCACCACCATCATATTTACCTTGATAATTTTGAGTTGAACAAAATCCGGAATTCTAATATACACTGATTGGCGTTGCCTGGGGATATTACGTTGCAGACCTGAATCTGATGGTCACTTAAAGATGCGGAGAGTGCCTCTTTGACGACAGCCCAGATGAGCTGTATACGAGTACAAATTCATCTTCAGAACGCGGACCAATGTGTAACGAACAGAGTAATACGGCCTGAGTCTACGATTCGATGAGTCATCTAACTGTCCTTCATCATTTTCATGGAAATAGTAAACTCACCTCTTCTGGATGCTAGACGGGGTCTGTAGATCAAGTTCACTGAAGTTTCCTATCGTCTTGCGTTTTGTTATCCGTATGGTCAAAACAGCGCCACAGCTACGTTGATGATTCCTCGGGGATTTTTTCAGATGAAAACGATTTGCTGGAAGTAGGGTAATGTAGCATTTGAATTAGATCGTCCCATGGACACTTGGAGGCACGAGGTGCGAACGAACAAAGTCAGTCACGTGGGAAGAGTTGTCTACTCACACGGTTGGATAAATATAGGTCATTAATTATTCGGTTCACACGACTTGCGTCGACACTAACGTCGACCCCGACTCATGGCTTCCAACCATGCCACTCAATATCCAGAGCTCAATTACAGTCCCGGAGCGAAATGGGTAAAGGGTCTTACAAGACAACGGCTCAACAATTTTCATGGAGGACACTTTTCCGACTTCAACTTGGCTTCCGTCATGTACACTCACCGTCTGGATGGACAGGAATATATCAAGTTAGAAGTGTACGTGTTGGCATTAAGGCGCTTGTAGGATGTTGATGTATGTATATTTGGTTAGCTGGAGTGCGCCGGGCACGTCCAAGCCAAGCTTCCATGAAGCGATGACGCAAAAGTTCAAGCCTGCTAAAAAGGTTCCCCCGCTTTCAATAGCATATAACCAATTACTCATTGTACAAGGGAGAGTCGTTTGGCCCCTCTTGTAAGTTCGGATCATTCTTTACAGGATTTTGACTTATATGCTGGCAGGGGTATGCGCTTGTAATGCGCTGGATCGGATATACTAATCCTATGACGTATCCAGACGAATCATTGGTGGAAAGTGTTTCGTGACATTACCTGAAGGCTGGGAGCAATATGAACGCGTCCAATGCAAGTCTCCTCGTGATACTCTTTGCGTGCCACTGATGCGTTGCCTAGTCGAATTTGATCCAGGGTGCGAAGCAATGATATATTCCACCGATGGTGTACCACTTCAAGGTTAGCCTTGAAATATTGCGCGTCATCACATACTTACGGCTTCACCAGGAATAACGGGCGGGTATGGTGATGATCGGCGTGTTGAATACATAATTCCTAGGGAGTGTTGCATTCAAGGTTACCATGAATTTGTGATCGAATCCAGTTGCAATGGGATGTTTGGTATACCCTGGAACGGAGATACAATTCAACCTCCGGATGTAGGTTGTCTCTTCGTGTTACTATACCCTAGTACTAATGTTCGCGACATAGATGAATCGGTACTTTTGGCTAGATTCCGCTGATTTGGTGGTACCCCACATGGAAGCTTGGCGGCTTTTCTGGGACTTTATCACTCTGCGGGAGTTGGCCGATGCGTTACCGGGAAACACACCGCTCCAAAACAAGGCACTCACGACTGCAAATGAAATTATGAACGTATTCAAGCGAGGTGACACTTCTACGATTCGGGCTGCTCGTCGTGTGGCTGAAGGCGTCCTTGGGGAGGGCTGGGAGAATAAAGGTGCTGACATTTACAAAGAAGGTCCTCAGCGGGCTGGGGTCTGGGGGATTGGTAAGATCTAACATGCTGTCTGTTTATTCAACTAACGTCTCCGAACAGGACAGTAAGTTGCAATTGGAAATTTTAGCAGTGCTCAAATCAATTTCTTAGCTGCCATATTGATACCGCTTGGCTATGGCCGTACCGTGTAACGCAACAGAAAGTTGCCAGGTCTTGGTCTACGCAAGTTGACCTAATGGACCGTTACCCGGAGCACCGTTTTGCCTCTAGTTCTGCACAACAATACAAGTGGCTTGAAAAGGTAGGCGTTTGTGTATGTGTGCATAATACTGAACCATTGAGCCTGCCACAGCTTTACCCGCCTCTGTTTGAACGTGTCCGCGAGCAAATCTTGTGTGGCAAGTTTCATCCCATCGGAGGAGCTTGGGTTGAACACGATGGGAACATGCCATCTGGCGAGGCACTAATAAGACAGATGTTATATGGCCAGCGGTACTTTGAAAGTCGTTTCGGCATACGATGTGAGACTGGGTGGCTTCCAGATTCATTTGGCTTGACAGGAGCGTTACCGCAAATCATGAGAGGTTGTGGTAGGTATCTTTAATGGGTTAGCAATGGAAGCTGCTAATTCGCCCTCAAGGTATGAAGTATTTCTTCACGCAAAAGCTTTCATGGTAGGTCAAATACTTTAATATACTATTTAGTCACTCGGTTCGTCCGTCACAGGAACAACATGTATATCCTTTGGTTTCCGACACAGTATATAGCAGACTAATTGCGCTTCAGAAATCGGTTCCCTCACTCGACCTTTAACTGGATTGGTATCGACGGAACACAGGTACTATGTCATATGACGCCAGGTACGTAGGGAAGATTATTTCATCTTCATCGTCTGAAAATGTCATAAGTCGACACATATAACTCGCAAGCAAACGTCCACGATGTCAACAAGGGCTTATCCAATCACAAGGCATGTTTGTGAAGCATCGTTTTCTTTCTCGTTCTTACTTGATGGGTGAAGAACTTGGAATCTTCGGACACTGCCCTCCTTGTGTTTGGCAATGGGGATGGCGGAGGTGGCCCATTAGCGAAGATGTTGGAAAGCGTGAGTGACCATCACTCTTTGCAAGTTTAAGTGTATCATATTCTGCGCAGCTGCGACGCATAAGAGCTGTCACGAACACACATCGCGAATTGCCTCCCGTAACTATGGGCAAATCAATCAACGATTTCTTCCATGATGTGGAAGTAAGTACGGCTGAGGGAAGCAAACTACCAAATTGGTGAGAATGTTCAGACATATTGTATCGTAAGTAATCCTAATCTTCTCATAGGCATGGGGAGCTGTATCTCGAGGTACGGGGAGGTGACGGTCATCGAACGAACTGAACTTAATATACATGATAGTTCCACAGAGGGACGTACACGTCCCATGGTAAGCATTTATACAGTATCCACGTGCCGCAGATCTCATTTATCTCCAGGTTCCATCAAAAAGGGCAATAGACATTCCGAAATCTTGCTGCGGGATGCTGAGGTATGAGCTATTCTTTGAGTAGAGCTGTTGAGCTGACCTGATGCAGCACGTTTCTACGCTTGCCTCACTCTCAAAGCTCCATTCAAGCCAAAATGGCAAGGCTGAGTATGTATACCCAAAGGTGAAGATTACTGAAGCTTGGGAGAAGGTTCTTCTCAATCAATGTACGTTGATGCGGTTTAATGTTAGCGTTCTATATTTACGTATGCGCCTCCAGTCCACGACGGTAAACTTTATACACCCAAGCTTCAAATGCTGTTACTGATGCTGACTATCCAGTGCTTCCTGGTTCTGCTATGTAAGCAATCAAATTTGTCGTCTATGCGATAATATCTGATCTGAGGTATAGTGGTATGGTATATGATGATGCCGAGCGACTATACGCAGAAGTTCATCAAGTCTGTGAAATACTCCTGGAAGATGCATTTGATATCCTATTGCCAGACTCTTTCGCACTGACGAAAGATACACCTGCGAATCGTATCGCAAAAGCTGGTAAACTTGTCGCTTATAACACAACGTGTTTTCCCAGGTGGGATGTCGTTGAAGTGCCATTGGGGAGCGCGGGTTCTGCTTTGAAAGGACAGGTAAGTCTATCATAGCATGTTTATGTTTGGGCTGTAGACGAAGATAATATAGGTTATGCAAATGACATCGGATTCGAAGGCAGGTTTCGCTCTAATGAGATGTGATGGCGCGACGCATGGTTTTGCCTGCACTTCCGCCAATTTTGGAACCAATCTCCATAAAACCTTGATGCACGCCACTGGTAAGTTAGGGTTTTACTTCTTAGTTCAGGAACATATTAAATCTCGATAGTTTACACCAACGGATACGATCATTTTGTTCTCAGCAATGGGAGTGTACAATTGACCATCTCCGATGGAAGGATTACATCATTGCTCGATGTCACGCGGGGGTAGGATCTCAGAATGCATCGTGATGCTGATATTGATCGGGTTGCGTCGCTAGCCGTGAATTGATACCCAAAGGAAGTAGCGGTGGGTTGGTTATTTTCGACGATTGGCCAAACTATTGGGATGCTTGGGGTGAGACCTTTGTCACCCAATTATTGGTTAAAATTGATCGAATTGCAATGCAGACGTGGAAATACACCACCTAGAAACCCCTGAGAGGCTCAAGTTTGAGAATATATCCGTCGTTTCTCATGGACCTCTTCGTGCGTCAATTTTAGCGGAGCTCAAGTACAACAAGAGTACGATCAGTGTTACTGTACGTACTCTTTTATATCATCTCAGACCATCCGTTTAACTCACCACCCAGATCTCGTTGGATGCTGTTGGAGGTAAAGACACCTGTCTTCTACTACCATGTGGTGCTAATTAATATAATAGCAACCATCAAGGAAAATTCCAAGTCGTTCTTCCGATTTGATGCACATGTCGATTGGCACGAGCGTCATAAACTTCTAAAATGTACGCCTCTCACTTTAACGGCCGACAACCGTCTTACAGAACGATGCAGTTGAATTGCCGCTTGACATCCATAACGACAACGCCACCTATGAGTGTCAATTTGGTCATGTACAGCGCCCAACACATAAAAACACGACACTAGATATAGCTAAGGTATATCCTTCTCATTGTATTGACTCCAATTTTTAACACGTCCCACAGTTCGAAGTTTGTGGCCACAAGGTATGTTCTTTGCAAACTCCGTAGAAAGTGACGAACTCGCGTATAGTATGCCGACCTGAGCGAGTTCGGATATGGCGTCGCGCTGCTCTCTGAGTCCAAGTACGGGTTCTCATGTCAGGGGAACATTCTCGCCATGTCCCTGCTTCGAGCAGCTACTGCTCCTGATGCCGAACAGGATCAAGGTGCGACGACAATGACTGCCTTTTCCAATGTAGCCGGAAATGACGACCGAGTCATCCTTAGGTGAACATCGCTTTTCTTGGGCAATCTTGCCGCACGATGGACATTTCATCGAGTCCGACGTTCCTATGGCTGCCTACTTGTTCAACTCCCCTCTGAGACGTATGTGTTTAGATGATCGGCTTAGGCATTTTTAACCATAAGCTGCTTCTAGTGAGGTGCGTCCCAGTCAAACGCATGGACGGCCTTGCTCCTTTACCCAAGACTACATTCCGTGTTGAGGGAGCAAGGAACGTCTTCCTGGAGACTGTCAAGCGTGGTGAAGATGACGATTTTGGCTCTTTGAAAATCCCCGATAATACCTCGGGAGCAGAGTCAACGAGCAGCGACGATAATGATGAAACTTTGGCGGCTTCTGTTGCCTCGAGCATCGTAATTGATGACGACAGCCGAAATAAACACATGACAGTGATCCTGCGTTTGTATGAAGCCTTTGGTGGACATGCGAGAGCAAGTGTCAGGATTGTTGGCCACTTCACCTCCTACGTATCTGGAGCACACGAAACGAATATGCTCGAGGAAGAACGAGCCGATATCAATATTCTGCGCGCAGGAGATGAAGGATTTGTCACGAGTGGTATTGAGGGAGAGGATGATTCAAGCTTGATACTTCAGCTCGACAGCTTCAGGGCTTTTGAGGTCAAAACGATCAAGTTGGAAATTCAACGAGCAAGGGTGCACCATGGAGTACGGGGAGCTTTGTCCCAGTCCACTAAGAAGGGGTAAGGCAACTGGTACTCTGTTTTCACCATGTTTATATACTGACTGGTGTATATTAGAAAAAGAGATAGTTGGGTTGATCTCGAACAGGAATAAGGATCCTGCAGAAATCTGCGTAGATATGCGACGCTCTTGTAATTATGTAGGTAGTGTGGTGCATCTCCGAGCCATACGTAGGCGCCACCCTTTTTTGCTGACTCTGACCGTATTGCAACCCTAACCAGCAGTATGACACATCTCGGTCGATAAATGCTCTTTTCTTCTCAGAAATTATTACATTGACAACTAGGAGAGGGAGACCGCTGCCTATGTTCCAAGAGACAGACCATGGAATCAACAAGTCATGTAATCTGATAGGGTCATGATCGATGATCGATGATCCCTACATAGATTGGTGTCTTGAACATCTGTCACACGCCATTACAGTCGAACCCCTCTTAACCCATACCCAAAAATCCCACTTTTTTCCATTTTTGCTCCTCAACTGGCTTTTTGAAGCCCTATAGTGCCTCGAGGTCCCATTTTGTAGACTTATGTACAAATATAATGAGGCACTACACATGTCTGGGGACGTACAGGATCTACGAATATACGGAGATCTATAAGTATGGGTTAAGAGAGGTTCGACTGTATTCAATATTCAATATTCAACTTTCATCAACGTTCAACGTTCAACGTTCAACGTTCAACGTTCAACGTTCAACGTTCAACGTTCAACGTTCAACGTTCAACGTTCAACGTTCAACGTTCAACGTTCAACGTTCAACATTCGATATTCAAATATTTACAGAAATAATAATTGACTGACCGTCTTGAACAACATTTGCGGATAAACTTGATGTCTTTGCGCCATCACACCACTGGTGACTGGCGACCAGGGCTGCATTGCGGTTAAGTCGAGTCAGTAAGGGCGAGGATTGTGTGGGAAATCGACCATATTACCACGTGTGCCACACTTCTGTGAGTCAGAACTCGTAATTCCTTTGTTGTTTCTGATGAATTGGCTGATTTAGACCCCATTTGTTCTTGTAAACCCGGCCACATCATGCTCGTGTTATACTCGTTGAGCTGCCACTCTGTGAATCCACACAGCATCGTATGCACAATCCCCGTTTATCCAAAATCAAGATATGATTGAAACTACTTATATCATGCTCAGAGTTGCTCCAGTACAGTTCACCATCTTCGCAAAGCGATGTCTGTACCTCCTACCCAAGCCGCCACTGAGGATACACCTTTCTCTACCAACGAGGGTATCATAACATTCTTTCTCCATGAATGTTCCTAATCATGATGACTCAGGCCCACTGACGCCTCCACGACCGAGTGGCGGGCCCCTGCAAGTGAAGGACACGCCAGTATCACACAAACAGGCTGGATCGTACCGTTACACGTCCACCTGTTTTCCAACTGCATCTGACCGGAACGCGAAGCTCGGGAAGGAAGTGAACGGATATGTTGTTGGTCCCATGCCCGTCGGCACTTTCTTGGAAAAATATGTTCCTAAACCAGAAACAACGGACACTTTTAGTTTCGATGCAAAGGCGGCCAAGAAGCTTCAGGACAGACTCCCGGCCATGAAAAACGAAGGTGATGCATATCCCGAATGGGTTTGTGCAGTTTTTACCTCGTGGATTTTGTTGCCTGTTTTAACGCCTCTGCTAGATTGCTTTGATGGAACAATACATTGGAAAATACCATTTTGCGGATGTACATAAAGCCGATATAGCACAGCTGTGTGGAAGAGGCATCAGACCCGACGTGGTTCTTCACCAGGAGTCCTTAAAGATGGTAACAACAAATATCAGTGGCACAATATCGAACTAATCGGAGAATTCAAATTGGGTCGTGAGTACGATCCCTTCATCGACGACAATCCCAAGACGATGTGCTCTGAGACTCGATACGGTGAACGTACTCTCGGTCAGATAACGTCTTACGCAACGTGCCATCTGAGTATGCAATGTCGCACTCACGTGTTCCAATTTTTGGTCATCGACGACTATACAAGGCTCTTACGGTGGGATAGATCTGGCGTGGTCGTGACAGAGAAAATTCCCCTCAAAGATGAGTCATTTGCCGAGTTCTTCTGGCGCTTCGCCCGCCTTGGGTCTAAAGTACGCGGGTGGGACTCCACCGTGAGCAAGCCATCGGAAGAAGAATTAAGTCAAGCTATACCCGAGCTGAAGGCGGCCGAAGACAAGTTGAACAAGACCTCTGAGGAAAGTTTCGGTTCCTACACCAAGATCGTCTTTGGGAGAGTGCCTACATTGTCCATCGATTATTCTACTCTGGCCTTCACTCGCCATTTGGACGTGGCACGCGTGGCTACGCAGCATACTGTTTGAAGGACAAGAAAGTCAGATTCCTAAAGTCGACTTGGCGAGTTGACGGCAGGGGGAGGATTCCAGAGCATGAAACATTAAAGAAGCTACATGACGCAGGCGTTCAGCATATTCCTACTGTCGTCGAGTCTTGGGAGGACGCGGATTTGCAAGGAACGCATGTGACTCAGACGCAGGATGCGGCTGAGTGGATGATGGATGATACCAAAAACAAACGCCTGCGAAAGCTGAGGCATTACATTCTCGTCCTCAACGAGTTATGCCGTGATGTGACGACGTTTCGATCATCCAGAGAGCTATTGATGGCATTGAGCGATGCTGCGGAAGGTACACTTTCATTTACCTACCATGGTTATCTTACTGACTTCAGGTTGCAGCACATGAACAAGCAGATGAAAAGGCAAAAATATTGCATCGAGACATCAGCCCTGGAAACATTCTCATCACAGATGACGGTGGTGGCCTCCTGATTGACTGGGATCTGGCAAAGGATCTCAGTGAAACGGCACATGTGACACAAGGAGAATCGCAACCCGAGCGAACCGTATGTAGTTGAGCCTGATGTCCATTGCATTCTGATTATTAGCTGCAGGGTACCTATCAGTTTATGGCGGCTCGATTCGTTAATGACGTACCTCACTTGGACTCTGAGCCTCACAATCGGCTGGATGACATAGAGTCGATGTTCCATGTCCTGCAATGGATCGTGCTGCGCCACATCGATCTTGGAATGCATGGCCCAATTCTTGAAGGCTGCCTTCAAGAATATTTTGATCTTGCTATACCAATGATGACAAGCGGCATGCCTATTTGTGCTGGTCGACTTAAGAGAGTCCAAAACGATTTAAACTTCCACAACCGCCATCCCTTGTTAAGAGACTTACTCAAATGGATCAGAACGGTCATAGCTACGCGTTATATTAATCCGGACGGACCAGGCACATTTGAATCTCTGAGAACAAGGTTTGAAGGTGATGGAATTCCAACACCTATTTCCGACACAAAACCATCACTGGGACATCATCAGCTCAAAGCCCTGTTGGAGAGGAGGGGTTGGCTCGCTACGGCCCTAAGATTTGCTGCAAACGACCCAACATGCCCAACGACAGACGCGAGTGCCCAGATTCTTATAAAGGGAACAAAGTCGGGAATAAGTCCTGCTGGGCAGGAGTATCGTATTTCTAGCGAAAAGCCTCCACGCAAAGTTCGAAGGGGTAATGACGGTCAGCGAAACCCACCCAGAGCTGCAAAAACGAAGGCCAATAGCAATCTCGCTGAGGCGGATGTTGACGATTCCACTGCATTGGTTAGTGGCAGTCTCGCCGTTGCGGATGACGATCCAAGTGAAAGTAAAGACGAAGGACCAAGCAGAAGGCGGAAGAAGAAACCCAATTGAGGTCACTAGGCGCACACCTGCGATCGGCGGAAGTATGTAGTTGTATCATCTACTGGACCTACCAACGAACACAACGAACCCAAACTATTTCTCTACGTCTTTAATGTCTTTTGAAATTTTGTCAACGTGAAAACCGTGACCTGGTCATCTCGCTGGGCAAGTGGCGTGCGTCGAACAGGAACAAGGAGCAGAAATCTGCGTAGATACGCGACGCTCTTGTAATTATGTATGTAGTGTGGCGCATCTCCAAACCATACGTAGGTGCCACCCTTTTTTGCTGACTCTGACTGTATTGCAACCCTGACCGGCCTGACCAGCAGTATTACACGTCTCTGTCGATAAATGCTCTTTTCTTCTCAGAAATAAATGCAATCTAATTATAACATTGACAAGTAGGAGAGGGAAACCGCTGCCTATGTTCCAAGAGCCAGTCACAAGTCACGTAATCTGATAGGGCCATGATCCCTACTTGATACCGGCTGGATGTGATATAGAAACAGGACATCTGTCACACACCATTATGTACATGGTCGTGCCGGCACAATCACCAGATCAAGGTTCTCCTGTCAATCGTCGGTTTTTTGTGTTCACTGGTCCAGCAAAGTACAAACGATCGTATTCAATATTCAATATTCAACGTTCATTCGATATTCAATATTTACATAAATAAAGACTGGCTGTCATGTCTTCAACAATAAACTTGATGTCTTTCCGCCATCACACCACT
This sequence comes from Amanita pallidorosea, assembly GCA_023014475.1. Classification (NCBI taxonomy): domain Eukaryota; kingdom Fungi; phylum Basidiomycota; class Agaricomycetes; order Agaricales; family Amanitaceae; genus Amanita; species Amanita pallidorosea. Next base: position 291,464 of record JAEBUS010000031.1, on the reverse strand, counting down.
GGTGACTGGTTGCAGTTAAGTCGAGTCAGTAAGGGGAGGCTTGTGTGGGAAATCGACCATATACCACCCTGTTATTGTGTGTGCCACACTTCTGTGAGTCAGGACTCGTAATTCCTTCGTTGTTTCTGATGAACAATCACAATTCGCTGATTAGACCCCATTTGTTCTTGTAAACCCGGCCACATCATGCTCGTGTTATACTCGTTGAGCTGCCACTCGTGAATCCACACAGCATCGTATGCACAATCCCCGTTTGTCCAAAATCAAGATATGATTGAAACTACTTCATATATTATGCTCAGAGTTGCTCCAGTACAGTTCACCATCTTCGCAAAGCGATGTCTGTACCTCCTACCCAAGCCACCACTGAGGATACACCTTCTCTACCAACGATGGTATCATAACATTCTTTCTCCATGAATGTTCCTAATCATGATGACTCAGCCCACTGACCTCCACGACCGAGTGGCGGCCCCTGCAAGTGAAGGACACGCCAGTATCACACAAACAGGCTGGATCGTACCGTTACACGTCCACCTGTTTTCCAACTGCGTCCGACCGGAACGCGAAAGCTCGGGAAGGAAGTGAATGGATATGTTGTTGGTCCCATGCCCGTCGGCACTTTTTTGGAAAATATGTTCCTAAACCAGAAACAACGGACACATTTGATTTCAATTCAAAGGCGGCCAAGAAGCTTCAGGACAGACTCCGGCCATGAAAAACGAAGGTGATGCATATCCCGAATGGGTTTGTGCAGTTTTCGCCTCGGGGATCTTGTTGCCTGTTTTAACGCCTCTGCTAGATTGCTTTGATGGAACAATACATTGGAAAATACATTTTGCGGATGTACACAAAGCCGATATAGCAAGCTGTGTGGAAGAGGATCAGACCGACGTGGTTCTTCACCAGGAGTCCCTAAAGATGGTAACAACAAATATCAGTGGCACAATATCGAACTAATCGGAGAATTCAAATTGGGTCGTGAGTACGATCCCTTCATCGACGACAATCCCAAGACGATGTGCTCTGAGACTCGATACGGTGAACGTACTCTCGGTCAGATAACGTCTTACGCAACGTGCCATCTGAGTATGCAATGTCGCACTCACGTGTTCCAATTTTTGGTCATCGACGACTATGCAAGGCTCTTACGGTGGGATAGATCTGGCGTGGTCGTGACAAAGAAAATTCCCCTCAAAGATAGTCATTTGCCGAGTTCTTCTGGCGCTTCGCCCGCCTTGGGTCTAAAGTACGCGGGTGGGACTCCACCGTGAGCAAGCCATCGGAAGAAGAACTAAGTCGAGCTATACCTGAGCTGAAGGCGGCCGAGGACAAGTTGAACAAGACCTCTGAGGAAAGTTTCGGTTCCTACACCAAGATCGTCTTTGGAGAGAGTGCCTACATTGTCCATCGATTATTCTACTCTGGCCTTCACTCGCCATTTGGACGTGGCACGCGTGGCTACGCAGCATACTCTTTGAAGGACAAGAAAGTCAGATTCCTAAAGTCGACTTGGCGAGTTGACGGCAGGGGGAGGATTCCAGAGCATGAAACATTAAAGAAGCTACATGACGCAGGCGTTCAGCATATTCCTACTGTCGTCGAGTCTTGGGAGGACGCGGATTTGCAAGGAACGCATGTGACTCAGACGCAGGATGCGGCTGAGTGGATGATGGAGGATACCAAACACAATGGCCTACGGAAGTTGAGGCATTACATTCTCGTCCTCAACGAGTTATGCCGTGATTTGACGACGTTTCGATCATCCAGAGAGCTATTGATGGCACTAAGTGATGCTGCAGAAGGTACACTTGCATTTACCTGTGGCTATCCTTGCTGACCTTTGGGGTGCAGCACATGAACAAGCAGATGAAAAGGCAAACGTATTACATCGAGACATTAGTCCTGGAAACATTCTCATTACGGATAATGGTGGTGGCCTCCTGATTGACTGGGATCTGGCGAAGGATCGCAGTGAAACGGCACATGTGGCACAAGGAGAATTGCAACCCGAGCGAACCGTATGTAATTGAGCCTGACGTCCATTGCATTTCTGATTATTGGACGACTGCAGGGTACCTATCAGTTTATGGCGGCTCGTTTCGTCACTGACGTTCCCCACTTGGACTCTGAGCCTCACAACCGGCTGGATGACATAGAATCGATGTTCCATGTCCTCAATGGATCATACTGCGCTATGTCAATCATGGAATGCCTGCCTATGACCTTGGAACCATTCTGCAAGACTACTTTGATCGCGCTGTACCGAGGCCAGGCAAGATGCCTAGGTGTGTTGGCCGGCGAGATGGAATCCAAAATGACCTACCTTGGAATCAATTGCATCGCCTCCATCCCTTCTTAAGAGATCTACTCAAAGTGATCAGAAAGACCATAGCTACGCGTTACGTTAATCCGGACGAATCAGGCACTCAATTTGAATCTCTGAGAACAATGTTTGAAAGTGATGGAACGTCAACGCCTGTTTCCGACCCCAAACCATCGCCGGAACATTATCGCCTCAAAGCCCTATTGGAGAGGAGGGGTTGGCTCGCGGTAGCCCTACGACGTGCTGCAGCCGACCCAGCATGCCCAGCGACGGACGCGAGTGCATCCCAGACTCTTGTAAAGGGACCAAAGTCGGGAATAAGTCCTACTGGGCAGGAGTATCGTAATTCTAGCGAAAAGCCTCCACGCAAAGTTCGAAAGGGTAATGACGGCCAGCGGAACCCGCCCAGAGCAGCAAAAACGAAGGCCAATAGCAATCTCACTGAGGCGGATGTTGGCGATTCCACTGCATCGGTTAGTGGCGGTCTCAACGTTGCGGATGATGATCCAAGTGAAAGTAAAGACGAAGGACCAAGCAGAAGGCGGAAGAATCCCAATTGAGGTCACTAGGCGTGCACCTGCGATGGGCGGAAGTATATAGTCGTTACATCTACTAGTACCTACCAACGAACACAACGAACCCAAACTATTTTTGTTAATGTCTTTTTAGTGAAATTTTGTCAATGTGAATACCGTGACTTGGTCATCTCGCTGGGCAAGTGGCGTGCGTGGAAACTGGCAATGACAAAGTTGTCCACCGACTGTGAGCGCTGAACTCCAGTCAGGAATGTTGTAAACATAGAATGAGTGATGCATCAGCAAACCCTGGTGGTACTCCAGGCTGCTCCAGAGCACTCTATAGCGACAAAAGAGAAAAAACGGCCTTGTCATCTGTTGCAGATAATGGATCCTCAACAAAATCGAAAGGGAGAAAAATCGGATGGTGATAACAAGGCCAAGGTGACCAAAGTTGATGCAACAGGGAAACGAACCGGCACAACTTGAACAATGGGGTAACAATGACTTTGATATGGTTGACGATGTCTTTTGAGTATGTATCTGCCACGGCGAAAACAATAATTAGTAATGGTATATGCCGGTGAACGGCGGCACGCGGCACAATATTTCCCTTGTCACTGCGTGACCTTCCGGGGGTTCCTCTCACGGACCATTTATTACCAGTGGATGCTAGTGAAAGCACGGTACTGCATGGCGACGACTTTGGCCGTTAAGAAATCTTCTTTATCTTCATCTTCAGTGAGCATGGCCTCTATATCAACACAAAGTCCAGACACAATGCAAACCGCACACGAGTACGGAGATATTATTTCATCTTCTCGATTTATTTCCTTATTACCAACGCTTCGACCTTCCACAGCTTCAAAAGTCCGTGATGATAAACTCAAAGGGGAAGAAAGCCAGCCCACATCTCACGTTAACAAATTGAACGAATGCTGGTGACTCGTGTCTGCTTCCTTTAAGAGTCACCACGACGCATCACAAGCGAACGTCCCAGACTCGCAAGAACGACAACTTGAGCCTCATTGTTTGCTCAAGTTCATGACAAGTCTATATGCGCCGTCGCGCCGAAGAGCAATGCGAGCAGGAAAGTAACTCCAAGACGCCGGTGCGAGCTAAACCCGGGACTCCTCATTGCTATGCGGTTTTTATCTTGGGCTGGATCCCCTACACAGCAATAGCTCCACCTCGTCCGCACACGTTCTATTCTTGAACAGCTGTCTCACTTTTTGTCATCAAAAGGTCAAGATTTCGTGCATGTCAGCAGATGTCGACTGCTTCAACACATTCATATCACAATGGATCATATCAACAACATGTGGTGTATTTCCCATATGATGTAAACGTATCCATACCAAGACGCCTGACTTACTCAGTTGTAAGCAGGGGTCAACGGCAGATATGTGGTATGTCTTGCGCAAAGCTAGGACTTTGTAACAAAATGTCAGGCCTTGACGGGAAAGCACGACTCTCTCCCAAAGCTTTGACCGCCATGGAATTACTTGGACATGAGCTGGACAATCGATCGAATTGCAGTAGTCATGGTCGTTGAGCAGTAGTAACACCTCCGCAGATTCGTTGCCGGAGAAGGCGAATCTGCATTAGCCGTATTTTTGCTACATGACTCGGCAAATTATCGCCTACCTTAGAACTGACGTAGGGTAGCTATGCGCCAAGTCTTTTGCATTGTCAAGGCAATGCCTAAAATCATTCGCCAGAGATGGTCCTCGCACAAGCAAGTACTGAGCGACGAGCAAGTCGATCATAATAAGAGTCAGCGCGGTGACTCGGCAGTGACTCGGCACCGACAAGAGTTGTGGCGGAGTCGGAAATCTGCAACGTCGTTGGTTGGACTGCAACCACCACGCTACTCGTCGCCATCGTTTCCTTAGACGGCAGCTTCTCATCCACGGCATCAAGTTTGTTTAGCAAGGCAATCCTATACACTCTGCTGTTACCTCCACCAGAGTCCAGGCTCTCGTCCTACCGCTTTGCCAAGTTCTGGTTCTTTCTCTTTGTCGCAGCCTTGTCGTCTTAGTTCTTCAAAACTCTCTGCAAATTTCAAAAAAACTATATTCAATACCACTCAAAACATTTTCAAGCGTAGGCGCGACCAGGATTATTTGCGTTTGATTCCGACTTTTTCGCATCTGTTGTCGCATTCATAACCAATATGCTTGGCCATCAATTCGCGTATTCTGCCGCTCCGGTTCGCAAAGTGAAGGAAGTCCAGTTTGGGATTCTTTCTCCCGAGGAGATTGTGGGTCTTTTTAATTATTTTTTTCGCTGCACCATAACAATGCTCAATGGTGGTCTTTGAACGTCACAGAAAGCCTACTCAGTCGCCAAGATTGAACATCCTGAAGTTATGGATGAGGCCACGCATAAACCAAAGATCGGGGGTCTGATGGATCCAAGGATGGGCACTATTGATCGGAACTTCAAGTGCCAGACATGTGGAGAAGGAATGGCTGAATGTCCAGGGCACTTTGGCCACATTGAATTGGCGAGGCCTGTGTTTCATCCTGGTATGCCTCGACAACTATTTATAACGGGGTGACTGTCTCATGCGGCCTTGTCTAGGCTTCATTGTCAAAGTGAAGAAAATTTTGGAGAGTATTTGTGTAAATTGTGGAAAGTTGAAAGCCGACATCGTGAGTTATAATTCCCGCTTTCCTCTACTCGTTTCGCACCCCACCACCCAAATTTTCTGGGGGCTCTCTCCAGATATGGAGAACCCCAAGCCACGTACCGCGGCAGTTCCCTTCATCTTAGGGCGCTCTTCCAACATGGGGATTGGGAAATGACGCGCGTTTTCGGTCGCTTGATCGCCGCGTTGTTTCCCGAACATCCACCCTGTGTTTGGTTGGGCACGAGGTGCGTGGTGAAATGGGGGGCTGAACGAGGAGTGCGGAAAAGATGACAGTGCGTTTGCCGTGAAAAAGCAATGCTCGTGTCAGTGTTGGATCGGCTTTACCACCCCCGGCTGTGACGCAGCATGGGTCGTGTGTTTATATAGGCCCTGCACTTACGACAGTTATGTTTGGCCCCTATCATTGTTTACCTCACATGGTTTTGTGGGAACTTGGTTTTTTTGGGTTTAAACATTGTTAGTAGACACACGATGCTGACATTTTTATTCGCATATTTGAATTATTCCGACTGAAATATGCTGGGTTTTTCACAATTGTAAGATGGAGCCTAATTTTGCGGACAAAATTCGGCATATTCGCGATCCCAAAGCACGCATGGCTGTCGTTTGGAACCATTGCAAGACAAAAATGGGTTGCGAACCTGATGAGCCTCCAAAAGAGGATGGTGCAGAAGGCGAGAATGATGAACCAAAGAAGGGCCATGGTGGTTGCGGCCATATTCAACCTCAGATTCGGAAAGAAGGTCTAAAATTGTTTGTACATTACAAGAAGACCAAGGATGATGACGAGGTTTGTATATATGAGACGCGACCATTCACGGTTCTTGACTAAACGGCGTATACTCAGGATATGAAGTCCCTTCAGCCGGAGAAACGCCCGTTCACCCCGTCTGAGGTTTATACAACGTTCAAGAAAATGTCAGACTCTGATCTTCACCTTCTTGGATTGTCGGACGAGTACGCACGTCCGGAGTGGATGATTCTAACGGTTTTGCCTGTTCCACCACCACCTGTGCGGCCAAGTATTGCCGTTGATGGAGGCACAATGCGAAGTGAGGATGACTTGACGTATAAGCTGGGTGATATCATCAAAGCATCCGCCAATGTGCGTCGATGCGAGCAAGAAGGTGCTCCCGCGCACGTTATTAACGAATTCGAACAACTTCTCCAGGTTCGTCACAAGGTCCTTTTTCAGTTCCATATATCTGAACTTGTTTAGTTCCACGTTGCGACCTACATGGATAACGACATTGCTGGAGTCCCTCAGGCGTTACAGAAATCCGGCCGTCCTGTCAAGGCCATCCAAGGAAGGACGTCTGCGTGGCAACTTGATGGGAAAACGTGTCGATTTCTCGGCTCGAACAGTCATTACCGGGGATCCTAATTTGGAGCTGGATGAAGTCGGTGTACCCAGGAGCATTGCAATGAACCTGACGTACCCAGAGCGGGGTAGGTTCGGCGGTTATATTTCATTGGCCGAAAGCTGACATTCGTTTTCTAGTTACACCATATAATATTGCGTACCTTCAGGAATTGGTTCGTAACGGTCCAACAGCATACCCTGGTGCAAGATACGTTGTACGAGATACGGGCGAGAGGATCGATTTGCGCTACAATAAGCGTGCAGATGCTCACCTTCAGTACGGCTGGATTGTGGAGCGTCATTTGAAAGATGGAGAGTAAGTGCCCGAGTGTCCAGCCAAGTCACCTTCTAACCTCTTCACTTTAGCTTCGTCCTCTTCAATCGACAGCCCAGTCTGCACAAAATGAGTATGATGAGTCACCGTGTCAAGTTGATGCCATATTCAAGTATGTGCATCACTATATTTTCTTTTCTTTGTCGTTAAGTAATTCTTCAGCATTCCGCCTCAATCTATCTGTGTATGTTAACATGATACGGTTTATGTGATAAATTTGAACTGATTATTCTCGTAGGACCCCCCCATACAACGCCGACTTTGACGGTGACGAGATGAATATGCAGTGAGTATACGTATTTGTCTCTACGTTTCATTCTTTGACGGCGCAAATCAGCATTCCTCAGAGCGAGGAGACAAGGGCGGAATTATCACAGATCGCTTGGGTACCTCGCCAGGTAGACTTGATGACCTAGCTTACTCGTACAGTGTTTGACCGCTGCCAGATCATTTCACCGCAAGCCAACAAGCCAGTCATGGGGATTGTGCAAGACACACTCTGTGGTATTAGGAAGCTCACTCTGCGGGATACATTCCTGGATTGGAACCAAGTGCAAAATATTCTTCTTTGGGTACCAGATTGGGACGGCTCTGTGCCAATTCCCGCCATACTCAAGCCTAAGCCTCTATGGAGTGGGAAGCAGATTCTGAGTATGACAATACCTCGTGGTATAAACATCCACCGGTCTCCTGATCCCAAGTCATCTAATCCCGTATTTGATGATGGAATGATGATTGAAAACGGAGAAATTATCTTCGGCATTGTCGAGAAGAAGACGGTCGGTGCTTCGCAGGGTGGTCTTGTTCATGTTGTCTTTCGAGAAAAAGGTCCAGAAGCAACTCGAATGATGTTGACGGGTATACAGATGGTGGTTAATTACTGGCTGTTCCACAATGGCTTCAGCATTGGTATCGGGGATACCATCGTCGACCGACCGACCATGGAATATATAAGAAGATCAATTCAGGATCGCAAATCGAACGTCGCCAAGCTCATCGATGATGCAATACATGACCATCTTAAAGCTAAGCCTGGTATGACGTTACGTGAATCCTTTGAAAGCATGGCCGAGCGTGAGTTGAATTTGGCTCGCGATCGATCCGGAAAATATGCGCAGGAGCACATGAAGGAGGATAACAACGTCAAGCAGATGGTAGTCGCTGGTTCGAAAGGATCCTTCATCAATATATCGCAGATGTCTGTTTGCGTCGGTCAGCAATCTGTCGAAGGTCGTCGAATACCCTTTGGATTCCGCCACAGGTCACTGCCGCATTTCACCAAGGATGATTTCGGCCCCGATGCAAGGGGTTTCGTGGAGAATTCATATTTGCGAGGGTTGACACCTCAGGAGTTCTTCTTTCACGCCATGGCTGGGCGTGAAGGTCTTATTGATACCGCCGTCAAGACCGCAGAAACTGGTTACATTCAACGTCGGCTTGTCAAAGCACTTGAAGACGTTATGGTCTGTTACGATGGCACAGTGCGGAATTCACTCGGTGACCTCATCCAATTTATATACGGAGAAGATGGGATGGATGGAGCCTTTATCGAAAAGCAGACCATCGAAACGTTCGGTCTCAATGACAAGGAATTCGAACACAACTATCGTGTTGATGTGACTGATCCTGCAGGAGGATTCTTGCCTGGGGTCCTGCAAGTTGGTATTGACGACAGCTCTTTGGAACTTCAGGCGAAGCTCGACGAAGAATATAATCAGTTGGTTTCAGATCGTCGAACTCTTCGAAAATTCATATTCCCCCGCGCCCCTACGTCGCTGCCCCATTATCTCCCTGTAAACCTGTTCCGTATCGTGCAAAACGCCCTTCAGATCTTCCACATCGACCGGCGTAAACCTAGCGATCTTGATCCGGCCTATATAGTCGATGCGGTACGGGAGCAGTGCAAACGCCTAATTGTGGTTCGAGGGGATGATCCTCTGAGCGTGGAGGCGCAGGAGAACTCGTCCCTGATGTTCAAGATGCATTTACGTGCCACTTTTGCTAGTCGACGGGTTCTGGAAAGATTCCACCTGACGCGAGAGGCTTTTGACTGGGTGTTGGGCGAAGTGGAATCCAAATTCAACCAATCTTTGGTTCACCCCGGAGAAATGTGTGGTACTTTGGCTGCGCAATCGATTGGAGAGCCGGCGACTCAAATGACATTGAACACCTTCCACTATGCCGGTGTGTCGAGTAAAAACGTCACTCTCGGTGTCCCACGTCTCAAAGAAATTATCAACGTTGCCACGAATATTAAGACGCCAGCACTTACCGTTTATCTCGAGCCAGACATTGCCGGGTCGTCAGGTCTTGCGAAGAACGTGCAACAAGAGCTTGCGTATACGTCCTTGCGCACAGTGACTGCTGCCGTAGAGATTTGGTATGATCCTGATCCCACCTCCACGATCATTGAAGAGGACCAAGTCTTCGTCGAGTCTTTCTTCGCCATTCCTGATGAGGAAATTGAATCCAAATTGCATCTCCAATCCCCCTGGTTGCTACGTCTTGAGCTAGATCGTGCAAAGATGATTGATCGCAAATTGACAATGCACTACGTGGCAAGCCGGATTGCCGAGAGTTTTAAAACAGATCTTTTCGTTATTTGGAGTGAAGACAACTCCGAGAAGCTAATTATCCGTTGCCGTGTTTTGGGTGGAGGCGATAAAGAGGATGATGGTCTAGGTTCCATCGAGGAGGATATCTTTTTGCGGCAACTCGAGAACACGATGCTCAATTCAGTCAGCTTACGCGGTGTCAAGGGGATCAAACGTGTTTTCTTGACAGAGCAAGACAAGGTTGTGATTGCGCCCGATGGTAGCATCAGAACAGATTACGAGAAGGAGTGGGTGCTGGAAACGGACGGCGTGAACCTCAAGACAGTGATGTGTGTCGAAGGCGTCGACTTCATGCGAACATACTCCAATAGCTGCGTGGAAATATTCAATGTTCTCGGTATTGAAGCTGCAAGAGCTGCTATCATGAAGGAGCTGCGTGGGGTTATTGAATTCGACGGTTCATACGTCAACTACCGTCACCTTGCACTTTTGTGCGACCTCATGACGCACCGCGGAACGTTGATGGCCATCACTCGTCACGGAATCAATCGTGCAGATACTGGTGCTCTAATGAGGTGTTCGTTTGAAGAGACTGTCGAAATTCTCATGGAAGCGGCTGCGGTTGGCGAGAAAGATGACTGTCATGGAATTGCGGAAAATGTTATGTTCGGTCAGATGGCGCCTATGGGTTCAGGCTCCTTCGACGTTGCTCTCGACATTGACATGTTGAAGGACGCAATAGTCGATCATCGACTACCAGTACAGACTTTAATGGCTGCTCAAGCTGATGGTGGCATGACACCAGGGCAAGTTGCCATGACACCTTATGACACGAATTCGCCTGTATGGCAAGATGGGTTATTCAAGGGTGACCAAGCATCCTTCTCGCCTCTCGCAGCCAGCGGAGGTGAGGACTCGGCGAGCTTCCACTATCTCAGCTATGGTCAGAGTCCTCTGGGTGCTGGCGGTATGTCCCCTGCAGGTCCAGGTTATAGTCCGAGTTCGCCAAACGTATACTCGCCAACATCGCCGAGCTTCATGCCAACCTCACCATTTGCTGGTGCAACGTCCCCATTTGGTACTTCGCCATACGCTACTTCGCCGTTCTACGATAGGGCTAGAGGACCGACATCTCCCACGTATTCACCTACATCACCGGTGCTTAATCTAACATCACCTGCATATTCACCGACAAGTCCTCGCTACTCGCCGACATCTCCCTCGTTTTCACCGACATCTCCACGGTACAGCCCCCAGTCCCCTTCGTTTAGCCCGACGTCTCCGCGGTACTCGCCCACAAGTCCGTCATTCAGCCCGGCTTCTCCACGATGTAAGTATACCTAACATCTGTTTTTAGTCTTACTGATTGCCACTATATGCAGACTCGCCAAGCAAGTATTCCCTCTTTTTCGGATTGTACGAATGTACTGATCACTTGATACTCTTAATTCCTTTCTCCAGCATGTGAGTGTTTGCATTGGGGCGTATTGGGTTACAAACTAATCAATGGTGTAGCACCTGCGCAGATGTCACCGTCGTCTCCCAAATATTCGCCAACGTCACCATTAGCTTCCCCTGCATCCCCCAAATATTGTGAGTTTCACATTCATTTTCACGACGAATTGATATTCATGTTGCTTTAGCCCCTACTTCGCCCACGTATTCACCAGCCTGTGAGTATCTCGAAAATATTTCGTTGAAAGATTTACTTACATATCTTCACTCCCGCAGCACCCGCATATTGTGAGTCACCCAGTGCAAACCTTATTTTCGTCCTCGCTGACCCATTATGCAGCTCCTGCTTCCCCCGCTTACAGCCCCACGTCACCCCGGTGGTCCCCATCAAGTCCCGCTCAAAATGGCGCGTCGCGCAACCACGCATACCAGTCGAAGCCGTCCTGGGATTGATGTCTTATGGAGGTTTTGATTTCCTTTTGGTATCTCGTATCGTTTCACGCATTATATCTAGTCGTCCGTTTAACATCATGCCATCCTTGTAGAATTACAACACTTTACTAGTGAGCTAGATGTGATATTTGGTTTACTATTATTGTCCCTAATTGCAAAACCTGTTGCGTGAAGTGCGCATTCGTATAATTTACCTCATACCCATGAATGGGCCTATCCATACACCCGCGCTAGCCAACGCATCGTAAATCAGCGCAGGTGACGCAGGAATAAATTCGATGGATGGATTATTTCGTGCCATGTCAACGTTTGACTCCTTCGCTTGAAATCTTTACATTCGTGTTCTCGGTATTGGGGCTGGGAAGGAGCTGCGTGGCGTTCGACGGTTATTTGTATGTCATGCTTCAAGCTTTGAGGCCTCGAGAGTCGAGACTGCCTAGGTAGCGCAATCAGAGCGTGTCACAAAACAGAATAGAGACGTTGATTTAGCAGCCTTGCTGTGTAGATCGCATATCAGAGAGTCTAGTGAGCGAGAAGGAACCACATTGATTCTCCTACTACTACGAATATGATTTGTCCAGTAGAGAAGCTATCGCTGCGTAAACATCTCCTTGTACCCGGCTCACCTTCCCACTGCCTATCTCCGCTGGTAGAAAAGGTCCCGGTCCATCTGAAGACAGGTAGCCAGCACCAGACGGTGCTTCATTCCGGGTGTGCAATCTTTGCGGCGCCGAGATTAAACTTGGGGGTATAGGAGGAGGCGTAGTAAAGGACGTGTAGCTTGTGCTATGCCGAACAGCGCCTCGCGACCGGGCGTCGGGCTCGAAATCAGAGCGTGGAGAGGGGCAATAGTCTTCCAAAATTTCCGAAGTCGCGCAATCGGTTGAGGCGACGGAGGGTTCCTTGGACATGTACAGGGAACCTGTATGGGGCACATATGATACACGACTCGAGCTCCCGGAAAAAGAAAGCGGAGGAAGATGTGGTGCTGAGGATGACGGGTTGCCTTGTGTACCGGCGATCCCTAGTTCGTTGATATTGGGCGAGGATGAAAAGTGGGTCGGCGTCATAGAGAGATTCCTGATCCTAACAGATCGGCTGGGCGTGACTGGCCTCGAGCGATTTGTGTAGCCCGATGCTGAGCGGATACTAGACCTGCTCAAGACCGAGCGATCCATGTGGCTTTGGTATGTGAATGGGTTTCTTGTAATATGACGAGGCTCGCTCGTCACGGAGAACCCAATAGGGGTAGTCTGCGGTATGCTTGGAACCGACACTGGCATAAATAGAGGAATAGGCTGCAGTTGTATGGGGTGAGGTAGTTGAGGAGCCGTTGACGTGGGCTTAGCATCTCCAGTCCTACCGTGTTGAGAAGAGGAGCATGTTCTCGATCTGTGTAGTTTTTCCAGCAACTGTCTGTCCTTTTCACGGTCCTTGAGTAGATTGCCACGGTGTCGAATTGCTAGACCGCCTGCGACGAGCAAGGCGACGGCCGCGGCTGAAAGAGGAACCGCATATGCTGCAACAGGAGTGGGGCGGCCAGATGATAAGAGATTATTAGAGTCAACAAATATTGGAGCTTTAGAGGCGCTTGGCAAAACTTTTGTGGTAGAGTTTCCTGGAGATGAGCTATCGGAAACCGGTGCTGTGACGTTTTGCTGAGAAAATGGCGCCTGAGCAGATGGAGTATTTCCATGCAGTGGTTCAACACTTGAAGTAGCTCCGGCTCCATCTACTCTCGCTGTAGGCGATGACTTGTTGTCATTTGATGCGTCAGGAGTCGCGATTGGAATTGATGAGTCACTGGTGGGCATGCTCGAAGCATTTGCCGACGCTATGAAAAACGATTAGCTGAGTGGAAGCATCCTAACAAAAACATACGAGAGACTGAGAATACGGGTGATTGTACGACCGATCCAAAGTTATCCTCCATATCCAAGTAATAAGATCCTGCTTCAGATATGCCTGGAACCTCCCTAATGTACTTGAGCTTATGCGAAAAGCGAAACCAGTTCAACTTACATAGTAGCCTGGTAGGAACTACTGTCCGTTTGTTCCACAGCTGGCCAGATGCGATCCCCGCAGATGTCATCATCGCGGCTGACCCGTATAAAGATGCGTCTGTTCCTCATGTATGCGCGGCGCGTGTTTTCCGAGCCTGAGGTCTGGCATAGTTTGAAAGAGGGTGAGATGACGGGCTTTTTGGATGTCCATTGGGCGTTGAGCGTGTCACCAGAATGGAAGGCAGCACCGGATACGGGCTCTACGAATGAAATATCCGAAGAGTCTGCATCGCCGTTGTGGTCCTTTGCCAAGGATACGGACGCGAGTAGGAAAAAACCAATAGATGTTGACAAGTACATGAAGACCAGCTTCAGAGTAAAAGGAGAAGAAGTGGGAATGGAAATGGTTGGAGAGTGGCGTGAAACTGGATCTAGAAAGTGGCTGACGACTAATCGGCTGTTGGAGTGGAGGCTGTCGAGTCGATCTCCATTTTGACGCTCGCGGTCGGTTTCGCAACAGAAACAAGGGGTCGTTGAGAGAACCGCGTCAGTAAGTTTCTGTTGGACGGGTAAGTGAGAGAATCGGCAGGGGAATACAGAGTTGCGGTACATTTTGCGATCTCGTAGATGCTCTAACATTTGTATAACCTCTTCCTGCTCTTCTATTACAAGTTCTCCTCCAGGGAGGTTAGAGGCAAGCTCTCTAGCCTGCGACATTGCATTTTTATAATCATTTGTCTGCATGATGGGGTCAACATTAAGTATGTTTACAGTTGAATACCGACAGCCTGAAGAAGCGCCTGTTTAGCCTGCGCCGTCGTCACACCATCTGGATTCTGAGTAAGCTCTAGAACGGTGACGAGTTTTGATAGCAGGCTCTGGTAGACGTCCGTCGGGAGTGAGGAGGACATGAGGGAACCGGTCACGTGTGTTCTATTAGTAATCGTTCTTCGTTGCGTGCCATTTGTGAAACTCTAACACGGATAGACGAACGTAACATGTCACATGTCACGTAAAACCGAAGAAACACCGTGAACCAAGGGAAAGCTCATACTGGCATCACATTGTCAAAAGGTCGAATCTTTGCATGGAGTTCTACGCCGTTGACCGTTAAAAGACGCGAGCTCTGTCTTACGTGAAATCAATGACTGTCGTGACCTGCAGCAGGCGTATATCGGAATCAGATTCTGCCGGACCTTCGTCGAGTACGGATATACTCAGCTTATGAAACAGCGGTAAGCTCCATCGATCATACAAACATCTGTCTTCATTCAGGAATCAAACAGTCCTTTGAATGAATTGAAGAATCTTGACACACCTTACTGGCTGCAAGTGAAAGAAATAGCTGATTATTTTGGCTGAGCAGGCTGTCCTTGCCACCCCGTCATCAAGTCGTGACAAGCCCGTAGAGCGTTTCAATAGAACTGAAATCAAATCTGTCTAATCACATAACAACGTTCGAGACTGATCGTGCTATTCTGAGGATGACTAGTCCGTCGTAGGGGTGGGGCGTCTTTCCAACTTTGACGGACTGAATTTAAACCAGGCGGCTGACAATCAATTATATTTAAGTTCTACTCACGAGCATCGCTCTCTCTCTAGTTACCCACCATGCACGCTATCATGACATGCACTGCTCCCAATTTTGCTGACGCTGGTCGTCAACCCCTTACAACCATCCACAACTTTCCCAACCGCTCATCTGAAGTGGTTTACATTGTTGCAGACGCAGAGGACACGCCGGTCGCCGCGTCGCCAGTGCCAGTGCCTGCTCTTAAGCGCGTCAAGACTGTCAACGGACTGGGAGGTCTTGCCATGCTTCAACGCCGACGTTTTCTTCTTTCTCAGCGAGCTCAGGCTTGTTCTCTTAAGCGCGTCAGAACTGTCAACAAGCTAGAAGGTTTTGCCATGATTACACGCAGAAAGGATCGTGATAAGGCTTCTCCTCTTAAGCGTGTTCGGACAATAAACAAATCTGCTGGTCTGGCCATCGTCGAGCGTCGGAGGACTCTTTCTGCGGAAAAGAACTCTGGAAACGGTTTACTTATACTTGCCGCTCTTGGGCGCGTAAGAGCTTTTACCAAGCGGGCTGGCCTTGACATACTCCGACGCGGGAAGGTGCTTCTCCTTGGGGGATCAGTTCCTCGAGCTCACCCGCCCCCCGGGGGCTTGGGCAACCGTGCCCAATAGGTTTTCTTTTTTCTTTTTCCCCCCTTCCTTTTCAAGTGTAGCTGACGTCTTTCCTATCTAGTGTTGTTATCGGTTGTGCCACCGTCTTGCCTATCTATGTAGTTCTGTTCCCAGTTATGCCGTTCTTTAAGACAATTTCTCTTCTCTTGTGAGTTTCTCGCCGTTGGGTTTGTTGGCTGACGTTTGTATTGCAGGGTCCCGTCCCCATCCCCGCCCAGCCCGCCTCGTTCGCCCATCATAGGTGCGTCAATTCTTTCCTGGGGGATGGTGGGGAAGGCCATACTAGGTGGCCTTCCTTTCCTCGTGCTTCCCTTGTCGTGGGCCCCGGGCTTAAGACCTTTGTGTCGACCAAAAAGCACGTTAAATAAATCGCGGCGGATCGTTATTATTGCGCATGTAACACTAACAATCAGGTTCGCTGGACATGCTGCTTTTAGGTGTCAGTGAACACGCTGCCTCGTCTCTCTTACTTTCTTTGATTATCTTCGCGTTTGAATAATGACCAGCTTCCTGGTAGAGTACATGGAAATACAATTAAAATATGTTGCATCGCGAACTAATCGGGTTGATGCTCGGATACAATGCTTAGTCATCAAATGCAGGATCGTCATTGGCTGAAGCGGTGTTCAGTTGAGAGTTGGATTCGAAATGCCAGCGACGCATACCATCGCCGTCCCTCCGCCTCCCACCTTGTACGTCGTGGCAAGGAACGGCTCAGATCGTAAGCCCACCGCTTCGTTATTTTTGCGGTTCACTCATTCGTCTTCCAGAACACGTTTATGTTCTTGACAAACACAGAGATGAGGTCTACGTGCATTACCTCAATACGGATAAGAGAATGGACGAGTGGATTCCGGAGACGAGTCTGCGGGCTGTGCCTGCAGAGTCAAACGTACCCAATGGGACACCCACCGAAATGGTGAGGAGGACCGCCGGAATAAAGCGCAAACGCGGTCATTCGTCTACGTCTCCCTCGCCAGATGTAAACACGGACGAGGCAGGTTTTGCGGAGCCCATACAAGAAGAAGCGACAGTTATCATATCCGAAGAAGATTACGACTTGGAGCATCACAAACGGATTACCGCTCAACGGAATTTTGAAAAGGTCCATTTCGGGGAGTGGCAAATCAAGACTTGGTGTGTGTTTTTCGTCTTACGTGCGTTTTTCATTTTGGCTGACGAGGTGAACGAGGTATTTCTCTCCATACCCCTTGATAGAGACGGAAATGGACGACAATATGGCGTCGACGTCGACGTCTCTACCCTCTCCCGGTTTGCAACCTCCCTCGTCTGCCCAAAACCCTAGGGCACATAGAGGCGGCGCGTTCGCTAGAATACCAGGCGTACCGCGCACTACTCCCCGCTCCCACGTCCGCACTTCCGACCTGCTAGCGGGAGGTTTGGGACGGCAATACGTCGGACCGGGGGGAACGTGCGACACTGTGGGTGTGTGATATGTGCTTCAAGTATATGGCGGATGGGTTGACGTGGGAGATGCACAAGGTGGAGTTTTCTTCTGCTATCGACGGCTGATATTAATACCGTTTTCCAGAAACAATGCACTGTCAAACCCCCTGGCCGCAAGGTCTACCAACGCGGAGCTCATACGATATGGGAGGTCGATGGTGCGAAAGAAAAGGTGTGTACGCTCGAATGGGAAACGGCTAGTGAATACTTATTGGACAGCTGAATACGATCTTGTCTAGTTATATTGCCAAAATCTATCTCTGTTCGGTAAACTGTTTATAGACGTCAAGACTCTATTTTTCGACTGCGATAATTGTCAGTCACCATACTCAAATCGTGGAGCAAGGCTCATCTTATCCTAGTCTTGTTCTACATTTTGACTGATGCAACGTCAAAAGCTGACCACATGATTGGGTTCTTCTCCAAAGTGTGTTGCTCGAACATCTACAAATCCACTGTTACTCAAGCTTGTATAGGAGAAATTCTCTTTTGATAACTACAATCTGGCGTGTATTATCACGCTTCCGCCATACCAGCGACAAGGGTATGGGATGCTCATGATTGAATTCAGTAAGGCCAGTATTTTAAATATAACGACACTAAACCATGCCAGGTTACGAGCTATCGCGCCGCGCGGGCACTGTTGGCACACCTGAACGACCACTGTCTGACCTAGGTTTGCGAAGCTATCTGGCGTATTGGGTAGCTACGCTTATCCGATTCCTCCGGTTCGTTCCCTCCGCTGCCTCAGCCTCATTCCTGCTGACGTTCCATTCTTCTCCGCAGCCGCGTCCTCTCCGCTTTGCCGCCCGACACGCCCAAGCATGTCATCACGACAAGGGGCACGTTCCCCGACATCTTGAACGGATACAGGTCACCATCGTCCATGTCTTCGTCTGGCCAAGAGGACACGGAGACATCGTCTGTAAGCGCGAGTGCAAAGAAGAAGAGAAAGCCTGTGAAAGGATGGGATGGAGAGGACGGGGTGAGTGATGATAATGGAAACAGCAATCAGCAGGGATTCGTCGACGGTGAGAACGAATGGGTCGCTTTGCTTCGTCAGAACTGACCGAGTCGTGCAGATGCCCAGTTTTCGAATATGCGCACGTTTACGACGACCATGCGTGAAGATGGCGGTGCGGAGACGCATGTGAGCGTGCGGTGTACGCTTTCTGACATCGCGCGCGCGACGAATCTGAGAGTTGAGGACGCGGCATTTGCGTTGAACGAGTGTGGGCTGTTGGCGAAGAGGATTCAAGCAAAGGAGGCGGAGAAAGGGGATCGGATGAGTTTGAGTGAGAGGAGTGTGGGTGCGAGTGGGGAGGCGGAGGGCGGAACGGGTATGGCGGGTGTGGCTGCTGGCGATGTCATTGTGCTCACGAGACAGATGGTGGAAAAGGTGGCAAGGGAGAGGAATGTCAAAAAACCATGCATGGACATTGCATTTGTGAAGCTGTAATTTTCTAATCTATGTATGTGTAATGATTCCATTTTTCAGAAAGTGGAAGGACTAAGGATTGGTTCAAATTTTCCTTTGCCTTTCCTGAAAACTCTTTTCTCCCATTCTGATCTAGATTCTTTTTCTAGTTCAATGGGGTTTGTTTGTCCATAAAAATTATCAAACTTGAAGAGTTTTGGTTTTTTAATACAGGAAGTCCTTCTGAGAGTTTCATTAAATCTTTCATCTTGTCTAGATTTTCCTTTATCTGAACATTCATCTCCATATTGTCCTGTGGGGATATCTTTGGTTGTTGAATGATCTTTACCCCAAATACCCCTAAGTATAGCCCTCAACATGGCTATCACCAGTTTGACCCTTAGAGGGTATTTCCTTTTCTTTTATTTCTTTTACTTTTATTTATGTACAGTAGCTCAAAAAACTGTCCCAATGTTTGGTCATTTTGAAGAGATCAGCTAATAACATTGCAACCAGTAACTTTAATGTTTTGACTTGTATGTACATATTGTAGTACTTACTAATGGCTTTTACACAAGCCATAAATTATGTGATTTGCATGGGAAATGATAGAGCAATGAGCAAAACATAATGCCTTCTCATTGGGACATCTATTTGACCCTGTATTATTTTAGCAGTAATTACTCTGTTTCATGAAAAATTCAGGTGGAATAGACTGTGGGAACAGTAAACAAGGTCACATGACATGTTGATTGTCTGCTTGCATCTTTCTCTCTTCCCACTACCACATGAAACCTACATCCTCTCTTCAGTACTCTACTGTCATCTCTCTTCTTAAAGAGGGGTATTCCCTTCACCAAATTCAGTCAAAAACTGGTCTAGGGAAGTCTACAATTGGCAGGATAGGTAGGGAAATGGATGGGGATAAAGAAAACAGCAAAGGTGGCCATCCTTCCAAACTCTCTCCTTGTGACAAACAGTCCATTATTCACCAAATCAGTACTGGAAAACTTGATAATGCTGTCCAGGCCACCGATTACATCAACAATATCATCTCATCCCCTGTCACACCTCAGACAGTCAGAAATGCCCTCAGGGAACACAATTTCTGCTCTGTTGTCAAGCAGAAATGTCCTCTCCTCAAGATTCACTCAATATCATGCAAATTGGACAGTGGATGATTGGAAGAGGGTCTTATGGTCAGATGAGACCAAAATTAACAGGATTGGGTCAGATGGGAGGGTGTATACTTGGAAGCACAAGGGTGAACCACTTTTTGACAGGACTACCACACCAACTGTCAAGCATGGAGGAGGGCATAATCTCATGGTATGGGGGTGTATGAGGTGGAATGGGGTGGGAACATGTGCAGAGGCTCAGGGGATCATGGATGCAAGGCAGTACTGTGAGATTGGATGCTGGAGTGGTGGAGAGCTTTGAAAAGTTGGAGATGGCAGAGGGGAAGAGGATCTTTCAGCAGGACAATGACCCAAAACACACTTCAAAGATGGCAACACAGTGGTTTGAAGACAATGACATTCAAGTTCTGTTCTGGCCTGCACAGTCTCCTGATCTCAATTCCATTGAACACTTATGCGTGCACTTGAAGAAGGCCTTGCAGCAATATTCCAAACCTGCTACTGGGGTCCATGAATTGTGGAAGAGAGTGGAGGTGGAATGGAATAGAATTCCACCAAAAACATGGCAGATACTTATAGAAAGCATGCCAAGAAGGATTGAAGCAGTTATAAGAGCAAAGGGGGGTCATACAAAGTATTAGTTAGAAAAATAATGGAGGGTCAAATAACTGTCCCAATGAGAAGGCATTTTGTTTTGCTCATTGCTCTATCAGTTCATATGCAAATCACATGATTTATAGATTGTGTAGAAGCCATTAGTAAGCACTACATTATGTACATACAAGTTAAAACATCAAAGTAACTGGTTGCAATGTTATTAGCTAATCTCTTCAAAATGACCAAACATTGGGACAGTTTTTTGAGCTACTGTATGAATATTCTAGCTCTTTATCTTTATCATTATCACAAGATGGACTGCTTTTCCCATCAAATGTAGTCTCATGATTTTCATGATAATAATTGTTTCTTTTCCTTTTGAAAGTATCATCATCTATGGTGCACAGAAATGGACAAATGCCTCCAAAAGGCATAAAAATGTGCATGGCCATGGTGGAGTACTTTCTACTCAGCCCCTATTCCACATGGAATTGACAAATCTGACATGTAGTGGATTGTAATGGATTGTAGTAGAATGGCTGTGCCATTCCACATGGATTCCACCCTGCCCTCCCTGCTCAATGCCCACTGCTTACCACAATATTCCCACCTTTTCCCACATATTCCCAGGTTCACATGCTCTCCTCATGTGTCACAGTCAATGTCACAACCCATATTTTCCCACAGTCCAAAAGAAATGCTAAAACCATAGTAGCTCACATACATATTCTCATGCATATAACAGATTTTCCACAATCCAAAAGGAGCAAAAACAGTATCCTTTTCTTGCATGTCACACATTTTCCCACAATCCAAAAGGTGAATATTATGAAATACACTAGGCTAACTACTTCCTCACATCACCAGCATGTCAGATTCACCCACAGTCCAAAAGTGAGAATCATGACCATGCTTGACTTGACTAGTTTTTTCCCACAGTCCAAAATGCAAGCATCAGAAATTTCATTTTGAAAATGTCTAATGAGCCAATTCATTTGTGATTATTAGAATTTCACTTCTGGAATCAGCACAATCTGAAGGACTTTTCTAATATGTCACATAAATGTCACATTTTTCTCACAATCTCAAAACATGAGAAATTTGACATGACCTATTAACATTAAATGTAAGGGGAGCAAATCCAACCCCAACTGTAAAAACCAAATAAATGTAAACATTGCGCTTGCCAAGATATTTGCATTTTTCTCCCAGAGATGCAGCAGTGAGAAGTGGCAAAGTCAAAATCATGACATGCTGTATTATCATAAAGTGTAGAGGGAGTAAATTTGACCCTGACCATAGTATGTAAACCAATTTTCTCCCAGAGACATGGCAATGAGAAATCATAACATTAAAATCATGATATACTGTACTAAGATAAGGTGTGGAGGGAGTAGATTTGACCTTGACTATATTATGTAAACACTAAATGGTGGGAGTTTATTGAAACATTGACATAGATTGGTCACCAGCAGTGACCAGTGACCACCAATAGTTGCACCTTTGTCAGCCATTGTCTGCAGGGTGTCAAAATTGATCTATTCAGATTCAGTAGGGAGCCACCCATGTGGCTTTCACCAGAAAATGAACAGACTGGAAAAGTTGGATGACTTGACTGCCCAAAACCCATAAGCTGTGCCTGACAGCCACCACTGACCTGCTGACACCAGCTGCCCACCAACTCTTCATCATCACTACCCATGGCCACACCCACCTGCCACTTACCAACCACCCATCAACTCCACCTGCTGACCTGCTGACTAGTGAGCTTGGACTACATCAGCAAACTTGGGGTTTCCCCACAATGCCCACAGTGTTGCAGGACTGGCAGACAAGTCACAGACTTCAAGTAGAATGTTTGCAGAAACCTGCAGCAAATCCACAATGATCTGCAGTGATTCTGCAGTGATTCTGCAGAGTTTGCAGTGACCTGCATTGAATCTGCAGTGAATCCACAGTCATTGTGCAGAGACCTGCAGTGAATCCACAGTGATCTGCAGTGATTATGCAGTGATTATGCAGAGATTTGCAGTGACCTGCAGTGAATCTGCAGTGAATCCACAGTAATTCTGTGGGACTCTGTGGGACTCTGTGGGGCTCTGTATCAGCACTGCAGCTGTCTGTAATGACTTGTCAATTGGCTAAACATGAATAACTTAGAAACCACTGGTTAATCCAATTTTTTTTGTTTGCTGATTGGTAAGCAAAATATTTTATGATGATGCACAGGTATAGCTGCATTGGCTGTTTCTGTTAGGACTAATGCCACACAACCACAAGCTTCCTGAGAAGAGAATAGATTGAGATGAAGCTATAGACACAATAGCATAGTAAGCTGGGTGAGAGCAAACTATCTAGAGTCTTAGAGACTCCTGCCTAATACAATGCACCACCTTATATACCTCAGCCATGGTCCGTGCACAGCAGCCTCATGCCCCTAGGGCTATGTGCATGCAGCAACGAAACCATGGCAACTATCTACGCCCTTCCCACCATGCCCAAATCCCCATACAATCCTATTGTCTTGTTATTGGCACAGCCCCTGGCTGACCTAACTGCTGACCTAATCATTGAGCGCCTCGACATAGGGGTTGGTGCCTATCCATCTTGTATACCTATGTGTCCATAGGGCCCCAGAGGAAATAGATAAAAATACAGAAAAATAGCCAGAAAGTCATGAGAGTCATAACATGACCCCCCCTTAAGACTTCACATCCTGGGAAGTCAGTGTGAGGATATCATCTTAGGAATTCTTGCAAGGTCCCTTGCAAATGCCTGGTCCGTATCTGGTTCATCATAAATCAACTTGCGGTCGCCTTTCCACCGCTGCCAGTTCCGCTTAAGTTTTTCAAGGTATTCCCTTTCAAACTTGCCATTTTCCCATCCAAACAACCATTTGGGTACATGTACCTGAGTGTTATTATGCCATTGCTGGTAGTCCATGCTGTGTACGTTAACCAGCCAATGCGGAGCGCTAGGGTTGTTTTTGTGAAACTTCTGAACCTCCTTTTTAGCATTGCCAAGGTTTTCAGCTGGCTCCCAAGTGGATTCCTCTACTGGATAGTTTTTCCACTTGACAAGATATTCCAAGCATTTTCTGCCGTGTCTGCTAACTTGGCTGTCCATGACTTCTTCAACCTTGTACTCATCATCCTGAGATTCTTCCACCATTTGTAACTCTTTGCATTGAGCTACCTTGTCTTTCTGAGTGGGGAAAACAGGTTCTTTGTATGGTTTGAGGTGAATCTCATTGAACATGTTATAGACCTTCCAGGATGCTGGGATTTTTAACTGGTATGCAGATGTGCCAACCTTCTTCACAACTTCCAATGGACCAACAAATTTGCCATCAAGCTTTTTGGTAGCACAAATGGTAGGAAGATTTTCTGTGCTAAGGTAAACCTTATCCCCCAGTTTATACTCTCATGCTGGTGCCTTGTTTTCATCATACCACTTTTTCATAACTTCAGCAGTTTTGTTTAGCACCTCCATTGCCTTGGCATGTACATCCTCAACTTGCTCAGTGAGTTCCTCAACTGCAACTACCATAGGTGTGTGCAATGGATTTAATCCCTTATTGGGGTGGGGTCCGTTGTTCATGAAAAACAGTGAATATCCCGTCAAAGCATGTACCTGATCATTGTGGCAAAACTGTGCCACTGCCAGCCAGTCAGTCACTCCAGTTATCTTGACGGTGGTTTACAAACATGGTCAGGAACTCTTTAACTTCCTGATTGACTCTTTCCATTTGTCATCTGTCTGCAGGTGATAAGTGATAGAACGATTTGCCTTGATGCCCAGCATTCCATATAAATTGTCCATGAACTTGGAAACAAACTGAGGTCCTCGGTCACTGATGACTTTTCTAGGAATTCCATGCTCTCGAAATATGTTGTCTCAGAATAAGACTGCTACTCCTTGCGACGTGATATTGGATGTCGTGGGTAAGAAATACACCTTCTTGGTGAATCAGTCCACTACCACCATGACCATATCATTGCCTTTTGATTCCGGTAAAGGTCCAATTAAGTCAACAGATACAATTTCCATGGCTCTGATGGTATTTCGTTAGGATGTAGCGGGGCTGCCCTAGCTTGTTGGTCCGGTTTAGCACATTGGCATGTTTCACATCCAGGGATGTATTTTTCGATGTCCTTTCGCATATTTGGCCACCAGTAGTCCAGAGTTATTAGTTCCAGTGTTTTGACAACTCCAGAATGTCCCCATGAATGAATTAGGCCAATCAATTCCCCTCTAAGTTGATTGTTGGTGGGTAAATAAATTTGTCCCTTCCATTGCACTATTCCTTTGTTAATGGCATAGTCTGGGTCTCCCTTTTCCAATCCTTCGTGCACTTGTGATTCCCATTGCCGTTTTGGAATTTTTGCAACATCTTTCAGGAGTTCCTCAACAGCTTGATCATCATCCAGAAGTTGCACAAACAGATGTTCTTTTAGGAGGATAACACCTTCATTGTCATTTTGTCCTTGTTCATGTCCAGCTCAGCGTGATAGTAAATCGGCCTTGGAATTGGATTTGCCCGAACAATGCTTAATGATGAAGTTGTACTCTTGTAAGTCTGTAACCCATCGTGCCTGTCTTTGATTCAGATTTTGCACTTTCCAGAAGTATGTCAGATTTTGGTGATCTGTTAAAATCTCTACAACCTCTTTTGCTCCTTTAAGATAATGGAACCATTCATACAATGTGTGCATCATGGCTAGCATTTCCTTGGTGTAGATCTCATAATTTTGTTCTGCATCATTGAGGGCTTTCAAAATAAATGC
Source organism: Amanita pallidorosea (assembly GCA_023014475.1). Classification (NCBI taxonomy): domain Eukaryota; kingdom Fungi; phylum Basidiomycota; class Agaricomycetes; order Agaricales; family Amanitaceae; genus Amanita; species Amanita pallidorosea. The sequence goes on along the minus strand of JAEBUS010000031.1, from coordinate 266,207 downwards.
TACTGGTCTCCATTGTTTGCTGGGACAAAATTCCACCAATTGCAAAGTCTGAAGCATCTACTTCAACACAAAATTGTCCCTTGTCATCAGGAATTTTGAGGACAACCTCCCTTGCCACAAGGTCTTTCAGTCACTGAAAGGCAGTCACATGAAGTTCTGTCCAAAACCAATCTGCTTTGCCAGTCAATTTAGTTAAGGGCTTAGCCATCTGTGCAAATCCTTGCACAAAACGCCAATAAAAGTTGATGAAGCCCAAGAACTGTTGAAGTTCCCTTTTGCAAGTTGGTTCCTGCCAGGAGGCAATAGCCTCCACCTTCCCTTTTTCCATCTGAATTGAATCATGGCTAATAACAAGGCCCAGGAAATCGATTTGTGACTGATCAAACCAACACTTTTCCGGTTTAAGCAACAACTTGTGTTCACCAAGCTTGGCCAAAATACAATTGACATGACCTGTGTGTTCCGTTTGGGACTTAGAGAAAACCAGGATATTGTCCATGTAAATGACAACCCATCCCTCTGCAATTTCTTGTCTGAATATGTCTTCATCATGGTCTGAAATGTTGCTGGTGAATTTGTTAATCCAAAGAACATGACTAAAGGTTCAAATAGTCCACGATTTGTCCAGAAGGCAGCTTTCCATTCATCTCCTTCCTTGATACGGACGTTGTTATATCCCCAACGGATGTCCATTTTGGAAAAGAATTTTGCTTGGGACAATTTATTGACCAACTCACCAATGAGTGGCAGTGGATACCGGTTCTTAATTGTCATCTCATTCAGTCTTCGGTAATCCTGAACTGGCCATAGTTTTCCATCTTTCTTTTTAACAAAGAAGAATGGAGACGCCATAGGGGATTTGCTGGGTTGAATGCAACCCAATAATACGACTCTACACTGCTAGGGCAGCTGTGTAGACAGGGGGGTTTTGTGTGAGCTAGTTGAAGTGTCCCAATGTTGCCAACCAGAGGAATGGGAAAGAATGCGCATGGAGCAGAAATGCGAAGTGCGGATGTGACGTGTGACCTAGTGACAGAATGTGCGCAGAGTGGAGTGGAAATGCAAAGTGTGGATGTGATGTGACAGAGTAACTGCAATAGCGTGTGACGTGACTGCATCGAATAGCGGATGGCGTGTGGGTAGAGCATGTGACAAGTGTGACAAAAAGCGACAGAGGGAATAGGCTCATAACGGGAAAAGAGCTTATTGCATGGGAATGATATTATGTGCGTGATATGATAATGGGAGTAGGATGGTATGCTATTTGACAAGATAACTACAAGGCATTATATACATTTTTGGCTCTATCAGTACAAAGGGACTCTGTGATATTTTCACCTCCTGTCCAAATCTGGGCTTGGTATTAATGATCAATGATTTTCCATGAAGTTTTCCATCCTTTGTTCTGGATGGGGATTTGCCTTTATCCCTTGATTGTGTGTTTGGATCTTGATTGCGAGCTTCGAAAAGCAGAGTTGCCTTTTGAGGAAGCAGCTGTGCAGAGAGCGGACTTGCATTCCTGTAGCACGGGAAAGTGTGGAAGGAGTGGATCAAGAGCGGATCGCAAATGTTGGAAGTGTGGAAAAGCACAGGAAAGAGCGGAAAGAGAGCAGAAAGCACAGATCGGAAGCGGAAAGCGTGGGAAAGCGGATCGGAAGCGGATCGCAAATGTCAGAAGTGCGGAAAAGTGCGGGAAAGAGTGGATCGGAAGTGGATTTTCTACACAGTCACAGCCAGTGACTGCTCATCACCGATTCCAAATTTTCCTTCAGGAATTCATCCAATTGGACCTGTTTGTCCCGGCTGAGTGGATAAATCTTACAATCCACTGCCTTTGATCCCGGTATTAACTCAATCGCATGATCCCAAGGGCATCTTGGTGGTAGTTTGTCAAAAGTTTCCTTTTCAAAAACTTTCCGGTGTCCGAGGTAATGCTCTGGAACCACTTCCTTCAATGAACACTTCTTTGCTGCATCGGCTTCCTTAGCTGCTATGTCCGTTGCCACCAATTGTAGCTTGAATTCCAGTGCCCCAATGTGCACTGCTAGGAGTTTTTCACCCTCTTCCAATGGTTCCATAGGATCTACCTCACCTTCTGGATTTTCAATGTGAGAACAATCCCAACATGTTCCTGGACACCTAGTGAATTGCACTTCTTGCTTCTTCCAGTCCATCACAGGATTGTGATGCTGTAACCAATCATGTCCCAAGAAGATGTCGGTTTTTCCTAGTCCCGCGACCCCACATTCAATAATTTTCTTGTGGCTTCCTATTTGCAGCTTGAACTGGACCATGTACTCTAAACTTCCCAATGCATTTTGGGTCCTGTCCGCGTTATATACTGGCATTGGTCAAAGAAGTTTTTGTTTATTGAGTTTGTGCCTTTCAACAAACTCCGTACTGACACATGATCCCATACATCCTGAATCCACTAACGCAACAACATTGACTTGCGTTCCAGTGTCCATTGTCGTGATGACCCCTTTTAAGTTCATCTCTTGTCATCCTGTGGCTTTGACAACACTCTGCCTTAGCCGTGTTAGGTTCCACAACGCCTCTGCTTCTGATTGTTGATTTAATTTGTTAACCAAACTTTCAGTTGCCTTGTTAAGTTGCTTGTTATGAACCCATTCTTTTAAACACCATACCGCGGTGTCCTTATCCTGTTGCCAAATTCTCCTGAGTACCCATGCAGGAGACCAAGTTTTTATCCAGTTTTTTGCACTCACACTCAAGTTCTGAATTTGATGGAAATGGGAAGAACATTCATATAACAAGTCTGGTACACTAATACATGAGTCCTTGTCTGAAATCGAAACTCTATCAGCCAGCAGCGTGGAGCGCTTGCCTACTGGCTGTCACCAAAACCCTTCTCTTTTCCGTATTCTTTCCATTGCTCCTCAGTGAGCTCTTCTATCTTCAACTCCCAAATACGGCCCTTTCCTTTATCTTTTCTATTGAACCGCTTTGGTTCAGGACAATCCCTGGAAAAGTGTCCTTCTTTGCCGCAATTGTAGCACACCCCAGTGTGTTGTTTTGCTTTGTCCACATCCATAGTGTTTGGATCTCTGCTAGATGTTGACATGGTGCCTTGCTTTCTTTAGCCACCGGTGTTTCCTTATATTTGTTATGGCTTTTTTTTTGCCATACGCCTCCTTTGCCCTACAATAAACCCATGCCAATTGCACTGCTTGATCCTGGATTGTTTTCAGGGACGCATTGTCTGCTAAGTTCCCATGTCTGATCAACTCCACGCCCAGTGCAGGATTGATCCTATTCAGGAAATGGTCTTTGAGAGTGTTCTCTCCCCAGCCTACCAACAGTGATAGCACGTTGAATTTGATGATATAGTCTTCTATCGGGGTGTTTCGCTGCTCTAACTTCATCAAATCATCTGTCGCATGTTGTTTGGTCTTGGTAGACATGAAGAATTCATGCATCTCCATTTTAAACACCGTCCAGGTAGTCCATGGATATTTATTTGTATTAGGCGGGCGCGTCCACTGCAATGGTTGATCTTCAGGCTGTAATGGAGCTCAACGTCCGTTGTTCACTTCTGCCCATGTTAGATCCGAAGGGTAGCACATAGGAGCATGTGCATGTTTCCCTTCGTATTCCTCATCTGCCTTCTGAGTTTCTTGGAGCTTGACTCCAGCCCATTCTCCTGCGCAATTTCCCTTTCCTTTTTGGGTACAGTATAAACAAATGACAATGCATCGCCAGACTGTTGTTTCTCGTGCCAATGTGAAATAGACTTCCATTGTCCGCAGCCAATTATTGACTTGACTTGGGTCACCCTCAAAGTGATCTGGCATTTCCGCTTTTGTCAATGGAGCTGGTGATGGACGAGGATGCATGTGTTGCCACTCTTCCAGAACATTAGTAAGGAGTTGCCTGAAGCCATTGACCGTTGCCATCCTGGATTCCTCAATATCGTTGATCTGCTGTTGTCTATTTGCCACATCATCCTGATTTGTCCCAGTTAAGGGAATTTGTGGCAGCAAGGGGTGCAGCATGACTTGCATATATCCAATTAGGAAATCCCTAAGTCCCACGGCCATTTGGACGGTCCATTGAAAAGCACCAATATGATAATGCCCATACCCTTTGAGGATCCAATCCTCCATTTGAGTCCAGGCATTGAGGCCTTGAGACACACGCTCCACATGGATACAGCCTTCTCGTCCATATGTCTTTTGTGCTCTCACATTTGCCTGTAACTCCCTCATTTGTTGATCGAACTGATAAATTTCTTGGATTTGTGGGTATGCTGGCCATTTGAAACTGTTCCAGTGCTGTTTCTTAAACATCACCAAGTAGCAGAATCCTGGAATGTCCAGGTGTAATAAAACTTCATTGCTTGATTGTGCCACAGGGTACGGATACACATGTTCTACTTCCTTTGCTACTGTACAATGCCAATGATCTATTTCCTGCCACCTTTGTGCTTCATGCAAATTACTAGGTCCCACCTCTATCATCCAATCCTCTGCTGTGGTAACTGGTCCATCATGCCAATTCCAATCACCGCCACGAGTACGCATGATTGCGTTAAACTCCGCCTTCTTTGCTTTGATTGCTTCAGCATACGTGGGAACCTTGGGTGGAACCGGACGTGGTGTGGATTGCTTCGAGGTTCTCAGGGGGGTAGATCCGGTGATCAAGTACAGAACTGGGTTGGGCTTGCTCGTGTGTACAGGGATGCTGGATAGTTCCGCATCACCCCCTTCACACTTGATGGACAGGGTCAAACCCATGTATGATTGGGCCTTCTTTTTCTTATTTTGGCAAAAGAAGCCCTTGCCTCCCCATCAGGCTCGCTTATTGTAGGTGCCCCTTTGGATCATCTCATCAATACTGCCCCAGTCCCAGATGTTGTCACCATCTCCTGCTTGGATCATGAATTCTTCTAGCACATGAAATCAGTCCCACTGGCAGTTATCCTGGAGACTAAAGCGTGCAAATGGGTTTCGGAGTTTGGTATTCCATGATGCGATCTCGGTTACTGTGGGCCATGCTGGCCAGTGATACAAGTCGTAGTACTCCAGTTTGAACAGGTACATGTAGCAGTAACCGGGTTTACGCCAATGATAGTTAGGTCGGTCCTCATTTGTTGGGACCCCTGGCAGTATGACCTGTTCCTGGTTCTTGACCCAATGCTCTGTATATTCCTTTTTTGTACAGATACCCCAATCGGCTAAATGTAGGTCCATGAAGTCTTCCCATTCTGGCAGCATGACCCCATCGTTATCTGGCCCTGTATGATTGACCAATGAATTGGGCTCTGTGTGTGGAGATTGGCTTTATGGCAATCTCCTCCATTCGTACATATAAGGAGCGTACCATGTCATGTGGCCCAAGTGCTTAACTTTGATGTTGCCATTTGAGGCATGCATCAACTTGTTACGTTCCTTTGCTGTAAGGATCAATCTGTCGTGTTTCAGAGTAAACATGTTGAAACCTTGCAGTAGTAATAATACATTTGTTGGCGAGTTGAACACTGCCTCCCAAATGTCCGGTTGGTCAACAAGCTGCTCAAGCACCTGCTCAAGCACTTGGCAATTGGCCTCTAGCTCTTGTTCCATCTGCTGGAACTGTTTTTGTCATTGAAGTGCCTCATGCTTCTCCTGCATGAGTATCTCCCATGCTTCCTCTTGCTCTCGGTGATGAGCGGTGTCCCGCTGTGACAGTGTGGTGACCTCGTCACGCGTATGCATTATGCTATGCGAGAGAAGTCCTACCGGCTCCGGGACTATATACGCACTGAACCCGTCACTAACGATCTGGCTGACATCTTAGGTCATCCGCAGCGCTCGCACATCCGCACGCATCCGGAGTCGCACATCGGTCCTACGCACGCATCCGCAGCGCAAGCCACCCAATAGTCGCCATATCCGCACCCTTTTGCGTTACCTGCGCTTGACGACTACCGCACAAGCCGCCCGATTATCTGAAGGTCATGCTGACTAACGATCCTTCCTAATTGGGAGCGTACCGCCGCATTTCGACACTTCCGCACCACCACGTCCGCGATAGGCAAGTCCGCCTTCCGAGTACCGCAATCAGGATCCGTGTAGCCGCATGCGCATACGATCGGCGGGTAAAGCCAATAGCCCACCCAAGACAGCGGAACGAAATCTTCACGGCTTGTTGCGTCGATCAGCGAAATACAACAAAAAGACTATATCGGGCGTACAGGGTCGAGTTCAGGAAACAGGTTCACGGTCACCAGGGAATGCATCAGCGCTTATCGATAGGACACCGGCGGTTGATCATCGGCCGACGCTTTCATTACGCTAGCCGCCCTTAGGCACGACGCCAATACGGTCAGGGTTTTGCTACGGAGTCGCACGCCGAACGAAAATTGCAAAGAAAATGCTCGCGCACTAAACCGGATCGGCCAGCGCCTTTCAAGTTAACGGATTTGGAAATGCCGCGCGTCCACGAGAAAAGAATTTCAGAGTACACTTGCGTCAGTAGGTAGAAAAATGTATATAAACCCTCTTGTTTCGTAGTAGAAATATCATATCATACCCACGCAGCTATCCGCTCAAGTCTCGTTCGCCCGCGCTCGCTTTTCCCTTCTTCTCTTGCGTTGTTCTCTACTTCCTCGTCGTTTCAGCCATCGTCGAGCCCGCGTTGCGGAAAGACTTGCGCTGCTCGTCGTTGTTACCCGCGATCTGCTACCGTTATCAGTATCCGCCCTCGACGCCGACCGCGACCGCCACCAACTATCGCCTTGCGCCCCCGTCACGTGATTTATCCGCCCATCCGACGTCCGCTATCCGGCGTACCGCTCCGCATCCGCTCCGCAGCGTGCGCTACAAAGAACCGCTCCGTGCGCGTCCGCTCCGCTCCGCTCATTTTCCGCTACATATCGCATATCCGCGCAGCGTGTTTTCTGATTCGGATTAACGGGACCTTCTCCACTAGCTCACCACCTCCCTCCTGTCTACCTGTCGCTTTGATAGAGTAGAGTGTTATTATCGGAAGGCCGCTTCCTTGAGTACTTGCTGTTTGTATGCTGCTCTGTGCAGCCTGAGCTTTTCTAAACAGTGCTGCTCCTTGCGCCACTGATACCATGCGCAAATGTGCACATCGTGTTGTCAGGAATCGACCAGCTTGGCCAACTCGGTTTGTTGTTGGGGCATAGGGCACCCTGCCACCCATTCTAGACCAAATGCAACTCCGATCTCCATCAAGGACATAATTGAATGAAAGTTCCATTGTTTCAGATCCCAGATCCAAGCTTGTTCCAAAAACAAATGACGTCCCAAGTAGGGAGATGTTGCCTCTTCTTCCGTAACTGTACTTCTGAATACAGTCACTGTTCGATGCGGTCAATAACGCACCCGCACTCAAATCTTTGATTTAGTTCCGTCAAATGACCAAAAGCGGTGCTGCCTGGCATTTCACTGAGATGTCCTTGTGCTCAGATCATTAGGTCCGATACGTGATTGGTATTCTCAGACTGTATGCCTTGATACAGGTTGCCACAATTGATTGCTTTTGCCAGTTCCAACGGCTTTTCCAAAGTCCTAATGTAGTTGCCTGGGATGACCCTGCCTGGTCCACAACCCAGCATGCAACTACTCTTGTTTAGAACTTTTGTGTAGACAGAGTGTTCCCTGAGTCAGTTGTGACCCAGTTATCAACTGTCAAATTGAGGCTGAGAACGGTCTCATGGTGCAATGAGCGTTCTGTCAGATGAATAAGATTTTGTTGGATCGCTCTGACGCTGTGAGCGACAACGAGCAAGACATGCTCAGTGCTGTGTCAGACAACGAAGGGTGTGGTTAGAAAGACTCTAGATTATGTTAGGACTAATCCCACACAACCACAAGCTTCCTGAGAAGAGAATAGATTGAGACAAAGCTATAGACACAATAGTGTAGTAAGCTGGGTGAGAGCAAACTATCTAGAGTCTTAGAGACTCCTACCTACAATGCACCACCTTATATACCTCAGCCATGGTCTGTGTGCAGCAGCCTCATGCCCCTAGGGCTATGTGTGCACAGCAATGAAACCATGGCAACTATCTACGCCCTTCCCACCATGCCCAAATCCCCATATGATCCTATTGTCTTGTTATTGGCACAGCCCCTGGCTGACTTAACCGCTGACCTAATCGTTGAGCACCTCGACATAGTGGTTGGCGCCTATCCGTCTTGTATACCTATGCGTCCATAGGGCCCCAGAGAAAATAGATAGAAATACAGAAAAATAGCCAGAAAGTCGTGAGAGTCGTAACAGTTTCTTTGATAGGAATTGCACACAATAATAATTTATTAATTGTGAAATGAGTTAATCTCATTCTTCTATCAATTTTTTCAATTTCAACAGGATCTTTATCTCCACAGACATTAACTGGTCTAGAGGGACCTGGAGATGAGGGTCTTGAAGGAGCAAATAGATCTTCTTCAATTTCTCTTGAATTGTCTGAATCATTACCCTTAGAGTTGTCTGAGTCATCACTTTTAGAATTGTCATCAGAACTATCAGATCCCTTTCCTTTGGGAGATATACTAGATTCATCAGATGAGCTATCATTACTCTCTGATTTTGATGAATCTTCTTCATCATCTGATGTATTATGTTCTTTGGACTTTGCATGAGGTATTTCTGGCATGAGATCCTTAAACTCTTCCTCTGGATTGAGGAATGTGGGAATTAAATCAGAATTTCTACATTTTGGAAATTTTGTTTCATCAAAAACTCCTGTTGTTCCCATAAAAATGGAATTATTTTCAGGGTTCATGAATTTATACCCTTTCATACCATTTTTATATCCCAGAAATATCATCATTTTCAATCTGGCTTGAAGCTTATTTTGTCTGCATTCAGCAGGGATATATACATAAGCTTGGCATCCAAACACTTGCAAATCCAATACATTTGGCTTCTTTTTCTCAATAAGAAAATATGGTGTCTGCCATTTATTGCAAGCTATGGGAGTCCTATTGTATAGGTATACTGCATGTTCAAGCACAAATTCCCACCATGACTGTGATAGACAGGCATTGAATCTAAGGGATTGTGACTTTTCCCATATAGTGCAATTCATTATTTCAGCTCTGCCATTTTGTTGTGACATATATGGAAGTGATTTTTGGATCTCAATTCTGAGATCTTTAAGATATTTTTCACTCTTAGAGGCTGTTCAAAAACCCTGATGGGCTGTGTGTTAGGATCGCAATCCTAGCCCCTCAATTTTGGTTTACTCTACATTCATCTGGGATGACTGCTATATGTGTTATATTGGGCCAGGGGCCTTATGGGACACTAGGAGACACCAATGGTTGAGTCAGTGCATGGGAGTGCTCACCAGAGGACAAGACAATGGTTGGAGGAACCAGCCAATACTATATATGGAAGGACAGCCAGACTAGGAAGGTGGATTGCCACCTTGATGGCATCATACTCAACATCAGTGCATCAGGAGGATCAGCACATCAAGCCATCACTCATCAGACAAAGGCACATGACTGCATGCATGTCTATAAAGGATTGTGGTGGGAATGCATGAAGCCTTGAGGCATAGCCCCTTATATGTAGGCCCTACCCAGATTCTGCAAGATAGGGCCCAGAGTGGGCTTGGCCTCAGTTTTCAAGGTGAGTGCAGGTTTAACTGTAGAAGGATGATGCTCTAAGGCAGAGTAGAGTCTGATAATACCCTTTGCTGGCTTAAGTTGCCCATCTAACAGGTCTGGAGCATCAGTTGAGAACATTTCCCAAAGCTCTGCCTCTCAAAATACCACCAGTAGTTTTTGATGAACCTTCAAGAGGGGGAGTGTAGGATCCATCCTTGGATTGCTCCTGTAAGCAAATTAGCAACCTTGTAATTCACCTGATTTTCCACACCTGGTTGTTTGAGATCTGGGCAACATCCTGTGCAATTATTGTCAACAAAAAGGAATGAGCAGAGAAAGAGTAATTTACCTGGGTTTCCCCTTCAGCTTTCTCCTCATGGTCCACAATCAACAGCTCCATCCACTTCCTTGTCATCATCCTCCCCAGATGTCTGATGCTCACCACCAGAATCAGTATCCTCATCACCAGACTCAGTCATATCCTTTTCTCCAGAAGATGGCTGGTACTCATTAGAACTGTCACCTACTCACCATTGAGCATAGTCAACCAAAAAACAATTAACCTACTTTCAGATAAACTAGCTCTGCCATCTTCCTCCTTACATACATGGCTTGATTGTCACAAAGGTGCCATGAAAGGCAAAAATGTGATGCTACCAGAATGAAGGCGCTTAGGTGGTGCAACAGTCAATGTAATTTTGTTGAGAACATCCTCAGCCCTAGATACAAATGGCAGAAAAGAATAAATAGTGATGTAAACAGTGAGGTAAAACAGCAGTCAGGGAGGCAAATGGTAGGCAAGCACAGAAGGACAGGGTGGGTGGGCCAAAGCAGAGGGCAGCAGAACATGCATGGTAAAGCATGAAGGGGTGGATGGGCAGGGCACAAAAATGAGCAGGCAAAGCAACAGGAGGCAACCAGTGACCTACGTTTGTGGTTTGCTGGAGGAGGTAAACTGTGAAGGGGTGGATGGGCAGGGCACAAAAATGAGCAGGTGAGGCAGAGGGAGGCAACCAGTGACTTATATTTGTTGTTTGCTGGAGGATTCACCTCCAGCATCATTGTGAAACTGCTTTGCGACCTTTGTTGATATGTCTGATAATGCCAAAATGGCACACTTGCGGCCGCTTCTGGTTTTGCAAGGTGAAGGCAGGCCAGGGCTTCTGTTGTTGCTTAATTGGGCCATTGTTGTTGTTGTTGAGGTTGGCATTGGTGTCAATACAAGTGTGAGATGGCAGTGGTGTGTGGGTGTGTGACGTGGCAGGACAGATGACAAGTGACAGACAGGTGACTGATTTGTAACATGTCGGCAGTGGGCGGAATGGGTGCAAATGGGCGAATGGTGGCAGCTTCATGTTATGGTTGGCTTGGATGGGGCAGCGAGGTGGACAAGGGTGGTGCGAGGGGATGGGGTAGTGTTTGTGTGTCATTGAGTGAATCAAAACGACTGAAAAAAACATCAGCAATCATAAAAAGCTGAGAAAAAAACACACCAGGGCCCGGATGTCATCTGGACCCATACTTCATTATTGTGTGGGGGAGTTGACATACTCACCGGTTATGTTTGAGTGATTGCTGACATTGCAAGTGGGCAATGGGGTGAGGTTGATCACTGGGGCGGTAGTTGGCAGGCGGTGGTGACAGTGACAGTGACAGTGACATGTGACAAGTGCAATGAGGGTACAGCAGTGACGAGGGTGACAGGTGGTGACAGATGTGTGATGTGGGCAGCAATGTCTGTGACATGTGTGACATGTAACAAGCAATGGTAGTGTCACAGCACAGCACAATTGGACAACACCTGGACAACACCTGGACTCCAGGTGTGTTTTGTCCAGTCCAGGCACCTGGAGTCCTTGCAAGTCCATGTCACATGCAGGTATTATACCTGATTTTTAAGGTGGACTCCAGGTGGAGTCCAGGTAGAATTTAGCAGGAGTTACCAGCCAAATCAACACACCTGTATTTTACCTGGAGTCCAGGTAAAATGTATGGCTCAGTGTAAAGACCTCGTTCTAGAGCAGTCTGGAGGAGGTCTATGAGTGGAGTCATAGTGGCCCCGCCCATATGCACAGCAACTGCAGCAGTGCCCAACCATGTGCTCACAAGAACAATAAGAGTGAGTCAGAGTGAGGGAGTGCCAATGGGTCTGGGAGTCACAAGGGGTCCTCATAGAGTAGTATATAAGTAGGTACACTGTAGCTGGAGTCTCCCCAGACTTCAGATAGTTTATCTCTGCCCCAATTCTATCTTGTATCATCTCCTTTTCACTCTCTGGCCAGCAATGAGGCCTGTGGGCCCCTTAGGGGGATGTTAGGGTTGTGTTCATGGGGTGTGAGCTCATAACACTGTGTCACATGGTTATGCATGACCATTGGAACACTGGCTTGTGTTGGAATTTGAATCAAACTTTAACTCTACAGCCATGGACAGCACCACACAGCAAGTGCTGCATATCTCTCATCTTTGGTGCCTTGTGTTTGTGTACTCTCTTACCCTTGTGTATCTATTCCTCCTCCAAATTGCCATGCCACCAAAGCCTGACTCAAAGAGGGAGAAGGCTGTCTGGAATGAACAAGAGATGGCAGCTCTCATTTCTTTTCTTCACACAGAGGCTGACAGGACAGGAAATGCTAGCTTTACAGCCATGTCATTCAACAGTGCTGCTGAACTGATCAAGAGCCATCATACAACTGGCCCCCCAAAGACCACAAAGCATTGCAAGATGAAGTGGACAGCAGTAAGTTGATAATTGTCCACTGATCTATGTGATTGTAAAGGTTAATGATGTTTGACCTACAGTGAGGGACAAAACTGTTGCAATGTTTTAAACTTTTGAACTAATTTGTTAATAACTCAATCAGAATTGATCAAAATGTTTTGAAACTTATGAACAGGGTAGTTATATATATAAGCAATCCATAAATAGAAGCACATTATGTAATACTATGCCATACCTTAAATAGAACCACTTTAGTAAGCCTGATGCATTGCAACAGTTTTGTCCCTGATGTATTGGAGTGCTGTAACAATCACCTGACTTTGTTGATTCTGCTAAACAAGTCCAAATAAAGTCATGTGATGGTTCATTGAGAATGTATAAAGGTCCCACAGCACTCCTCACTCTTCATTCCACATCCTTCCACCATGAGATCTTTTTGCCCTACCACATCCTCTCCTTGCTTGACAAGGGTCACTCAGCTCACAAAATCTCCTCTACCACTGGTCCTCACACTAGTAGTATCTCCAGACTACATTCCAAACATTGTTCCACCTTCTCCAAGTCAGCTGGAGGTCATCCACCAAAGCTTATCCCCTCCATTATATGACATGCTGTACACTTGATCACCACTGGAAACTCCAGGACACTCCCAGGATCATTGACCATCATGTCTTGCCTAAAACCATTGCCAGGCAGCTAAAGAGGACTGGTATGAAAGCTGCAGTGAAGAAGAAAAGGCCACTTCTCAGCAAGAAACATAGGAAGGAGAGGCTGGACTGGGCATTGGCACATAGGTACTGGACTATAGAGGACTGGAAGAGGGTTTTATGGTCAGACGAGACAAAGATCAATAGGTTGTGGTCAGATGGGAAGAAGTGGGCATGGAAAAAGGTGGGGGAGGGGCTTAGTGACAGGATGGTGGAAGGAACGCTGAAGTTTGGAGGAGGCTCAGTGATGTTATGGGGATGTATGACATGGGATGGTGTGGGGAATGCATGCAAAATTGATGGGAGGATGGATTGGGACTTTTATGTTTCCATTTTTGAGGATGAACTACAGGGAGCATGGAATATTATGGTAAAACTACTAATGATATCACCTTCAACAGGATAATGACCCCAAGCACAAATGTCATAACACCACCAACTGGTTTAATGACATTGAAATGGAAATTCTTCCATGTCCAGCACAATCTCCAGACATGAATACCATTGAACACCTCTGGAGTCACCTCAAGAGAAGGCTGGGAGAGCAAAAGACACCTGGTGGGATGTTGGAGTTTTGGGAGAGAATACGAAGAGAACCAGAGGACATTCCAAAGGAAGTGTGTCAGAATCTGATAGAAAGCATGCCTAGGAGGGTTGAGGCTTTGGTAAAAGCCAAAGGAGGATATACCAAGCACTAGTAATATCCAATTTCTATATTTTTAATGGCAGGGACAAAACTGTTGCAATGCATCTGACTTACTGATCAGAGTCTATATAAGGAATGACATTGTATTACATAATTTGGTTCCATTCCTGGATTGGTTATATATATATCTTCCCTGTACATGAGTTTTAGAGCATTCTGAACATTGCTGCCTGAGTTATTAGCAGATTAGTGCAAAAGTTCAAAACATTGCAACAGTTTTGTCCCTCACTGTAATTCCCACCATGTGCTGTACACTGAACCAATATGTATTGGGTGTAGCACAATGGCAGAATGTCAAATACAACTGCTTATGTAATGTAAATAAAGTGCGACATAAAGCAGCATGCAAACAACTATGCTATTTTTATATATATAAGAACACGCACATGATTATGTGTGTTCACAAGAGACCAAGAAACAAAGAAATGAAGAAGCCTTCTCCAGGATGGATGTAAGGTCCTTACACCCTCCCCACCAGATTGTCCCTAGGTACAATCTGTAAGAGTAAGAGGTGGAGAGAGAGGAGAGGAGAGCTCTTGTCCATCAGAAAAAGAAGGGACTACCTAGCCCAGCCCCATAGGAGAGCCCTCAAAGTTGATGCCCTTGACTTGCTCTTCCAGTTGCAAGAGTGGTACAGCTTCATCCAATACTGGAGGTTTTGGTGCGTCTCTGGCTGGGGGTCCTTTGTAGTAAGGGAGGATCAGGTGACCAACCCTTGGGCTGTGTCCAGGCCCCCCTTCAATTTTCTCAGTGAGGGTTTTCCCTCTTTTTGCCTTTGGTTTTCTTCGCTGTGACATGGAGGGTCTGGAGACCCTCAGGACTGGGATTGCCCTACTCCAGGGTTTGGCAGGCTTTTGATGATGCTTGAAAGGTAGCATCTTGCAAAGTCTCTGAAAAGGGAGTTACTGTCCCTTCCAGTGAGTCTGCACCTAGAAAAATGCTGGACTACATCATTGAGGCAGAATTCTCCCTTGTGTACAAACCGGGTAGGAACATACTCAATTCTGCATTCATCCTTGAGACCTAAACAAAATAGGGTGCTTGAGAAGAGGCCCATTCTCTCAAATAGGTGACATGACAGCCACCAGAACCAAGCAGATGTGCCTTCACTTGGGTGTGGTTGGGTCATGGAGAGGAACATCCACACTGTAATGTCCTGGACATTATAACAGCCATCTGTTCCTCGATGGACTGAAGAGGGAAACCCTCTTGCCTTTGCAATTTCCTCTATGTTGGGCTCAGCTGAAGCATCATTGAGGGGGAGGAGCATGGTTTGCATGGCATCTCTAACCGCCCATCTCTGTGTGTACAACCTCTGGTCATATGGTATCCTAGATGCTTCTCTTGTGAGCTGCATCAGTTTCCTGTTCGACCAGAACCAGTTTCATCCCCAGCCTGTTTAGCCCACAAGAATGAGACATCTCCATCCCAGTACAAATTCTCACACAGGCAGACATGCCTGAAATTTCCAAGCTTGTGGAGCTTGCAGTTCTTGTCCATCCTGAAAGATGAAGGATCCTCCATGTAGAGGTTGGGGTATCCCAGAGGAAATTGCCCTGTCCTCATCCTTCTGGAGCCTGCTGAAGGCCCCAGTCTCTTTGTCTGAGATGGTGCTCTCTCCACCCTTGTGGAAAGGGGCACATCATCAATTATCATTCTAGAAGAGGAGGAGAAGTCTTCCCCTTCTATGCAGTTCAAGTCCTGGGCATGGTCATGTCTGGATTCTCCCAGCACTCTTTCCAACTCCTCCTCACAGCCCATCATGGAAGGAGTTACGACATTGCCCTTGTACTCACTGTCAAAGTCCAAGTCTGTGTCATACATCGTCCTCTTGCCCTTTCATTTCATTGAGGGAATAGGGACTGAAGACAATGGGCAGTTCATCGACATCAGAGGAGAGTTTTGGCTATGGCCTTCCTCAGTTAGTGTGAATTGCACTGGGGAAATTTGTTGATGAGGAGCAGAGGAGTGATGAGTTCTGAGAGGAGAATTCTCTCATTTTCTCTTGCTCCAATACTCACTTGGGTGAGTCCCTTCCCTCTCAGCATGAGCCAGTCTGGAAGGCTTTCTGTTCTTGGGCTGCTGGGAGAGATTGTTGATCTTCTCCTCAAGTGCTTCTTTTTCTTGAGAGAGTTGTAAAACTCTCTGGTTAAATTGTTCAAGCTCCTGTTTGAGCTCAGAGACCCTCCTCTCACTCCTCTGTAGTCCTGCATTGTATGCATCATCTAGTTCCTCCTGCATATTATCATGCAGGAACTTTCTCCAGTGCCAGATTTGCTTGTCCAAAAAGATGGCAAACAAGCCACCTTGAGTTGTTTCTATGACATGTTTTGAGAATTTTGCACAATCCATGCATCTTTTTGGATGGAGAGGCAGGTGTGTCTCTCAGTGTATCTCCCAGTCCAGAGTCAACTGGGTTAGTACATCTGCCACATTCAATTCTTCTTGAGGAGATTGTGATCTCCTTGGGTGTCTGGATCTATGGCAACCCAATTCTCTCTCAAGAGGAGAGAGACTTTGCTCTATGTGTTGTCTTCCCCTCTATATTTGCTGTGACCAGGCTGTTGTTCGGTCAGGTTTCTTAACATGCTTGGTCATGAGAACAAATCTCTTTGCTTTATGGGTCAGAGTTATAAAATCTCAGGAAGCTCCTGTGGCCAATTGGCCATTTCACTGCCACCTGTCATGCAACTTAAATCTGAGGGTGTGGAAACACCCTTAAGCTCTAGATATTGATCTAGGGCTTCAAGTTTGTTAACTACTTCTAGAGGTTCCCATGTGGAATCTCCCAGTTCCCAGCATACTTTAAAGGAGAGTCTAGGAGACCACTGGTGATCTTCTATTAAGCAAACAACCCATTCCTGTTCTGGGACATCATAATGAACTTGAGTTTCCCTCTTGGGAAATTTAACCAAGTTGTTGTCTATGAATGGTTTAAGAACCTTTTTGTGGAAAACATCATGTATGTATATGTCTGGTTTTAAGATCTGGCAGTAGATTGATCTTGTATGTAGATTGGTCTGGAAAACTTTCTAGGACCTTGTAAGGTCCTAAATATTTTAGACAGAGTTTTCTCGTTTGTCCTTTTGGTAAATTAATATTCTCCATTGAGAGGAGAATCAGATCTCCTTTCTGGAAGGCTTGTGTTAGGACTAATCCCACACACAACCACAAGCCTCAAGAGAAGAATAGAATTGAGACGAGACTATAGACACAGTAGCGTAGTAACCTGGGTGAGAGGAAACTATCTAGAGTCTTGGAGACTCCTACCTACGACGCACCACCTTATATACCCCAACCATGGTCTGTGCGTAGCAGCCTCATGCCCCTAGGGCTATGCGCGTGCAGCAACGAAACCATGGCGACTATCTACACCTTCCCGCAATGCCCGTGTCCCCATCCGGTCCTTATTGTCTTCTTATCGGCACAGCCCCTGGCTGACTAACCGCTGACCTAACCGATGGGCGCCTTGACATAGGGGTTGGCGCCTACGAGTCTTGTATACCTATGCGTCCATAGGGCCCCAGAGAAAATAGATAAAAATATGGAAAAATAGCTGAATAATCGTAAAGTCGTAACATGACCCCCCCCTTAAGACTTCACGTCCTGGGAAGTCACTGTGAGGATATCGCTTTAGGAATTCTTGCAAGGTCCCTTGCAAACGCCTTGTCCGTATCCGGTTCGTCATAAATCAACTCGTGGTCGCCTTTCCACTGCTGCCAGTTCCTTTTTAGCTTTTCGAGGTATTCCCTCTCGAATTTGCCGTTTTCCCATCCAAACAATCGTTTGGGCACATGCACCTGGGTGTAATTTTGCCATTGTCGGTATTCCATGTCGCGTACGTTGACAAGTCAACGCGGAGCACTTGGATTTGCCTTGTGAAACTTTTGAACCTCCTTTTTAGCGTTATCAAGGTTTTCAGCGGGTTCCCAAGTGGATTCCTCTACAGGATAATTCTTCCACTTGACAAGGTACTCCAAATGTCCACCGCCACGTCCACTGACTCGGCTGTCCATGACTTCCTCAACCTCGTATTCGTCATCCTGCGACTCTTCCACCATTTGTAACTCTTTGCGCTGAGCTACCTTGTCCTTTTGAGTGGGGAAGACAGGTTCTTTATATGGTTTGAGGTGGACTTCGTTAAACACATTGTACACCTTCCATGATGCAGGGATCTTCAACTGGTACGCAGAAGTGCCGACCTTTTTTACAATCTCCAGAGGGCCAACAAACTTGCCATCAAGCTTTTTGGTAGCACGGATAGTGGGTAGATTTTCGGTACTAAGGTAAACCTTATCCCCAGGTTTGTATTCCCGTGCTGGCGCTTTATTTTCATCATACCACTTTTTCATAGTTTCAGCGGTTTTAATCAGCGCCTCCGTTGCCATGGAATGTACCTCTTCGACTTGTTTAGCCAACTCCTCAACCGTGACTACCTTAGGCGTGTGGAATGGATTTACCCCTTTGTTGGGGTGGCGTCCGTTGTTCATGAAAAACGCGAATACCCTGTTGACGCATGTACCCATCATTGTGGCAAAACTGCGCTACTGCTAGCCAGTCACTCCAGTTGTCCTGTCGATGATTTACAAACATGGTGAGGAATTCTTTGACTTCCTGGTTAACACACTTGGTTTGCCCATCAGTCTGCGGATGATAAGCCGTCAATCGGTTCGCCTTGATTCCTAGCATCCCATATAGATCATCCATGAACTTGGATACAAATTGAGGTCCTCGGTCGCTAATGACTTTTCGGGGGATTCCATGAAATAGGCCTTTTTAGTGAATCAGTCCACCACCACCATAACCATGTCGTTACCCTTTGATTCTGGTAGAGGTCCAATTAAGTCCACAGATACAATTTCCCATGGCTCCGAAGGAATCTCATTTGGGTGGAGTGGTGCTGCCCTAGCCTGCCGATCCAGTTTAGTGCGTTGACAAGTTTCACATCCAGGGATATATTTTTCAATATCTTTGCGTATGTTTGGCCACCAATAGTCCCGAGTTATTAACTCCAATGTTTTGACTACTCCCGAATGTCCCCACGAGTGAATTAATCCAATCAGTTCTCCTCTAAGTCGATTGTTGGCGGGTATATAAATTTGCCCCTTCCATTGCACCAGTCCTTTATTAATGGTGTAGTCCGGATCTCCCTTTTCCAATCCTTTGCGCACTTGAGATTCCCATTGCCGCTTTGGAATTTTTGCCACATCTTTTAACAATTCATCAACAGCCCGGTTGTCGTCTAGAAGTCGTACAAACAGGTGTTCTTTCAGTAGAATGACGCCTTCATTATCGTTTTGCCCTCGTGCATGTCCTGCCCGCCTGGATAACAAGTCTGCCTTTGAATTGGACTTTCCTGATCGATGTTTAATGATGAAGTTATATTCTTGCAGATCTGTAACCCATCGTGCTTGTCTTCGGTTTAGATTTTGCGACTTTCGAAAGTACGTCAAATTTTGATGATCCGTCAGGACTTCCACTATTTCCTTTGCACCCTTGAGGTAATGAGACCATTCGTAAAATGCATGCATCACCGCTAGCATTTCCTTGTCATAGATCTCATAATTCCGTTCGGCATCATTGAGAGCTTTGAAAATAAAAGCCACCGGCCTCCATTGCTGGTCCTTTCCTTGCTGGGACAAAATTCCGCCAATTGCAAAATCTGAGGCGTCCACTTCGACTTGAAATTGTCCCTTGTCATCAGGAATTTTGAGGACTACCTCCCTCGCCACAAGGTCTTTCAGTCCCTGAAAGGCCATAGATTGGAGTTCTGTCCATAACCAGTCCACTTTTCCGGTCAATTTAGTCAGTGGTTTGGCCACCTGAGCAAATCCTTGCACAAAATGTCAGTAAAAATTAATAAATCCCAGAAACTGCTGTAGCTCCTTTTTACATGTTGGCTCTGGCCAGGACGTAATCGCATCAACCTTGCCTTTTTCCATATGAATTGAATCTGTACTGATGACCAATCCCAGGAAATCGATCTGTGGTTGGTCAAACCAACACTTTTCCGGTTTTAGGGAAAGTTTATGATTTTCCAACTTTGCCAAGATGCGGTTGACGTGGCCCGCGTGTTCCTTTTGAGACCTTGAGAAAACCAAAATATCATCCATATAGATGACGACCCATCCCTCTGCAATCTCCTGTCGGAAGATATTGTTCATCATTGTTTGGAACGTCGCTGGTGAATTCGTTAAACCAAAGAACATAACTAGTGGTTCAAATAGCCCCCGATTGGTCCGGAAGGCTGCTTTCTATTCGTCACCCTGTTTAATACGGACATTGTTATAGCCCCATCGAATATCCATTTTAGAGAAAACCTTGGCCTGTGACAACTTGTCTACTAACTCCCCAATAAGTGGTAGTGGGTATCGGTTTTTAATTGTCATCTCATTCAACACTCAGTAATCCTGTACTGGTCGCAATTTTCCATCCTTCTTTTTGACGAAAAAGAATGGAGATGCCATTGGAGATTTACTAGGTTGAATGCGTCCTGATTCTAAGTTCTCCTTAAGGAATTCATCCAATTGTGCTTGCTCGTCCCTATTTAGTGGATATATTTTACAGTCCACTGCTTTCAAACCAGGCACTAGCTCAATCGCGTGATCCCAAGGGTGTCGCAGTGGCAGCTCATCAAACGTTTCTTTCTCAAAAACCTTGCGATGCCCTAAATAGTGTTTTGGCACCACCTCTTCCAATGAACGTTTTGTTGCCGCTTTTGCCTCCTTTGCCGCTATGTCTGTAGCTACGGATCGAGTTTTCAATTCCGGTTCTCCGATATGTACTGCAAGGAGTTTTTCCCCTTCCTCGAGTGGTTCCATTGGGTCTACCTCATCTTCTGGATTTTCAACGTGAGAACGATCCCAACATGTTCCTGGGCATCTAGTAAATCGTACTTCTTGCTTTTTCCAGTCCATCACCGGATTGTGATGCTGCAGCCAGTCGTGCCCAAGAAAATATCGGTTTTCCCTAATCCTGCAACCCCACATTCGATGA
Source organism: Amanita pallidorosea (assembly GCA_023014475.1). Classification (NCBI taxonomy): domain Eukaryota; kingdom Fungi; phylum Basidiomycota; class Agaricomycetes; order Agaricales; family Amanitaceae; genus Amanita; species Amanita pallidorosea. The sequence goes on along the minus strand of JAEBUS010000031.1, from coordinate 245,486 downwards.
CTTCTTCATGGCTTCCTATTCGTAATTTGAACTGGACCATGTATTCAAGACTCCCTAGTACGTTTCGTGTTCCATCCGCATTGTACACCGGCATGGGTCTAAGAAGTTTTCGTTTGTTAAGTTTGTGTCGTTCCACAAACTCAGTGCTGACGCAAGATCCTGTACAACCTGAATCTACTAACGCAATAATATGATGTTGTGCCCCAGTATCCATAGTTGTAATGGTTCCTTTTAAATTCATTTCTTGCCGTCCCATAGCTCTGACGACACTCTGTCTTAACCGTGTTATATTCCATAGAGCCTCAGCCTCGGATTGTTGGTTTAATTCATTAACCAACCCTTCCGTAGCTTCGTTTGTGAATCCATTCTTTCAGACATTGCACAGCCGTATTCTTGTCCTGTTGCCATATTCGCCTTAACACCCATGCGGGTGACCATGTTTTTATTCTGGGTTTTGCGCTCACACTTAGGTTTCGAATCCGATGGACATATGACGAGCATTCATATACAAATTCTGGTATACTAATACAAGAATCTGTGTCCGAGATCGAAACTCTATCAGCCAGCAGCGCGGAGCGCGTGCCTACTGGCTGTCGCCAAAACCCTTCTCCTTGCCATATTCCTTCCATTGCTCCTCAGTGAGCTCTTCCACTTTCAATTCCCGAATACGGCCTTTTCCTTTCTCCTTCCTATTGAACCGCTTTGGTTCCACACAGTCCCTGGCAAAGTGTCCTTCTTTGCCACAATTGTAGCATGCCCCTGTGCGTCATTTCGCTTTGTCTACATCCATGGCATTTGGGTCTCTACTGGATGTTGACATTGTGGGCATGCTGTGCTGTATTGGGGCCTTGCTTTCTTTGGCCACCGGTGTCTCCTTGTATTTGTTACGGCTTTTCTTCTCGCCGTATGCTTCCTTCGCCCTGCAATATACCCGCACCAATTGTACTGCTCGATCCTGAATCGTCTTCAGGGACGCATCATCTGCCAAGTTCCCATGTCTGATCAATTCCGCACCCAGGGCAGGATTGATCCTGTTCAGGAAGTGATCCTTGAGCGCGTTTTCCCCCCATCCAACCAATGGTGACAACGCGTTGAACTTAATAATGTAATCTTCTATTGGAGTATTCCGTTGTTCCAATTTCATTAAGTCATCTGTTGCATGTTGTTTGGTTTCAGTGGACATGAAGAATTCGTGCATCTCCGTTTTAAACGCCACCCAGTTCGTCCATGGATATTTGTTCACATTCGGTGGCCGTGTCCATTGCAACGGCTGATCCTCAGGTTGTAACAGCGCCCGGTGTCCATTATTCACCTCCGCCCAAGTAAGATCAGATGGGTACCTTGTAGGGGCGCGCGCATGTTTCCCTTCGTATTCCTCATCTGCTTTTTGGATCTCCTGGAGTTTGACTCCAGCCCATTCCCCTGCGCGATTTCCTTTCCCCTTTCTGGTACGGTACAGACAAATGACAACACGCCTGCGGACCGTTGTTTCTCGTGCCAGCATGAAATAAACTTCCATTGTTCGCAGCCAGTTGTCTACCTGACTTGGATCTCCCTCAAAATGATCGGGCATCTCAGCTTTTGTTAAAGGAGCCGGTGATGGTCGAGGATGCGTGCGTTGCCATTCCTCCAGAACATTAGTGAGGAGTTGTCCAAAGCCATTGACCGTTGCCATCCTTGATTCCTTGATGTCATCAATCTCCTGTTGCCTTTGTGCTACGTCATCCTGGTTTGTTCCAGTCAAAGGAATTTGCGGCGGCAAGGGGTGCGGCATGACTTGCGTATATCCAATTAGGAAATCTCTAAGTCCTAAAGCCATCTGGACCGTCCATTGGAAGGCGCCGACATGATATCGTCCATACCCTTTGAGGATCCAATCCTCCATCTGAGTCCATGCGTTGAGACCCTGAGATACTCGTTCCACATGGATGCATCCTTCGCATCCATATGTCTTTCAAGCTCTGACGTTTGCCTGTAAATCTCTCATTCGCTGATCGAACTGATAGATCTCTTGGATTTGCGGGTATGCCGGCCATTCAAACTTGTTCCAGTGCTGTTTCTTGAACATCACCAAATAGCAGAATCCCGGGATGTCCGGGTGTAAAATTTCGCTACTCAATTTGGCTACAGGGTATGGATACACATGTTCTACTTCATTGGCTACTGTCCGATGCCAATGATCTATTTCTCACCGCTTTTGTGCTTGGTCCAAGTTACTGGGCCCTGCTTCTATCATCCAGTCCTCCACCGTTGTTACCGGTCCATCGTGCCAGTTCCAATTGCCGCCGCGGGTACGCATGATTGCGTTGAACTCCGCCTTTTTTGCTTTGATGGCTTTGGCATATGTGGGAACTTTCGGCGGGACCGGAGGTGGTGTGGACTGTTTTGAAGTCCTGGGCGGTGTGGATCCGGTGATCAGATATAGCGCGGGGTTAGGTTTGCTGACACGTACAGGGACGCTGGAAAGTTCCACATCCCCTCCTTCACATTTGATGGACAGCGTCGAACCCGTGTATGATCGGGCCTTCTTCTTTTTCTTGTTACGGCAAAAGAAGCCCTTCCCTCCCCATCGGGCTCGCTTATTGTAAGTGCCCCTTGTGACCATTTCGTTGATGCTACCCCAGTCCCAGATGTCGTCACCGTCCTCTACTCGGATCATGAATTCCTCCAACACGTGAAATCGATCCCGTTGACAGTTGTCCTGGAGACTGAAACGAGCGAACGGGTTTTGGAGCTCTGTGTTCCATGATGCTATTTCCGTAACGGTGGGCCAGGCCGGCCAATGGTACAAATCGTAGTACTCCGGTTTGAACAGGTACATGTAGCAGTAACCCGGTTTTCGCCAGTGATAGTTGGGTCAGTCCTCATTCATTGGGACCCCTGGCAGTATGACCTGTTCCTGATTCTCAACCCAGTGATCGGTGTACTCCTTCTTGGTCCGGATTCCCCAATCGGCCAAGTGTAAATCCATGAAGTCCTCCCATTCTGGGAGCATGACTCCATTGTTATCTGGTCCCGTGTGTTCGGCCAATGAATTGGGTTCCGTAGCCGGAGATGTACTTGATGGCGATTTCCTCCATTCGTACATGTAAGGGGCGTATTGCGTCATACGGCCCGAATGCTTGACCTTAATGTTGCCATTTGAGGCATGCATTAACTTGTTCCGCTCTTTAGCCGTCAAAACCAAACCGTCGTGTTTCAGGGTGAACACGTTAAACCCTTGGAGAAGCAGTAGCATGTTGGACGGCAAATCGAACACCACCTCCCTGATGTCTGGTTGATTGACAAGCTGCTCAAGCACCTGTTCAAGCACTCGCCTATCCGCTTCTAGTTCTTGTTCCATCTGTTGGAACTTCCTTTTTTGCTGTAGCGCCTCGCGCTTTTCCTGCATGAGAATCTCCCATGCTTCTTCCTGCTCTCAGAACGCCGCTTCCTCGAGCACTTGTCGTTCATATGCTGCTCTGCGCAGCCTGAGTTTCTCCAACCGGCGTTGCTCTTTTCGCCAGAAGTACCATGCACGGACATGCGCATCATTTTGTCAATAATCGACCAGCTTGGTCAACTCGGTTCGTTGTTGGGGCAAAGGGCACCCCGCCGCCCATTCTAGATCGAATACTTTTACGATCTCCATCAAGGACATAGCTGCCCTTGGCAAAACGTAGTTGAACAATTGCGTCATTGTTCCTGGATCCCAGATCCCTTAGCGTGTTCCAAATTTGGATGACGTCCCAAGTAGGGAGATGTTGCCTCTTCTTCTGTAACTGTACTTCCGAATACAGTCACTGTCCGATGCGGTCAATAACACACCCGCACTCGAATGTTCAATTTATTTCCACCAAATGACCTAAAGGGGTGGTGCCCGGCTCTTCACTAGAGTGTCCTCATGCTCAGATTAATAAATCTGATACGTAATTGGTGTCTCTAGACTGTAGGCCTTGATACACATCACGCCAATAGATTGTCTTCGTTGGTTCCACCAACTATTCCGCAGTCCTAGTGTAGTTACCGGGGCGACCCTGCCTGGTCCACAACCCAGTGATGCGACTACTCTCGTCTAGAACTGTTTTGTAGACAGTATGGTCCCACAGTCAGTTGTGACCACGTTGTTGACTTTGTGTCGAATCGAGGCTGCAACTAGTCTCGTGGTGCGACGAGTAGTTGGTCAGACGAAAAAGATTGTTGGATCGCTTCGACGCTGTGAGCAACAACGAGCAAGACGTGCTCGGCGCTGTGTCAAACGACGAAGGGTGTGGTTGAGAAGACTCTAGATTATGTTAGGACTAATCCCACACACAACCACAAGCCTCAAGAGAAGAATAGAATTGAGACGAGACTATAGACACAGTAGCGTAGTAACCTGGGTGAGAGGAAACTATCTAGAGTCTTAGAGACTCCTACCTACGACGCACCACCTTATATACCCCAACCATGGTCTGTGCGTAGCAGCCTCATGCCCCTAGGGCTATGCACGCGCAGCAACAAAACCATGGTGACTATCTACACCTTCCCGTGATGCCCGTGTCCCCATCCGGTTCTTATTGTCTTCTTATCAGCACAGCCCCTGGCTGACTAACCGCTGACCTAACCGATGGGCGCCTTGACATAGGGGTTGGCGCCTACGAGTCTTGTATACCTATGCGTCCATAGGGCCCCAGAGAAAATAGATAAAAATATGGAAAAATAGCCGAATAATCGTAAAGTTGTAACAGCTTGTCCTTCTTGGCAATGTCTATCCGCTGTTACCACTTGACATGTGCATTGAGCAGTTAGTTTGTCAAATGTTTTATCCAGAATGCTCTTTATGTTCTCAACAAATTGTTTCACCCCTTTGTGCAAAGAGCTGTATTCAATTCCCTGGATCATATGGGCATCCATCCATAGTTTACTTCAAAGGGGGAGTAGCCAGTGGATTCACTGGTTGCCAAGTTCATTGTGAACTCAACCATTGGTAGTTGTGATCTCCAGTTATCTTGATAATTGTTAACTAGGGATCTCAAAATCTGGGACATTGTTTGGATAGCTCATTCAGATGAGCTGTCAGTTTGTGGGTGATAGGATGATGACATTAACAATTGTTGTCCTAAAATTTTGCTAAGTTCACTCCAGAATAATGAAGTGAACTTCATGTCCCAATCAGATACTATGGACTCCAGAACACCATGTAGCCTCACTATCTCTCTGATGAATAGTTCAACTATACCTTTGGTGGATGCATCTGTCTGCGTAGGAAGTAGATGAACCATAGCAGTTAATCTACAGATTACTAGAAGGATATAGTCAAATCCTTCTACTTCAGTAAACAGGCCAACAAAGTCCATTCCTATGCTTTCCCAAGGTTTTGATGGGATAGGCATCATGTGTAGCCATCCTGGTGGTTTCTGTCATGAAACCTTTGTCGTTTGGCATTTCCCACAGGATTTGCAAAATTCCTCCACATTGGCAGTGACATTAGGCCACCAGAACCAGTGTCAAACATAGCCTAATGTTCTACGTGTTCCTAAATAACCTAGGGTGATATGACAAGAGTCTTTAATCATCCCTTTTATGCTTTTACTGTCAAGTAATCTGCTTGGAATGCAGACTACTCTTTTGCCAGTCCTATTGGTGGTCCATAGGATATCCTTCCTAATGTCAAACTTCTCATACCTGCCTACATTCTTCCAAATTTCTGAGAAGAACTTGTCATTGATGTATTTGGATGGAATATGTTTCAAGACAACTTTCAATGAGTTGTCTTCTAGATTGAGGTCTGGGACCTCCAGCCATTCTACTTCCTTACTTGAAGTCAGTTCCTTAGACTTGATTTCTCAGGTCTCAGTCCTATCTCAAATTAGGTTGTCCTCTGGTATTGAATCAAATGACAGCAGCACACTGCACTGACTAAGTAAGATTCAATTTACTTACATTTGTAGTAGTGCTTTGCCTTACTTCAAAGTTAGTTAGTTAGAAATCTGAGGGGATAGTCGCTCAGAACGCTCTCCTTATATATCTTTCATAAACCCTAACCTAAGTACAGTGTAATCTACCTATTACATAATACTGGTACCGCTAATAAGTCATTCTGAGTCTTCATCTATTAATATTCCTTCTAAGATGTTCTTTATGACATCATATCCTTCTATATGACTCATGTATAAGTCATTCCTATTAATAGATATTCCATAACATTCTATATGACATCATAATGTTCAATATGACGTATTATGAGTCATATGAGTCTATCAGTGATGTCATAGGATGAGTCATGTCACTCCTGTGACATGTCACGTCACTCTGTCACGTTGTCACGTAAGCGTGACATATGTCACACTATTGTCACATGGCTGTGATATGTGTCACAAAACACATGGTAATGTTATGTAAGCTATTATGATTAAATATGAAACACGAATTAATAGTTATTCTTATTATATAAGATATTCATTACATTAGTTATTGTAATGAATGTAACTAATCTAATGTAACTATTATAATAACTATCAGAGTTTTGACACTCCCCCTTGTTGAATATTTTATCAATTGTGTATACCACATAACTCAAGCATTTTATTATGCTTATTCAACATAAGGTTCTTGATTAAGATATCAGCTGCTTGATCTTCAGTTTTTATAAAATAGAGATCAACCAAGTCTTCTTTCACACATTGTCTGATATAATGATATCTTACGTCCATGTGTTTTGTTCTTTGTTCTTGAGCTGGATTAGAACCCATGTAGATAGCTGCTTGATTATCCATTATTAAAGGAATGGATTGTATCTTAATTTTGTTTTGAATGATATCATTTAAAGTTAAATTCAGCTTCAATCTTAGCTGGATGTTTATCTCCATAAACATTATCTTTTATAACTTTAACTTTTGGAATCCTAGATGATTTCCTTGTTCCAAACTTTTGTTCTATGACAGCTCTTTCCTGTTCTCTAAATCCAAATGGATTTTGAGCTTGTTCATCTGGATTAATAGACTGTTCTAGTATGGTAGATCTAGAAACTGGTTTATCATTACCAAGTCTATTTCTTTTAACTCCCCAAAGATCTAACTTTTTTCCAACATGTTTAATTCCTTTAAATAAATCTATATTCTTTCTATAGTTTATGTCAAGATTTGACTTAGGAAGTTGAAAAGGTGTTTCAATTAATGATTTATTTTTATTAAGAGTATTCTTAAATTTATTCAGATTTTCAATCTGACTTTCAAATTCTCTTATCTTAGCTAATTTTTCATCATCTCTTTGTGATTTCTTATCTGTAGATGATTTCTTTATTGAAGGAGTATCAATAGCTTTTTGTTTTCTTTTATTAATTAAGGATTTGAAAGAATCATTAATTTCTTTCATTTTTTCAAAGTTAGCATTAATTCTTTTTAATACTTGACTACTTCTAAAATCTTTTATTTCAGGATCTTTTGTATCTTCATCAAGATCACTTTTGCTTTTATACATATCAGATATATTCAAATCTGATTCTGAATGTGAATCCTTCTTTGATCTATATGAATTACTTTTACAAACAACAAATAATGCTTTATACTCTGCAGAAGAGTGTATGAGCCCCCTGATATCAAAAAGTTCCCTTAACCCTGGGATCCAGGTGTGAGCATGATGCTCTAGTTACAAGCATTGGGGCAGTAAGGATGTGTAGCAGCCAAGTTCTACTATCAGGACTACCCTCACTGTGACAGCTTAGGGCCTCAACAATAGACTTAGGAGTAGAGAAGGTGAGAGCAGGGAAGAAACCCAAGAGAACTCAACTGAGGACTCTGGGTGCTACTTGCTCAGTTTATATACTACAGAAGTGGTCTGTGCACCACTCTAATAATAGTAGCTATGCTGAGTAAGTATGAGTAATAAGAGTAGCATAAGCAGCCCCCGCTGCTGTGCATTGGTAAGCCTGAGTTATAATCCATGAGTCATCAGTCTGGTAGTCCATAATCTAATCTAATTGTTATCTAATCTAATCTAATCTTAGCGCTGACTAGATAAGATAGACACCAACCTGACTAAGATTTTTGGCTACAGTTATAGTAAAATACAAGAAAAAGAATTAAAATGTCTTAGAGAATTTGAGCATTGAGAACAAGTCATGACACCCTTGACCATGGTTGAGGTATATAAGGTAGAGCATCGTAGGTAGGAGTCTCTAAGACTCTAGATAGTTTGCTCTCACCCAGCTTACTTATCTACTGTGTCAATTAACCTCTTTATTCTCTTCATCTCACTGAGGCTTGTGGTTGTGTGGGATGAGTCCTAACAGAAGGATAGAGCTGGAGCACACAACAATGGGATGCTCATATAGCTGGGTAAGTTCTACTTTCTCTGTCTGCTCAAAATAAGGAAATCCATACATTCTGGGCCTGGAAAGAAAGCAGCATACACAAGGAAAGTGTTACAGATGATGCCCTTGTCATGGTTTGTTCTAAGTCAACAGCAACAAGCAGAGTCTTGGTCCGCTCCCAGTCACTGGACAAAGAGTCTAGACGCTAAGTCAAACAATGACAAAGGTCCCAAAAATGATGAAGAAGAAGAGTGTCAAGGTCAAGCGAGGTTGAGAGCAAAACTTGTCTAAGTTGGAACTGAGGTTACTCTACAATACATGGGTTTTATATATGTTTAGAGAACAAAGGAAACTGTAAAAGGAACAAGGCTGTAGCTACCTTAGAAAGGAAATATGAAAGTAGCTACAAAAGGAGATAGCATCCGAAGCTGTACAAATGCGCAGTAATGATGAGTATGAAACGGTCCACTGAGACATGGAGACAAAACAAAAAGAGAACTGTAACATTACCCCCTTCATATGCAAGAAGTCACCGACTTCTACCATGAGTTTGTCCAACTGTGGTCTTGCCTGGATTCCAGCCAACTGATGATGTTGCTGATGTCCTTGTCAGCAGTCTCCACTCACCACTGTAGACTTTGAATTGCCTGCTGTAATTGCTTTGCTTGAGCAAGCATTGCATCCCGCTCTTCATAGGTGAGGGTATGCGGGTTGGTAGTGAGGGTGAGGGCAGTGATGAAGTCAAGTGGCTTGGAAAATAGGTTAAAATAGGTGACCAGGGTAGCAAGGTTGTCACTGACATTGTCAAGCATGGCATTGCAAGGACGGGTGATGACGGGCAGAGTGGGTAGGATGGGGATGGTGATGGTATCAACAAGTTCTGCCGGGTGCTCATGAAGTTCGGGGAGATTGGCAAATTCAAAGTTGTCTATGGTAATGGTGGTATTAACAAAGACCTCGAGGGGGAGGTTGTGGGTGGCGGCAAGGAAGGGCAAGAGGACGGCGGTGGGTTCAACATAACAATGGCCACATGCTGTGACCAGGAGGGCAAAGGTGAAGGCAACGAGGTAAGCAATGGTGGTGAAAAAGGCGGGCATGATATAACAAATAGGTTCGGGAATCTGATGCATTCCAAAGCGTCTTTTTATACTTAGTTGAATACTTCATCATCATAATTGACAGTCAGGAGCTCTTCTTCTGAAAATTGGTAAGATGATGTGGGCACTCTGATGCTGGGAATGTATTCAAGCTCTCCATCAGATTCTTCTGATTCGCTTAATTCATTTCTGGTAACAGTGGAAACTTCGTTCCCATGCTCAGTGTCTGTGGTAGGGTTATTGCCTTGTGTGATGACCTGTTCTGGTGGGTCAGGGATAACTGGTTTGCCATCGAATGCATTTAAGAAATCTAGGTTATCCATTGCATCATTGAAGTTGGCTTGTGCATTTGGGACATGCCAATCAGCAATCCATCGGTATATTTCAATTTCTTTGCCAGCACGTTTTAAGTTCTGAATAAAGATATATTTTGCAGGGTCCTCTTGTCGAAGAGCTGCCTCAGCATACACAATGTGTTTTAAAGGTACGTTGGGTGATGGGAGGTACGGTGACCTTGCGTCAGGATAATATGGTAGTTCTTCAGGATCGAGTGTGAGATCCATATATTTGGGAAGATAATGAAGACGAGCATTGAATGGAAATTCAATGTGTCCTTGTGGGTGTGTCAAATGTCCAGCAGTTAGTCTCGAAGTTCTGGGTGCAATTTGTCGAGCTGCCTGAGTTTGGATAATTTTAGTTAATTGTGGTAGTCCTAATGGAGAGGTTGGAGGATGGTATACAGGGAACGTAATGATTCATCCTTGAAATTTTTTGTAAAGTTTTGGAGAATATTGTCCTTGAGTAGAACAATATTTCTTCGTGTATTGGATGTTTTGCTTAAGGATTCGGTGGTTATGGTAGTGAGACATTGATGTTTTACAATTGTCTTCTCTGTTTATATGCTTGCAAGATATCCACAGCATTGCCTAAATTGTGTTCTGGTTCCCATGAATTGTCATTTGGGCTGTAGTTCTTCCATTTAACCAAATATTGATATCCTGCTCCATGTTTTTGGTGTGCAAGAACCGCCTTGACTTCAAACTCCTCCTGTCCATTTACGAGATCAGGAGGTGGGGCTGTGTAATTTGATCCATGCGTTTCAGTCTCCCTATATGGCATAAGGAGTGATGTGTGAAAGACTGGATGAATGCACCATTGTTTCAGAAGTTTGAGTTTGTACATTACTGGTCCTAATACTTGCTCAATGGGGAAGGGTCCTTCTCGTTTTGGCGCTAGTTTCCTAGATTGGTATGGAATATTAAGGTTTCTGTTTTCGAGCCAAACTTTGTCTCCTATTTCGAATTTGATTGACTTGTCTCTGATTCGTCTAGCAACCATTTGTCTGGCTAACTCATGCGCAGCAAGCGCCTCTTCCCTAGCTTTTTGTAACATCTGTAGTCATTCCTCTGCTGCTGGTGCCGTCATTTTCTGCACTGCAGTGGGTAGTGCAACAGGGTTTGTTCCATACATAAGCTGGAAAGGCAATGCTTTAACTGAATCATGATGGCAATTGTTATGGGCAAATTTGGCAATTGGTAGTAATTGTTTCCAAGTATGGGCTTCGTTTGCACAGAATATTCAAAGATATACTTCTAGTTCTTGATTAACTCATTCCATTTCTCCATCGGTTTGTGGGTGGTAGGTAGTGCTCATCCTGTGATTGATTCCTAGTGTTTTTTTGATTTCCTGGAAGACTTTGGCTGAGAACTGTGGTCCTCAATCTGAAATGAGTACATCAGGTAGACCAAAGTGTTTGAATATTTCGGAGATATAAAGGTCTGCCGTTCCTAATGTGTCGATGGTTTTCTTGCAAGGAGTAAGGATTACCCCCTTTGTAAGACCATGGTCCACTGTGACCAAAATCGAGTCAAATCCATCAGAAATAGGAAGATCAGTAATAAAATCCAAGGTAACTTGTTGAAATGGTCGAGTCACCTTAGATCCAATTGGTAGGAGGGCTGGGTTGTTGGGGTGAGTGTTCACCTTCATTTGCTGACATGTAGCACAGCCTGTGATCCATTCCTTGATGTGTTTATACATCCCTGGCCACCAGTAATTGTGTTGTAATAGTTCTAAAGTTTTCAAACATCCAGGGGTTCCGGAAGTAGGTGACTCATGGACTGTTTTGATAATACTGGTGCGGAGCATGCCAAGATCAGGGATATATGCTCTGTCAATGTATCAAATGATTCCATCAACAAACGCCCAATCCTGGAGTTTGGACTTAATAGGTGGGGTGCGTTGCGTTTCTATGACTTCAATGATAGTTTTTCCAAAGCTGTCAAGTGACGTAGCATCTCAAATCTTCTGAGCAAGATCTGTAGTGATAAGGCGAATAAACTTGTTATTAGGTAGCATGATAACATCATCTGGAGTGTCATCATCTTTCATATGATCAGGTCGGCGAGATAATGCATCTGCTTCAAACATTTTTGTCCCAGGTACATGCTCAATTTTCAAATCAAATTCCGATAGCATCATAGACCATCGAGCTTGTTGAGGTGTTAATCACTGCAGAGTTCTATAGAACAAAAGGTTTTTGTAATTGCAATGGACTATAATGAGGTGTGGTGATCCATGCAGCAAATGTTGCCATGCCTGTAGTCCTTTAATGATAGCCAACAGTTCTCAGTCATAGATCTGGTAATTCTGTTCCGTCATGGTTAAGGCGTGTGATATAAAACCACAAGGATGGAGGGATCCAGAGGCATCAGCTTGTTTCAACACTGCTCCAGTGGCTTTATTGGAGGTGTCTGTCTGTAGGATAAATGGTCTTGTGGGATCTGGCATGCATAGGACTGGCATAGACAAAAACTTGCATTTTAATTCATCAAAAGCCGTCTGACAATCAAGTGTCCAACTGAAGGTTAAACCTTTTTTTGTTAAGTCTGTTAATGGTTTTGCTATAGCAGCAAAGTTGCCGATGAATTGTCTATAGAAATTTCCAAATCCAAGGAAAGATCTAACTTGTTTGACCGTTGTGGGGATTGGCCAAGCTCTGATTCCAGCAAGTTTTACAGGATCCATCTGAATATGACTGGGCATAATGACCATGCCCAGGAATTTGACCTCTTGTACACAAAATTTGCATTTTTCTAACTTCAAAAATAGGTCTTTTTCCTGTAAGCACTTTAAGACTTGTTTGGTCTGTTTCCGTATCTCTTCCTTTGTTTTCCCACAAATCAGAATATTGTCCATATAGATAATAAGCCATCCTTCGTTAATCATATCCTGGAAGTATTTGTTCATCATGGTTTGAAATGTCAAAGGCAAATTGCAAAGGCCAAAGAACATTACTGTTGGTTCGTATAAACCACGATTTGTAATGAAGGCAGCTTTCCATTCATCGCCTTCTTTAATTCGAACATTGATATATCCCCAGTGCAGGTCAAGTTTGGTGAAATAATTTGCGCCTTCTAATTTCATCATTAAATCTGAAACTAGGGGTAATGAATAGGCATTTTTAATTGTCCATTTGTTAAGGTCACAATAATCTTGGCAGGGTCTGAGAGCGCCACTTTCTTTCTTTGAAACAAAGAAGAATGGTGACACTTGTGGCAATTTGGATGGTTGAATATATCCTTTGTCCAATTGTTCTTTAATCCATTTGTCAAGCATTGAATGCTCTTTTAGTGATAGTGGATAGATTTTGCTAACTTTCAGTGTAAATTCAGTTTTGAGTTCAATTGCATGGTCCCATGGATGTGATGATGGGAAATGCTCTGATGCTTTTTTCTCAAAGGTAGACTGCCAGGGAATGTATTCGGGTGGTAAGACCGCTGGCATTTCATCACGTTTTTGTTAGGATCGCAATCCTAGCCCCTCAATTTTGGTTTATCTTACAGTCATCTGGGATGACTTCTATACATGTTATAACAGGCCTGGGGCCTTACGAGACACTATGGGATACCAACGGTTGAGTCAGCGCATGGGAGCGCTCACCAGAGGGCAAGACGATGGTTGGAGAAACCATCCAATACTATATACAGAAGGACGGCCAGACTAGGAAGGTGGATCGCCACCTTGATGGCATCACACTTGGCATCAGTGCATCAGGAGGATCAGCGCATCAAGCCATCACGCATCAGACAAAGGCGCAAGACAGCGCGCATGTCTATAAAGGATCGCAATGGGAACGCACAATGCCTCAAGGCATTGCTCCTTATGGTCAGGGTCTAGAGCAGTCCAGAAGAGGTCTATGAGTGGAGTCAGAGCGGCCGCGCCCATATGCGCTCATATGCGCAGCAACTGCGGCAGCGCCCAAGCACATGCTCACCAAGAACAATAGGAGTGAGTCAAGCTGGGGGAGTGCCGGTGGGTCTGGGAGTCGCAAGGGTCCTCATAGAGTAGTATATAAGTAGGTACATTGTAGCTGGAGTCTCCCCAGACTTCAGATAGTTTACCTCTACCCCAATCTATCTCATTCTCATCTCCTTTCTATCCTCTGGCCAGCGACGAGGCCTGTGGGCCCCCTAGGGGGGATTGTAGGGTTGTGCTTAGGGGCGTGAGCTCATAACAGTTTTGCTTGGTGTTCAAATGCCTGTGACGCAGATGTTTTTACTCTTATCCAATATTTGTCTTCTCCCCATTGTTGAGTATCTAGTGCCATGCACCAAATAGGTTTGTCATCCTCTAAATCATCATTTATTTGGAGGGTTTTCTTTCGCCAATCAATTGTTGGGTTATGCTTTTCCAGCCATGGTATTCCGAGGATGATTTCTTGATCCCCTAAGTTTGTGATCCATAACCAATTATCATATGGTTTTCCATTGATGGAATAGGTAAGATGAGTTTGATGGGTGATCATGCCATTTTGGTTAATAGTTCTGTCAGCATTTTTGACTTTAATTGGTTGTTTTAATTCTTCTTTTGGCCAATCTTTTGATATTCGTTTGTCAATGAAGTTTCCTTCTGCTCCACAATCAATGAGGGTGGATATTTCAGCAGGTTTATCGTTTGTTTGCACAGTGATAGAAATCCATTTGTCATTATTGGATTGTACAATTACAGAATCAATGTCATGACCTGTTCTCAACGGTCAAAATCTCTAAGACATTTTTATTCTTTTTCTTGTATTTTACAATAGCTGTAGCCAAACATCTTAGTCAGGTTGGCGTCTATCTTATCTAGTCAGCGCTAAGATTAGATTAGATTAGATAACGATTAGATTAGATTACGGACTACTGGACCGATGACTCATGAACTATGACTCAGGCTTACCAATGCGCAGCAGCGGGGGCCGATTATGTTATTACTTTTACTCATACTTACTCAGCGTAGCTACTATTATTAGAGTGGTGCACAGACCACCCTTGTAGTATATAAACTGAGCAAGATAGCACCCAGAGTCCTCAGTCGAGTTCTCTCGGGTTTCTCTACCCTCATCTCCTCTCACTCATAAGTCTATTGTTGGGGCCCTAAGCCGTCACGGCAAGGGTAGTCCTGATAGTAGAACTCGACTGATCACATCGCTTACTGCCCCACTCGTAACTAGAGCACCACGCTCGCGCCCGGACCCTTGGGCTAAGGGGAACTCTTTGATATCAGGGGATCACACACTCTTCCGCAGAGTATAAAGCGTCATTAGTTGTCGGACTATAAAACCGTCACCCCTGGTTCTGTGAGACATCCATAAAAGTCTTACCTTACGTTCCCGGTCTACGCAAACCGAAGAACCTAACCGGTTGATAGGGTTACCTGTGCACAGGATACCAGTGCCGGAGTAGTGACACGTTACGTCACTCGCATCGTGGGACCAGCCTCACCAGCCCCTACGCACGTTAAATTGCCCTGGTCTAGGCCTCTGAAGGCTATATCCGTACATACTTAGACACTTCGTTTCGTAATCCTTGAGAGTAGCCGTCGCTTGACCACGCGCTCTTGAGAAAGGCCGTACCTATTAGGGGTACAGTGCTAACTGGACAACCGTTCGGATCCAGTTTAGTTTAATCAATTCTTAAAAGTCAAATACCATACTATACCGTTTACGTATTAGCACTGCAGGGAGGGTTGTGGACCCTGAGTGCATTCCCAAATAAGTGACAGGCCAAGACCTCCCTCACTTTACGTAACGGAGAATTACGAAGTACGAGATCTTCTTAGATCGCACGGGCTTACAAATAGGGAAATCGATAGCTTCTGGATAGAAGTATTCGGTGTACCACTGGACGGTCTAGAAGACTTTGACATTGATTACGACCCTTTTGGGCCAGATCCTTTTAGCAATAACGATCCCGTTCCCGCACTTCATACACCAACTGAGTCATCTGACTCCACACCCTCGATCACCGAGGTACAACATCAGTGGGAACCGGCCCATTTCAAATCCTTGTCCCTAACCCCGCAACCCTTAATATCCAAAGTCTATTCCACTCCGACGCCCAATACATCGGAGAAGTAGCACCACCGTTCTCACCACCACCACCATCATTCAGATCTCCATCGGTATCACAACCGTCGAGATCTCTATCCCCATTCACACCGCCTCCTCGTTACATCAACATGTCGGATCAAGGAGAAGAAGATCTGACATCCGCGCAATTGTTACAACTACTGAATAATCAAAATAACACAATTCAGCAGCTACAAGCACAGCTCCTAGTGCTTCAAAACAACAATGCCGCTGCGGCACAACAAGCAGCAATACCACCGGCCGCCCCGGCCCCAATCATTAACATACCGGAAGGGACGGTATTCAATATTCCCACACCAGCAGGAGGGAACGGCTCATCAAAAGTCGATGTAGCCAAGCCACCGGTGTTCTCCGGCAAAATGTCGGAGGTCACGAATTTTATTAATGGATGCCGGCTTTACATACAGCTGAAGATGGCAAGTGCCGAGGAGGAGGACAAAATCCTCTTGGTATTGTCATATATGTCGGAAGGATTCGCGGTAGATTGGCGAGACAATCTATTGGAGTTAATTGCCGATGAAGATGACGTTGTTCCAGACACAGTGGAACAATTATACAGACAGATACGTAGGGATTTGGCGATACAGATGAACAGTCGTCGAAAATATCAGAGTTGCGCACGATGTCACAGGGCGCACACACGTGTGAGGAACACGTGCAAAAGTTTAAAAAAGTCGCACGAGGAACAGGGTACCAAGGAAGGGCCCTAGTTGAAGAGTTTAAAAGAAGTTTGAATGCCGGTCTCCGAAAAAGGATAATGGAGGCTGATGAAGTACCGGAAACCATTGACGAATGGTACAGAAGATCGGTTCGTCTCGACCGACAATGGAGGCAAGCTAAGGCCGAAGAACAATATTATTCTTCGAGGAACAGTAACTCCGCTAAGAGGAGCGAAGGGACCAAAGGCCCGGATACGGCAAAGCCGGTAGGAACTGGCCAGCCTAAACCCCGATGGAGATTCAATACAGCATCGGGATCAGCAAGCCAGAACCGATCGGGAGCTGGGCCCTCCTCGAGTAATAATACGGCAACACGGCCCCAAGATCCAAACGCAATGGATGTGGATCGAACTCAGCGCCCGCCAATGCGCTGTTACAAATGTGGAAGAATCGGCCACATAGCAAGAAATTGCGATCAGGTTTGGACATCCGAACCATGTCCTTCGAAGAAATGAAGGAATACTTCGCAAAAGGCGAAAGTTTAAAAGAGGAAGAGAGTCAGTAAGTCCCGTACTGAACTCTCTTAATAGGTATTCTGTATTAGGTAAGGAAAATGGACTGGTAGGTACGGAGGACTCGGAGACTTCAACAGTCTCTGAGACCACCCCGCAGGAAGCGGTCTCTAGTGCCAAAGCACAGGAGCGTGGCAGGGCGGAATAAACCTGTGCTTGATTCTTCCTTATCAGGTAAACGGATACTTAAAAAAGGGACAAAAAGAATTTCTTGTTCGTTCTATTGGTCAAAAGGACGAAATACTAATGGAAATAGGTCTAGAAACTCTAGACACACATGACCAAACAACAGAAACAGCGTTGCTCGATTCAGGAGCAACAGGTTTGTTTATGAATGCCAAATTTGCTAATGAAAAAGGCTATAAACTAATCCCTTTAGATCGACCCATTCAAGTTAGAAACGTAGACGGATCTAACAATGAAGGTGGTATGATCACTCATGAAGTAGATTTACTCATGAGCTACAAGGGACATCAAGAAAGAGCCACATTCGAAATATGCGAATTAGGCAAAACAAACGTAATCATTGGATCTACATGGTTACGACGACATAATCCGGATGTCAACTGGATCACCGGTAAAATAGAGTTGACAAGATGCCCACGATCATGTGGACATAAACAAAGGGAGTGGACGAAGGAAAGACAAAGGAGGACAAAAAAGGCGGAACATTGGGAAACCAATATGTACGTCTGGGAAAAAGAGAGGGAATTAGACTTTGCCTACTGGCTAGAGCAAAAGGAGAAAGAGGAGCAGAATTTGGATTTCCTGGATCAATGGAAACACCCGAAATTCTATAAGGAAGGAGAAAATACGAATTTCTCCCGTCTGGAATCAAATCAGACGATCCAAAATGGATTAGGGAGTTAAAGAAACAGGAACCAAAAAATCTGGTGCCACCGCAGTATCACAAGTATTTACACTTGTTTGAAAAAACTGCGTCAGAAAGAATGCCGGTTAGGAAACCATGGGATCATGCCATTGATCTCAAACAGGGTTATCAACCAAGAAAAGGAAAGGTGTATCCCTTGTCACCCGACGAACTCGGAGAAGTCCGAGATTTTGTTGATGATCAATTAAAAAAGGGGTACATCAGACCTTCGAAATCACCACAGACATCGCCGGTGTTCTTTGTAAAGAAAAAAGATGGAAAAAAGAGAATGGTACAGGATTACCGTTACCTAAATGAATGGACGGTTTAAAATAACTATCCATTGCCATTAATATCAGAACTCGTAGATCGAGCAGGACAAGCCAAACACTTCACCAGGTTGGACCTTAGGTGGGGTTACAATAATGTACGAATCAAGGAAGGAGACGAATGGAAGGCCGCATTTACTACACCAGAAGGTTCTTTTGAACCAGTAGTAATGTACTTTGGTCTCACCAATTCTCCGGCAACTTTCCAGGCCATGATGAACGATATCTTTCGGGATATGATAAATGAAGGAAAAGTCATTGTTTACATAGATGACATTCTCATTTATACAAAACCGAAAAAGAGCACAACAATATAGTGCTCGAAGTTCTCCGGCGCTTGGAAGAAAATGATTTATACGTAAAACCAGAAAAATGTGTATGGAACGTGCAAGAAGTAGAATTCCTAGGGTTATCATCGGACCTAACGGAATTAAAATGGATCCGAAGAAAGTTGATGCTATCCTTAACTGGCCAACACCTGCTAGTGTCAAGGATGTTCAACGTTTCTTAGGATTGGCAAATTATTACCGACGATTTGTCAAAGACTTCGCCAAAATAGCACGACCATTACATAATTTGGTCAGAAAAGATAAAATATGGGAATGGAAGGAAGGAGAAGAAAAAGCTTTTAAAACATTAAAAAAAACTTTTACGGAACAACCCCTTCTTGTCGCTCCAGACTCCGACAAGAAATTCAGAATAGAGTCTGATGCCTCGGATTACGCAACAGGAGGAGTGTTATCAATGGAATGCGATGATAACAAATGGAGACCGGTAGCTTACCTCTCCAAATCCCTCAACGAAACCGAGAGGAATTATGATGTCCACGATAAAGAAATGTTGGGCATTATTAGATGTCTCGAAGCCTGGAGACATTACCTAGAAGGAGCAAGGCAAGAATTCGAGATATGGACGGACCATAAAAATCTCAAATACTTTATGAATGCAAAAAAGTTAAACCGAAGACAAGCACGCTGGGCATTATACCTCAGCAGGTTTAACTTTAAATTAATTCATAAAGCAGGTTCAACTATGGGAAAGGCCGATTCTCTGTCCAGGAGGCCAGACCATAAAAAGGGGGTAGAAGATGATAACAAGGAGGTTACCTTGTTGAAACCAGAATTTTTCCGAATTGCAGCACTCCAACAAGGGCACGTGCTAGTCAACACGTCGGAAAAAGAAATTTTAAATAAAATTCGAAAATCAGAAGCAAATGATGAAGAGGTTGTAAAAGCGGTGGAAGCCATGAAAAAAGCAGGAGTCAGAAGACTCAACACAGGAGAATGGCAGATGGAGCAAGGACTAATCCTCTGGCAAGGAAAAGTTTATGTTCCAAAAGATGAAAAATTACGAATGGAGATAGTCAGACTCCATCATGATACACCTATTGCTGGACATGGAGGACAGTGGAAGACGGTTGAACTTGTCACAAGAAATTATTGGTGGCCAGGTGTCACCAAATTCGTTAAAAAATACGTTGCTGGATGTGACAAGTGCCAAAGAAGCAAGAATTTCCCAGAACCACCAGCGGGAAAGTTAATGCCTAACTCGGCACCGTCAAAGCCATGGACCCATATCACTGCAGACTTCATTACAAAGTTACCAGAATCGCATGGTCACAATGCAATTCTAGTAGTCTGCGATAGAATGTCCAAAATGGCACATTTTATTCCAACATCGGAAGAAACGTCAGCTCAAGGGCTGGCAACACTATTCAGGGACCATATATGGAAACTCCATGGTCTTCCTGAATCAATAATCTCGGATCGCGACCTCAATTCGCCGCTCAAATGATGAAGGAATTGAACCAGATGTTAGGCATTTCTACAGATTTGTCTACAGCTTTCCACCCACAGACGGACGGACAAACAGAACGAATGAATCAGGATCTAGAACAGTTCCTGAGGATTTTTGTAGATCACCGACAAGAAAATTGGTCGGGATGGCTTGCAATCGCTGAATTTAGTTATAATAACAAAATTCAAGCCTCAACGAAACATACACCGTTTTTCGTAAATTACGGAAAACATCCAAGGATGGGTATTGAACCCAGAAAGGAAGGAAGTCATCCAGCTGCAGCTGACTTTGCGCAAAAAATGAAGGAAATTCATGAAGAAGCGCAAGCTGCATTAAAAAAAATTGCAGGATGATATGAAACTCTACGCAGATAGACGACGTTCTGAAGTACCAGAATACAAAGTGGGAGATCGAGTTTGGTTGTCGACCAAAGATCTTCAACTTTCTGGACGACCAACTAGGAAATTAGCGGAACGATGGATAGGTCCTTACCCAATTAAAAGGATTATCTCGTCAAATGCGGTAGAATTGAATCTACCTTTTTCACAACAAATTCATCCTGTTGTGAATGTTTCAAGAATACGTCCCTATGTCAAACCACTTAGGGACAACGAATTGCGCCGCCACCACCAGTAGAAATTGATGGTGAAAAAGAATACGAGGTAGAAGAAATCCTCGATGTACGGTTGAAAAGAAACAAGATGGAATATCTTGTTAAATGGAAAGGATACACGGCTGAACACAATTCGTGGGAGACAAAAGAAAATTTAGGAAATGCAAAAAAGAAAATTAAACATTTCTATGATAAAAACCCCGGAGCTATTCGCATCATTGACAAAAGCGTCTTTGATAAACTAAGCTTCAAAAAATATGAAAACTTTACCGAAAGTCAGGAACGGCCATATCCAGGATTGATATAAATGCAGTAGCAGAAACTGCATCATGGGAGAAAAATTGGCAAAAATGGAAAGGACAACAGCTGCTAGAACAGTTAAATGAACCATCAGATCACGATGGTCCATGCGATTGCAATGGCTGCTTAAAAAATTAAAAGGATTGGCCCTGGAGTAGGGCCTTAAACTGCTTCATTTTGTTGTAGGAAGGCCTTATTCTGGGCCCGGTTATTCAAACACATATACGCACTTGTATATCGTCTATCTTACCATCATGGGTAAGAACCACCGCAACAACAAAAAAATCTCAATCAACAATCCTTACCATCGGTGGCTATTCAAACGTGGCCACTGCTGTGAACAATCATCACGTTGTCCTTTCCCGAACCTCAAAGAAAACCGAAACCCACTCCCCGTCCTCGCATCACTATGGATCGTGATGTGTATCGTTGGATAGAAAAGGCCGACCAAGGCGTAGATCCTTGGACTTTCCGCCCAAAGCATTTTGGGCATGGCAATTATGCATGAGATGGAGAAAGGAGAAAAGGTGGACACATATCCTTTGAAGATTTTTAGTTCGTCTAGGAAGCCGAAGCCTAAAAAGGGGGTACTGTCATGACCTGTTCTCAACGGTCAAAATCTCTAAGACATTTTTATTCTTTTTCTTGTATTTTACAATAGCTGTAGCCAAACATCTTAGTCAGGTTGGCGTCTATCTTATCTAGTCAGCGCTATTAGATTAGATTAGATTAGATAACGATTAGATTAGATTACGGACTACTGGACCGATGACTCATGAACTATGACTCAGGCTTACCAATGTGCAGCGGGGGCCGATTATGTTATTACTTTTACTCATACTTACTCAGCGTAGCTACTATTATTAGAGTGGTGCACAGACCACCCTTGTAGTATATAAACTGAGCAAGATAGCACCCAGAGTCCTCAGTCGAGTTCTCTCGGGTTTCTCTCTACCCTCATCTCCTCTCACTCATAAGTCTATTGTTGGGGCCCTAAGCCGTCACGGCAAGGGTAGTCCTGATAATCAAGTGCTAACTGTTCAACTTTATGGGAGGCGTCAACTGCTTTCTGGCATCTCCTTTTTAAAAACCCTCTGTTTCAAGTCCCTGGAGGGTATTCTCACGTTCTTTGTCTGGGAGTGCTTTTAATAGCGCCCTAATGCATTGGCAGTTGATTCTTCTGAGGTTGTTTCCTCTATAGCTCTAATGGTGCAATTCTGAGGAGGGGATGGTTTGTTGGGCATCGTCTGGGCGTTCCCTTTGTTTGGGCAATCCCTGGATATGTGTCCCTGAGTTCCGCATTGGAAACACTTGCCAGTTTTCCAATATTCCTCCTTTTGGGCATCTGAAAGGCGTCCAGTGGTTACAGCATTAATTCCTTTTGATCCTGATGCCAAGTTCCTTGAGTTTCGGTTAAATTTGAAACGCATCTCCATATTTCCTGACCCAGAAGACCAATTCATCAGTTTCAGGGTTTCCCAAGCATTGTGTAATCGCTCTGCAGCATCATAGGCTGTTTCCATGTTGATGACTGCAGGGTTTTCGATCATTTTTGCTGCAACTGATGCTGGGAGTCCTTTACAGAAATAGATTTGCTGCACCATGAACCCTGTGATTCCAGTTGACTGAATAAGCAATCAGAATTTCTGAATGTAAGTGGGGATATCAATATCTCCGCCCACTTTGACTTTATCTAGATCATTCAGGGTCCTGGTTGCAGTGTCTGACTTGCCCCAATCAGCTAAAAATCGCTTTTTGAAGCCGTTGTAGCTATCCCAAGAGAGTGTTGTTCCTTCTTCCTTTTTCTTTCCTTTTTCTGCTATTGCTTTGTCCAATTCTTCTTGGATATTGGATTTCCAACTAATTCCTCTCCTAAGTGTAGGAAGATGTATTTGATCTTCTTCTTGGCAGTGGTAAATTGTTCCTTGTCTAGATCAAAGGTGTCATCGAATGCTAAGATGAAATGTTTTGCTTTGGACTGTTGTCCTTTGAATTTCTCAATGGAGATTCCCTTTATTCCTTTTGGAGATGTTTCTTTTTCATCTGCCATGTTTTTCTTCATTTTGGTTTCAGGTTCCTGTTTTGGTTCTGTTGCTTGTTTCAAGCTTTCTCCTTGTTTCAGTTTGTTGTCAAAATCTAGATCCAGTTCGATCTGCTGTTGTTCCTTGTATTTGTTCCACTTGGTGAGAGTGGATTCCTCAAGTGCGGAGAAGACTCCATCAGCTAGATACTCAGTATCTCGAAATTTGTGCCACCAAGTGAGCTCTGGTTCTTTGTTTGGTGGGAAGAAAAATCATCTATCTGAATTGTTCTCTTTGTTATGCCAAATAATCCAAGTTTCTGCTGGTAGTTCTTCGTCAGGGTCTCCTTCTCTGTATTCTCCTTCGAAAAGGCTTTCTGGGACTCGCTGGTTCTTTTTCTTAGTGGTCAAAACATAATACCACCCTTTGTTTGTTGTAGAAGGGTAGATTTCCCTTTGTCCAAGATAGTATTTCTGCCTGTAACAAATGGAGTTGTTTGGCGGTCTGATCTGAGAGGTTTGGGTCTTAATGATGTCTAGCTAGTGACAAAGCACTGAGCTTTTCCTGAGTTCCAACTTGTGTTACAGACGATGCCCTCATCGTGGTTCGTTCTAAGTCAACAGTGACAAGCAGAGTCTCTGTCCACTCCCAGTCACTGGACAAAGAGTCTAGATGCTAAGTCAAATAAGTTGGAACTGAGGTTACTCTACAATACATGGGTTTTATATACATTTAGAGAACAAAGGAAACCGTAAAAGGAACAAGGCTGTAGCTACCTTAGAAAGGAAATATGAAAGTAGCTATGAAAGGAGATAGCGTCTGAAGCTGTACAAATGCGCAGTAATGATGAGTATGAAACGGTCCACTGAGACATGGAGACAAAACAAAAAGAGAACTGTAACAGAAAGGGTTGACCATGTAAGGTTCAAGAAGCAAGTGAATCATGGTCAGTGCTGTCAAGGCTCTGTCAACTTTGTACTCTATGATTTGGGATGGCTGCAGGTATCCTGGAGGTGTGGAGAAGTTCAAAGTACAATAGAATCTGTTAATATCCAGCAATTGATGCCAATATCATTGTCTTCATTAGCACCATTGTCACCTTCAGCTTCTGTGGGTGTGGTGATGGTGATATGCTGTGCAGCAGGCAAAACCCAAAACCTGACCTCACTGTGCTTGAGCACACCTTCAGTGATTGACCAAAGAGGCATCTGAAGCAGGGTCAAGGCAACAAAGAGGGAGAGACATGCAACACATACAGCTGGGGCAAGTTCCAGGAGGTTCTCAGTCTTCACTGAGGGTTTCAAGGCTGGGAAATGTTGGGTTGGCTGTGGACAAAGGGGGAGTCAAAGGCAAGCATGGAAAAGTTCAAGACAAAGCTAGGGACCTTGGCAAGACTCAGAGGCAGCCAAAACTTGCACCATGACTCAGAGGGGAGGGAAGGAAGGTCAGCACTTCTCTATTTTTTGTAAGGAGACATACATATATATACAGTGACTCAAAAAACCCTTTCAATGTTGGCAGCTTTGAGAGTAAATGATTTCTACCTCATCATATAAAAATGGGATAAATATAGGAAATTCAGGGTAGGCCTTCCACCATGTAAGCATTATGTAATAAATCAAATTTTACATAATACCCATTTTAGATGAGATATAAATAGTTCAATAAGGCTACCTCATTGAAAGGGTTTTTTTGCAGGCAACTCTAGTACTTAGTGTAACCACCTTTTGCCCTTAAAACTGCTTCACCCTCCTGGGCATACTTTCAATTAACTTTTGGCACTCCTCTGCTGGTATTTTGTCCCATTCAACTTGTATCCTTTCCCACAACTTGTTATTCCCCTTGCTGGCTCCTCATACTCCCCTAACTTCCTCTTGAGGTGACTCCACAGAAGTTCAATAGGATTTAAGTCTGGGGATTGTGCAGGCCATGTGAGTACCTGCATGTCATGATCTTGGAACCACTCCTTGGCCTTCCTGCAGGTATGCTTTGGGTCATTGTCTTGCTGAAATATGATGTTGTCAGCAGTAACACCATAGAAGTTCATGGTAGCTTGGAGCTCATCATCCAGAATTGAGATGTAAAGTCACCATCCATCCTCCCATCAATCTTGGTTGCATAGCCCACTCCTTCCCAAGTCATGCAACCCCAAATCATGACTGAGCCTCCCCATACTTCATTGTTTCCTCCACCAGTCTCTCACTCAGGTTCTCCCCACTCCTCTTCCATGCCCATTTCCTTCCATCTGACCCTAACCTGTTGATTTTGGTTTCATCTGACCATATTACCCTCTTCCAGTCATCCACAGTCCAGTACTGGTGGGCTAGAGCAAAGTCCTGCCTGGCCTGCATGTGCTTCTTGGATAAGAATGGTCTCTTCTGTTTCACCACTGCCTTCATGCCCATCTTCTTCAAGTGATTTCTGACTGTCTGTGGAGAGAGAGGTTGGCTGATATGGTAGAAAGGGATTTGCAATGGCTGTGGCTGTCTCTGCCCTTCTGGAGCTGATGAGATGGGTGGCATGATGGAGATTGGTAGGGGAAAGCTTTTTAGGACAACCTCCAATGGATTTTGAGAGGTGAGAACAATGCTTGGTGTGAAGTCTGGAGATGGTACTGAGGCTGTAGCCAGTGGTAGAACTCTAGGCCTCATACTCATGACAAAGGAGGTCTTCAAGCTGGGGGTGCTGCATCAAATCTGCTGGGAGCTGTGCTGCATGCCAAGTCGAGTAGTACAGCATGAGCTGATGTGCTAGAATGAGTCTCAAATGCAATACACCTTCTCAATTGATGACTGCATATCATCTGAGGGTTTGTCCTACAATGACTAGGGTCCTCCCAATGCTATCTCCCTTTGGTAGCCATCCTGAACTGCAACTGTGACAATCCTCCAAACATAATCTAGTTGGGGTGCTAGTCATCTGCCCAACAATAGTCTGTGTGTACAATGGAAGTCCGCCTCAGCACAACCTTTATATGAATATTAAATAATAAAATTGAGAAAACCAATGAAAACAGTTATTTTGATATATGCAATAATGTAACAGGCAATTGGGGGGGTGTGAAGCCTTTACAGGGGATTGGCCCTGTTATCTGCATAAAACAGCCCAAAATCTGTGTCTTTTTTGGTAGTGGTGTGACAAAACCACAACATATTTAAAGACCTGCCAGTCCTGGGAGAATTTTGATTTCATTGTTTCCCAACAATGCATGACTCCAATACATGACACCAGCTGTTTAATCTACCTTCCCAGATAGTCTGTCACAAGTGTGACAGAAATGGTATCCCTGCTACCATTAAGCAATCATTTTTCCCATGATTGGGTTAGCATCATTTGTAGGTGTGAGAGAAATGTCAAACACAGATCACACAATCTTATCAGCTATAGATCCCATTGGTCATGATAGAGGGCCATCAGCCATATCTAGTTCCAATAATTGAGATCTTATCAGCTGATCTTATCACACACTCAAACTATTTTTAATACACAGTAGACTACTACCCTCTAAACATTACAACACCCATCCCTTTTGAGTGTTTGAAGGCAGTCACCAGGGCCCATAACCTATTGAATCAAGGTACAGCAGCACAAGTTACTAGCTAAGTAAGGTTCCAATTACTTACATTGTTTAACTAGAGGTTGCCTTAGTTAGACTGGTAGTTTGTTAGAAAACTGAGGGGATAGTCACTCAGAACACCCTCCTTATTTCATAAACCCTTACCTAAGTACAGTGTAATCTACCTATTACATAATACTGGTACTGCTAATGAGTCATTCTGAGTCTCCATCTATTAATATTCCTTCTAAGATGTTCTTTATGAATCATGTATGAGTCATTCCTATTAATAGATATTCCATAACATTCTATATGACATGTTATTGTTAGGATGAATCCCACCACAACCACAAGCCTCGTGAAAGAGTGAGGAAAAGAGAATAAGATTGACACAGTAGATTAGTAACCTGGGTGAGAGGAAACTATCTAGAGTCTTAGAGACTCCTACCTATGACACTCTACCTTATATACTCCAACCATGGTCTGTGCACAGCAGCCTCATGCCCCAAGGGCTATGTGCATGCAGCAACAAAACCATGGCAACTATCTATGCCTTCCCACTATGCCCCTATCCCCATGTGATCCTTATTGTCTTGTTATCTACACAGCCCCTGGCTGACATAACTGCTGACCTAATCCTTGGGTGCCTTGACATAGGGGTTGGCACCTATTCATCTTGTATACCAATGTGTCCATAGGGCCCCAGAGAAAATAGATAAAAATATGAAAAATGTCCAGAAAATTGTAATGGTCATAACAGTCATGAGTCATATGAGTCGTATGAGTCATTTATGACTATCAGTGATGTCATAGGATGAGTCATATCACTCCTGTGACAAGTCACATGGGTGTGACTTGTTGTGATACATGTCAACATGGTAATGTTATGTAAGCTATTATGATTAAATATGAAACACTAATTAATAGTTATTCTTATTAGATAAGATATTCATTACATTAGTTATTGTAATGAATGTAACTAATCTAATGTAACTATTATAATAACTATCAGAGTTTTGACAGTCCCATGAAAGCTCATAAAACAAGGTGCCATTGTCATTGGAATTGCATTCAAGACTGAATTCATTACTATCCAGGTGGGTACAAAGTGCAATATCAATTGTTTTCCAAGGGCTTGTCAAGCAAAATTTGTAGTTTTGTCCAATTTCGCACAACATAGTTTGCCCCTCAAATGATACCTTGAGGACAAATGTTCCCTGTTGTCATTGTTGGATGCCATTTCTTTCAACAATCAACACAAATACCTAGGTGACAGCTGACTTCTTCCTGGGAGAGATAGTCTTTTCGAGCACGTCGTTTTCGACAACTGGATTGGGGCTAAAACAAACAAGAGTTTAAACCC
Source organism: Amanita pallidorosea (assembly GCA_023014475.1). Lineage (NCBI taxonomy): Eukaryota > Fungi > Basidiomycota > Agaricomycetes > Agaricales > Amanitaceae > Amanita > Amanita pallidorosea. Next base: position 217,624 of record JAEBUS010000031.1, on the reverse strand, counting down.
GGGCTTGCCATTGATCTCCAGTGGTACCGAGTCACACTCGGACCTGTGACCTGTGACATATGAGCTTAGTAAGAAGCTAAAGGCGCAGAGCCAACTGCGTTGGTGTCGAACACAGCTGCAACATGTCTATCCTAGGTTCATGGTTATGGGGGTCTTCCCAACTTGATTATGCCATCGGTGAGTGCAGATGTCGACTAAATGATGCTGAACTCATCACTATCAGACAAGGCGACGTCAGACCTGCTACCGGCGGGTTCTGAAGACATTGCCCTGAATCTTGAAATATGTGATCAAATCAGGTCAAAGTCAGTTTCTGCCAAAGAAGCCATGCGCGCTCTCAAACGTCGGTTGAACCACGCCAATCCCAATGTCCAGTTGCTAGCACTCGGGGTATGTTATATGTGGCACCTGCTGGTTGAATTCTTATCCATCTTTTAGTTGACTGATACATGTGTCAAGAATGGGGGGGATCCATTCTTGAACGAGATAGCCTCTCGCGAGTTCATGGACAACCTCGTCTCTATCCTCAACATGCAGAACCTCAATCATGAGGTCAGGGCGATAATATTAAGGCTCATCCAGAATTGGAGCATCGCATTCGAAGGGAAGCCAAACTTGAATTATGTAGGCCAAGTCTACAAGAATCTGCAACGAGAAAGTTCGTGTACAGTTTCGAGTGCCAGTAGCTATTAACAGTCTCATACAGATTGGAAGTTCCCTCCAAAGGATCCCTCTGTCTCTAGTTCTGCAATGGTGGATACGCTTACTGCCCCGGAATGGGTGGACTCTGATGTCTGTCTCCGATGTCGGACGCCATTCACTTTTACAAACAGAAAGCATCACTGTCGGAATTGCGGTCAAGTGTTTGATCAGCAATGCTCTTCGAAGACCATGGCGTTACCTCATTTCGGCATTACCCAAGAAGTCCGTGTGTGCGAAGGTTGTTATTCTAAGCTAACGAAGAAAGCACTAAAGACGTGAGTGACTTGCTAGTCTGAAACTAAGTCTATCTCACTCAAAATTAGCGATGCCACTCATAATCATATCACCTCTCTGAGCCGAACTGCCAGAGACCTGGAGAATGATGAGTTGCAGCGCGCGATAAGATTATCACTCCAGGAAACGAGTGCTTCGGGGAGCCATGGTCGTCCAGGCTATGTTCCAACCGAACCATCTCCGTCACAATGGCACTTTTCTGAACCTCCAATAATCGAGCGTCTTTCCTATGCGGCTGAAGACGAGGAAGATCCAGACCTCAAAGCAGCCATCGAAGCCAGTTTGAGAGAGGCCAACGCTCCCAAGCCCAGTGCACCTTCAGCAGTCCCTGAAGATGACTCATACTCTTATGTTTATACGCGCACATCCTCCGTTTCTACGCCTCTGCAACCACCATTACCCAAGTTACCTAACTACGAGCTTGAACCGTTGGAATCGGATGCCGTTTTAACTTTCAATCAGACAGTCGAGCAACTTCAAGCTCTGGGTGGACGGGATATTTCACGATATCCAGGTTTGAACGAACTTTACGATAAAGCGACGGGTCTTCGACCCAAATTGGCGTTGTCCCTCGATGATGCTGATCGCAAAGAACGTGAGTCCTTTCCCCTTTTTCACCAAACTTGGACTTAAGCTGTAAAGAAATGCTCACGGATATGCATGAGAAACTATCGCAAGCAGTGAAGCTGTATGACCAACTTCTCACGGAGCAGATCACGCAGCCGCGCTGGCGTTCTCAACCTGTGAATGCATATCATGCGCCAACAAATGGCATCGCTCAGCCTCAGTGGACAGGAAGCAGTCAGGGACATATGACTGCAGAGGTTCCCCAAGCAACACGATATCAGGCTCAACAACAGCCCCCGTACTCCCCAACTTTGTCCGTCAGACACCCCGAACCCATCGTGGGTTCAGCACAACCACCTTATCCTGACCCTTCTCCATATCATTATGCTGGACCAACACCGACTCCTAGTCATCCAGTCAACATTCATCCGCAAGTTATAACGCAGCAGCATTCTGCTCCCATATCAGCAATTGCTACTACGAAATCGCCACCACCGATAGCGGCGCATCATGACCTTGTTGCTCCTTCAAATCCCAACATCTCTTCATCTCTGGCACGGTCTCAGACAATTTCGTCAACGCACCTCCCTACATTTACTTCCAATCAACATTCGCGCAGCAACACGATACATCACACAGTCGGTCGTGGACCAGTTCATCCCCAGCATCAACAACAGCATTTCAGGAATCAATCTGTGCCGCAACAGCCACACATTGCCTCTCCACCAGCTCCAGCTGCACCTATTGCACCTATGCTGCCCCATTTCCCCTCGGCTCCGACAGCCTTGCCCCAGACATATGGCTCGTCAATACCCTCGAGTGTCGCCCAGAGGGAGGAAAGGAAGGAATCGTTGTTGATCGAGTTATGATTTGAAATTATACTGGTTTTAGCGAATACAATTCGTATTATAATTTTTGTATTTACGACGGTACACTTTAGAAATCACTGCTGAGAGACAAGGATACAACGAGCAAATTGGCTCGAGCGTGCGCGTCAAGCTTCAAGAATACTGTATACACAACCTTAAACTCTATATACTGCTAGCATCTTCTTCACCAGCTCCTCAAGCTTGTCTGCTCTCACCAACATAAGTCGACCCCTTGTGTCAAGGCCAAATGCATCTTTTCCCCTAGGCCCCTCTGGTGCCTTATCAAATTTGTAATCCATCGTGCACTCTGCCGCTTGCATGATTAACATATCTTCCGGGTGGAACGGATAAATTCCGTCATCCGGCCGACTCTTCATCACATCATACTCTTCAAACCCGGCGGCAACTGTCCTGGCCTTTTTCAACTGTTTGGATCTGGCATTCACCTCGGATTGACGTGTGGGCGCCGAGTTGACCAAGGCCGACTCTTCGTCATCGGAGAGGTGGTATGTTCTAGAGACGAGGAGGAGGTGAGAAAACTTGTATGGCTGGTCCTAACATGGTCGCGTATCGCGGGTAGGCAAATAAATAAATAAAAAAGGGATGTGAAATTGAGAAACACGTACGGCGTTGAGGGCGTTGCGCAGCTCGTCGAGAAGGATATTGTACATTGGGGGAATGATTTGGACAGGCATGTTGACCAGTCGTTCGCAGATGACGAGACCAACGTGAGGCTCAGGCTTGCCGAACATGGTTTGGAGGGCGGAGTGCATTGCTGGATTCGTCTGTGACGATTTTGAGAGGAGATAGGCAACCAACGATCTAATAGCAGGATGCTCCTAGAAGTAATCCAGGGTTAGAATGTTTGCGGGGTAAGTTGGTGATACATACGCACATGGTACTGATGCATATTAATCACGGTGAGGATGGCGTATGGGTCACCTTGTGTTCCATTTGTTTTGATTGTTGTCCCGAGGGGTTGGGCTAGAATGAGCTCCGTCAAGTCATTTAGATTGAACGTGTCTGCGTCACGATGAAACAGCTGCACAAGAAGACGTTTAGTCGCTTGAAAATCGACGCTCGGATTCAGGTCGTAAAAATCAAAGTCAACGTCGATGTGGCTCTACTGAGTTGAAAAGGTCAATCCAGGCGCCAATTTTGTGAGCATGGACGTACAATATCGGAAGACGAATCCTCGTCGCCAGACTCGAGCTGAGGATCTTGCTTTCGTTTGGACATGTAACTGTAAGAGCAGAGATTTTAAAATTATTATTGCTCTTGATAAAATTATGTAATATTTTATTGTTGGTCCGGTACGTCGACGGGTTGAGTTCCGGGCGTGTAAGTGCTTTAGCTTATCTCCCACTCATTCACTCATCTTCATGTATAGGTCTTACTTCCACACTTTCTTCAGGCGGCAATGGGCTCGCCCAATTTACAGGCGTCATCTCGTCATCGCTACCATAGCCTCCGGAACTTTGGGCTTTGGTTTGACAAAGTTACAGGCAGGTTCAAATGAAAGTACAGGCACAAGCGCGAAGCCGCCATTGAGCTCCCTTGTGAGGGCTTATACCGTATACAGCATGTGTTCAATACCCTTCCTAGTCGACTACTCGCCCCAGATCTTGCGTATTCTCTCCAGTGTGCCTGTAGTGAAGCAAATCACCGAAGCCTTTGTACGGGTGACGTTCTTTAATCAAGTTCGTCTTTTATCTTGAACGAGCTTATCAGAACCTGACTGGCGTTTCAGTTCGTTGGTGGAGATAGTGCACGCGACACGATACCCTTGATACGTTCACTGCGTGCAGCAAACAAAGGCACTTTGCTTTCATACTCTGTGGAGGTGGATGACACTGTTGCCAACTCAACCGTCAAGAACCATGTATCTGGAAAGGACAGTGCACCACATAAACGTTTTGTAGAGGAGATGATTCGATCTATCGATGCCGCCGCCGACTTTGAAGACTCTCTCGGAAATCGTGAAAGTCTAGATAGGCGCACGTGGATAGCAGTCAAAATAGTAAGATTGCGACCGATATAAGAAATTATTCTGATTTGTACAGACAGCGTTATTACCTGATGCCCACACTTTGATCAATCTCTCCAACCATATTATCAGGACACGTTTATCCCAAAGTGCCCTCGTAATCCCCTTCCCTGGTTGTCCTACATCATCAGACTTGTCGGTCCTATATGGTATATATGCATTTTCGATATTTTTCCTGGCATCATAGTGATATGAGATTGTCAGCATCCAGGCAAAGCTCGGATCTGACACAAATGGATGTTGATTCTCTTCGGGAACTACACGCGGACTTGCAAAGGATATGCGTTCGCGCTAAAGAACGAGGTGTGAAGGTCATCATCGATGCCGAATACAGTTGGTATCAACCAGCGCTGGACGCACTTCAGCTATCTCTAATGCGCAAATTCAACACTTTGGATCATGCAAGTGGTGGTGTAAATGTACAGCCTTTGGTTTATGGCACTTGGCAGGCGTATCTACGAAGGTGAATTATCAAGTTGCGCCCTGCTACTTCGCAATAATATTCCAAAGAACTCCGGGTCATTTGGCAGAAGCGCTTCGGGATGCACAAAGGCACAACTATGCGCTTGGTGTCAAACTCGTCAGAGGGGCATACCACGGGTATGAAGTTGCAGCTCATAACGGTGGTGGAAGCAAATACGGCTCTGTGTCCATATCTCCGGACCCTGAGCCACCTGTCTGGACGACCAAGTCCGAGACGGACGCGTGCTATAATTCTAGTGTGCGTACGCTGGTCGAGGCAGTCGCTGCAGACATTCGTTCCAGTCGCGCTACAAATGGCAGAAGCGTGAAGGGGTCGTGGCCAATATCGCGCACATCTAAGGAAGACAGCGAAATCACACATCGAACACCTCAAGTTGCTGTCTTGTTTGGTACCCACAATTGGGAGAGCTGTGACGTCGTTCTGGACGAGCTTGTCAAAGCCGGTTTGGCGAGCAAGGTAGAAGAGGGCCAAAAGACGGTGGCATCTGTAGGAGAGGAAACGCTTCAACGAGTTGCAATTGCACAATTGTATGGCATGTGCGATGAGTTGACGGATTCCCTGGTGGATAGGACGATGTCGAAGACCCCTCTCGTGATGAAGTACGTTCCATATGGTGCGCTTTCCGAGGTATTGCCGTATCTTGGTCGGCGTGCCATTGAGAATAAATCAGTGTTTGGGCAAGGTGCGGCTGCTCGAGAGAGGAAGAGAGCGTGGAAGCAGATTTGCGCAAGGATAAGCACTTGTTGTAATTAGTGTACAATAACGGTTCGTGAGTAATGTTATCCTTTCAAGGACAGATCGGCGGTTTGCGCCACTCATACGGGTGCACCCTCTCCTAACGTCCCAGACATTGGTTACTCTTAAAAATGGCTGGCAAGTCATATTTTGTGAACACTCTCGCTGACAAGGTTCGATTTTATTCATATTGTCTGGCTATCATGCACAACTAACTGATCGTCCAGATGCAGTCGCAAGACTCAGATTTCCGGTGAGAACTGTGCTGCAGGAGTCTACCAATCTTCTTGATCCTTGACAGTTATATGGGTCTGAATGACTTGATGAATGAGATCAAGCGAGATCCGGACCTTTTCACGAACGATGAAGCATTCGAGGTCAAGATGGTCAGAAATGTTATCACTCTCATCGAGGACAAAATATCGGAAGTCAAAAACCAAGCAGCAAAATGGCTAGTCCCATTCATCCCATGGCGATCAGTAGCACTCACGATTGTGTAGTCTGGGTCAAATCATCAAAATCATACGACCGCCGCAGATGATACAGGTGGTCAACAGATTGATCGAGTTAACTGGTGAAAAAAATGATGAGCTGCGAGACATATCTACTCTCGGTATCATTCATATTCTCGACCGTTATCATTTTGTTCACCGGCATTATATGTAGCGCTGAAAAACATCTCTGCCGAATTGCCCAAAGACGCCAAGGTTGCCTCGTCTGTATGCGCTCAGTTGGTCCCTCAACTTCTTGCACTTTTGCAGAATGTATGTGCCTAACGATTTGAAGTGCACGTGTTTGATATCGTTTATAGCCCACTATAGCTCCAGAGACACTAGTTGAAATCCTTTCCGTCTTGATCATCCTCATAAGTCGATTCCCTGAACATCTCTCAAGCGAAGAGATCAAACCGCCACCCATAGCTGTGCTTGCTCCTCTGTTATCGCATTCTAGACCTGTAGTGCGGAAACGAGCAATAGCTGCCCTTGCACAGTTTATTCCCATCTCACACCATACACTATTCCAACAGCTGCTAGAATCGCATGTATTTCCCTACGTCATCTCTTCTGCATCCGTTGAGAAGCAAAGGACAACGGTTCAGCTCATCACAGCCGTGACACGACATTCTCCATCGCAGATGGGGCCTATCGTTTTCAAGTTAATGCCCGGAATTTTAGATGCGGTTAAAAAGAATGACGATGAGCTTACTGAAGGATGTCTTCAGGTACGCTTCAATTTGCACTCGTCAGTTTTGGTCTCATGAAAGGGGCACTCTTTTCAGGCATTGGAAACACTCCTTCTGAAATGTCCAAACGAGATTACCCCCTACCTTGGACAAATAGTTCAAGTCGGCAATCAATTTATCAAGCATGATCCTGTATGTTTTTTAAGCCAGCCAAGTTGCCTTTCATGCGAATGATAAGTAGAATTATGCAGGCGGTGATGACGAGGATGAGGAAATGGCTGATGTTGAAGACGAGGACGACGAACTTGATGAGTAAGTCCAGGGTTTTTAGGCCTCGCGACTATCTCCAGACACTCCCATAGATATTCGGACGACGAAGATACCTCGTACAAAATTCGACGATCCGCTACCAAGCTCATCAGTGCCCTTATTGGCACTCGACCGGAACTTTTGTCGACAATTTACAAGGATGTCTCGCCTGTCCTGATATCTCGCTTTGGCGATCGGGAGGAGACTGTTCGGCTCGAAGTTTGGGCAACTTATGTTTTACTCCTCGAACAAACGGCAGTGTACGGCGGGATGCCACAAAACAACAACTCTGTGACACGCGGAAAGCGGAAGCGGGACACCGAAGAGATAATGGATGTCGAGGGCTCACCTTATGCCATGTTGAATGCTCAAGCGCCAGCTCTATCAAAGGCTCTCCTTAACCAGCTCAGATCCCCGAAGGTAGCTCCTGCGACCCTCCAAGCTGGGTTTAATCTCCTTCGTACTCTTCTTACTGTATTACCGGCCGCATTGTCAGCCCAGGTCCCTCTGACTCTCGCAATAACTAAAAACATCTTGACTCAATCCCCCACGACGTCTACATCTTCCCTCTATCTTACATGCCTGTCGTTCTTGATACTTTTCTTCTCAAGCCATCCTCCAACTACTTTTGCCGATTCGCTGCCGACCATGACAAATGTTCTTCTTAAATCTGTCGGAGAGAAACATCCTCGTATCGTGTCTGAATCATTCCGCGTTTGTTCTTCCCTGTTGAACGCCCTCAAGCCCTTGGGGCATGCAGACTGGGCAGAGAAGCTTTATGAGCAAGCGTACACGAAGTTAAGTCAGTACGATACTGATCCAGAGGTTAGGGCAGCTGCAGAAGAGTGCATCGGAGACTTGTGGGTTTGCGCAAATGAGATGATGAAGGGTAAAGGTAAAGAATGGGAGTTCATTTGTCGCTTGACTGGGCAAACGGAAGGCCCTGTCAAGATTGTGACAAAAGTTGCAAAAGGAGTACAAATGGGCGATATTTGGGTGAACGAATGCGTAAAGTGGCTCCTCGAATTGACTAGGAGAGGTAGTCGGTCTGGGAAGGGAGATGTGTTTTCCGGACTGGAAGTTTTACTAAAAAGGTCCGCCCCACTTATCAACTTTGTCGCTGCGTGCTTATGTTGCGAGTAGTTATAAGAGCGGCACACCTCCGGATTTACCGGTAACGGTGATATCTCACATCAAACCTTACCTGTCCACTGCAGATACTCAGCCACTTTCTCAAGCACTATCTATCCTATCCCTTCTTCTCGATCTTTCTCCGGGCGCGACTTTTCCCGTTGTCGAACGTGAAGTTCTTCTAGACATTTATGCTATCGCACATTCACCTGTTGTCTCTTCCGTTGCTTTGGACTCGTTACTGCAATTCTTGTCCTCATTGGTCCACGCCGATAACCAGATCGCTACTCATGTGGTGCCGAACCTTGTCATTGCAGTAGAGAAGGCTCCCAAGACTGAATCTAGTCCAAGGAATGTGGCCAAATGTATTGCTCAAGTGGTCAAGAGTCAGCCGGACGTTGCGGCAGGCACGATTGCTGAATATGCCAGAAATCTGAAGGTATGTATAAGGATCGGCTCTCAATCAAACAGCTCACAGAGTACTTTACGCCAGGCTACATCAAAGGCAAAGCCTTCATTGGTTGTACTGAGCTTGCTGATTGTAGGAGAGCTCGGTCGATTTATGTGCGTCATTTGTATATGAAGAGAGCCTTATTACATTTGGTTTTCAGCGACATGTCCCCTCAGGCGGAAGTGTTCAACCACGTCATTGAGCATTTCAGCGCTGATTCAGAGGGAGTACGGTCTGCTGCCGCTTTTGCTGCCGGCAACATCGCCATTGGAAACTTGCACCAGTTCCTGCCCGTCATTGTCAAGTTTGTCGAAAGCGATGCCAAGAAGCGTCTTCTGTCTTTGCATGCTCTAAAAGAGGTCAGTTCCAACGGATTTCCATGCAGTTATTGCTTATGAACCTATCGTGATAGGTGGTTTCTCATTGCTCGCAAGCGCAACTGGAGAGCATTGCAGATTTGCTATGGGCGCCGCTTTTTGAAAATTCGGAAAGCTCAGAAGAGTCTGCGAGGAATGTCGCTGCGGCATGTCTTGGCAAATTGGCGACTACGCAGCCATCCAAGTACTTGCCTCAACTTCACGTATGTGAATCGTTCTCCATCTACCATGGATGCTAACCGTGGCTGTGATTACGGCCGAGTAGGCTCGCATTCGTGATCAGGATGCATCTGCAAGAGCTACCGTCGTCTCTGCTATCCGATACACTTTCACCGACGCTTCGCAGACGTACGACGAGCAACTTGCGCCGTTGCTCGTGGACTTCCTTTCGTTGATGAGGGACGGAAACCTGGTATGTTACGCGACATTCCTGTTTGAGACAACTCAAAAGATGGTTAGACCGTGCGAAGGCTTGCACTAGCCCTTTTGAATTCCGCTGCGCGCACGAAGCCCCATCTCATCAAAGATCACCTTTCAACTCTATTGCCGGCTCTTTATGAACAGACTGTCATCCGACCTGAACTCATTCGAACTGTTCAGATGGGCCCTTGGACGCACAAGGTTGACGACGGCCTTGAGGCACGCAAGACAGCATACGAGACAATGTACACGTTGGTTGGTGTTCTGCGCTTCCAGAGCTTCTGGACCACTCTCTGATTGATTGCACACGTAGCTTGATACATGCCTTGGGAAGATTGATCTACACGAGTTCATTCTGCATGTGCTTCCCGGCTTGACAGACGACTCCGATGAGATTAAAGTTATTTCACACATGATATTGTTCCGTCTGTCGCAGGTCGCACCTACGGCGGTTGCTCCTAGGTTGGATGATGCCACACCTCATCTGACGCAAACAATGAAGGGTGCGACCGTCACCAAGGACACGGTCAAGCAGGACCTGGAGAGGGCGGCAGAGTTGCAGCGAAGCGCTCTGCGGTGCATAGCTGGTCTGAGCAAAATCGGATCAGGAGTCGCACCTCGGTTTGATGCGTTTGTGGAAGAATTGAAGAAGAGCCCACCTTGGGGTGCGGAGTTTGTGGAACTGATTGAGAAGTGAGCGCTATGGTGGGCAATCTTGCATATTTCCTTTCCGCTCTTCATCCAAGCTTCATTTGTACCATCGAATCACACAATCGGACAGTTGGTTCGGAAACAAACATTAGTGGTAATCTCCACGATCAAATTACTGCAATAGGCTTTACAACTAGTACTTACATCATGATACAGTGAAAATGGATAGAACAATTGTTCTGAGAGTTTTGGCGTCCTCATGCCTTGCAAAACACAACACAAGAGACTCCATTTATTGGTAAGATTAACTCTGGCAAAGTTGTCGTTTTCGCTTGGCAAAGTTTGAGTGACGTCGGGAGGGTTGTACTAACGAAAGCCTTGTCCAATATACTTGATTTCAACCCAGATCACACCAAGACATGTACGATAGGCGAAGTAGAGCCCAGTGAGTTTCGCGACTTTCCAGCTTCATTGACATTTTCAGTACATGGAGGCTCCCGACCAGATGATCTGAAAACATCGGCCTCGGTGGAAACGGCCACTAGCTATTAGTGTTGAAACGTTAACGTATGCAGGTGCTACTCCGACTGCACCGCAATATTCCCACCTCCCACTACTATGCCAGTATCTTGGTCCTCGAATTACCTTCTCGTTCCCTAGGCCAAACGATGAAGAAATGGAATTTTACGATGTTGGCAGGCTTCGGGATAGCAGAAATTGAAGTACCGAGCGCTTATATTTTCAATATTAGCTTCTGTGCTATAAATAACTCGATGTTTGCAGTTTCCTTCCAAACGAAGTGCATATCAATTAACGAGAAGTTCACGAGAACGAGAAATAGATGCTACATGTCGGAAGCAATGTAATTGAAGCTATAGAACGATGCCACTGGCCTTTTAAGGGGTATTCATGGAACTTATAAGGAGGCCCTGGCACGACAGACCACTCAACTCTCTCTCTGTATCAATGGCGCCCTTCAAATTCCTCTTGACGACGGTGGTATCCATCGTCTCGTTATTTGCATTGACTCAAAACAGCAGCGCGTCCGCTCGGTCGATGAGACCCGAAGAGTTTCGCTCTCAGCAACATGAAGCTACCAAACGATACTCGGTAGACACCTTAATGAGGTCCCAAACGTCGACGTCGACTCGTGGCATTAAAAACATTACCTTCAGCAACCCCTTGGCGAGTCGTAAGCATGCATCATATGATGTTTAGCAGATATCTTGATCACATTGGGCTCAACCAGAGTTCTACGTCGATGGTAGCAAACTACCATTGATAGACTGGGATGTCGGTCCTAGTTGGTCAGGGCTCTTACCTATCAGCAGCGATCCAAATGAAACACGCAAAGTATGTCCTACAGGGGGTGAAGCGATTTAGATTTTACTAAATGACGTGACGTTACTCAGCTTTTCTTCTGGTTCTTCCCCCCCGGTCCGAATGGCAGTCTCGATGATCTAATCTTTTGGTACGGATCTTTGGATAAGTATCCCCCGTCTAATAATATGCGTGATAGGACGAATGGAGGGCCGGGGTGCTCATCGCTGAAAGGTTTCTTGCAAGAGAATGGCGTGAGTGTTATCACACCTTCTATCGAAAGCTCTGAACGCTTTTAGCCAATATCCTGGGTGTTTGGCCAAGCACACGCGACTCAAAACCAGTACAGTTGGACCAATCTTTCCAGCATTCTTTGGGTGGAACAACCGGTGGGCACGGGTTTCTCACAAGGAACACCCACGGCCGAGGTAAGAGTACTCAACAGTTGCGGAGAGGCGGAAGATGAACAGTCCATGGTAGAATGAAGAAGATGTCGCGGCACAGGTAGTCGGTTTTATGCAACAGTTCCTCAACATATTCTCCGAGCTTAAAGGAAAGAAATTGTATCTCACCGGGGAGAGTGTACGTTACTACCAAAACCTTTCATCTTTCGACTGACAACACTCGTTTACTTAAAGTATGCGGGAATGTACATTCCTTGTATTTATCTGGTTGGTCTTCGCCTCCCGACCAATGCTCAAATTTTATTACAGACCTGGCCGACTACATCTATTCACATCCAACGTTGCTCGATTTAGCTCTCCAAGGCATCTGGATGGCAGACCGTCAGTTTTTCTCGTTTGATTCAAAGAGTATGCTGAACGCCTTGGGTTTTATCCAGCCCTGATTTCGTGGTTCGTCGTTCAAGAGCAAATTTCTGCTGTTGAGTTTGTACATAAGTACGAAAATGTGTTTGCCTTTAAGTAAGTACTTTAAAAATGCTCTGACATAGAAGGGGTCAGCTCTTTACGCAGCACCACCTTCATGAAGCAACTCGATGCAACCGCACAAAAGTGCAACTATACAGGGTACACGAAAGAAATATGTCACATACCCGCCCCACGGTCTTCTACCTTTATCTGTAACAGATGCTACTCTTACTCCTGAATGCGATGTCTGGAGCCAGATTTTCAATGCTAGCCTCATAGCAAACCCAGCGTTCAACATTTACCACATATTTGATACATATCCTACTCTATGGGACGTACTCGGATTCCCGTAAGCTGCTGTGTTGCACCACAAATGGGGAGTACTAACGGATCCGATCAGTGGCTCGTTTGTGAACGTACAAGATCCTCTCTACTTTGACCGCCAGGAAGTCAAGGAAGCCATTCATGCGCCTGTCAATGTCTCATGGGTCGAGTGTTCTAATATCAACGTATTCCCCAAAGGAGACGCAAGTTTGCCTCCAGCGTTTACGGTCTTGCCCGGCGTTATTGAGAAGAGCAAGCGATCGGTTATTATCCATGGGTTGGCTGATTACGTGCTTATTGCGGATGGGTGAGTTCCGCATTACCTTTCCCCACCAGATCGCTTAAACTGGGTCACAGAGCAAGAATTGTTATCCAAAAGTGAGCACAATTCTAAGAACATAACTTTCAACTGACTCGTTTTATCTTGCCACTTCCGTTCATAGTATGACGTGTACGTTCTTTGTCGGCGTACCGTAGTCAATTAATATACCCTCTTTACCTTGCAGGGAATGGCATGCAAGGATTCCAAACACCCATTGTGCAAGACAGCCTAGTTGTTGATGGAATTGGCGCTCTTGGTAACGTACACGAGGAGCGCGGTCTGACATATTATGAAGTCGTGCAAAGCGGTCATATGTACGTTGTTTTTCCATTGCTGATTGCAGCGCTCATGGTTGGTGACATCATTAGGGTTCCTCAGTACTCACCTTGGACTGCGTACCAGAGCATGCAGTATCTGTTAGGATTCAGAGCGACTCCATGAGTCGAAGGTGTACTTTTGGTTGTATTGACTTGTAGTAAATAGGTGTTACTTATGTTACAACACAACCACTGGCTCAAAACGGTTCAGCCTGCGGCTACGGTGACTCGTTGAATTTACCCACAGTGTGACCTTCCTCGGGTGTCTTCCTAGCCACTCTTACTCCAACTAGGGTCACTCATAGCGACTGGCCAAGCGCGAGCTTTTCTCCGTTGGACGCGCGCTGGAGAGTCGCGAGGCTGACGGTGACCTGCTCGACGTCCGCCCGCCCTCACAGATCGTCATCCGTAACCTCGACAGTACCAGCGAGCTTCCCGCACAACATCTATTTGCCCAGCACGCCCTCTCCTGGCTCTGTCGAACGCACGAGTATCGAGCGCGTATTGTAGGGCCTTACCGTTCTGGGACGTTTCTGTTCCTTGCTCACTGGTGGAGGGATTGACAGCGAAGACACTGCGTACAATGCAATGCCTAGCCGAGATATTTGGTCTGAAGATCTTGAAAATTTGCTCAATTACAACCCTCCTGCTGGCATTCCTGTTTTTCGATCAACATATTGACATTAAACGCGTCGTTCTAGTCCCATCCTTTACAGCCGATATCGCCGGGATCTTCGATCGCGAAATCCAACTACTTAATGATGCAGGGCAACACGCACCTCCGACCAACTTTGACTACAAAGAGACTGAAGATGCATGCATGATGCCAACGGGGGAATGGATAGGATGGATGGGACCGCAAAATATCGTGACCGATGCCTCCTCCGTCGCCAGATCCTACAGGCATGTTTCGTATCGTAACTGCTGTCGGCTCCACTCTCGGCATATATCCACGCTCTCATACTTGGCTGACCATATTTCGCTTCAGCAGGGCTGGGGCTGAACCTGATGAAGGACACGGTGCAATAACAAATCAGTCTCACTTTTGCATCCGTGAGGAAATATTTCTGTACCAAGAGGAGTTTGGAAATGCTTGGGCGAAGAGGCTCAGGGCGGATCTAACTGAGATACACTCGCGCTTCCGCAGACTAGTCACGTATCAATTCTATGCGGCCTCAAATGAGTACGTTGGAGTTTTAGAGAGGATGAGCGATATTGCTGCGCAAGGGCGCCATTGCCCCTTTAACTGATCGCGTTTCTGGTTTTCCGAAACGCAGTTCATTATTGCCGCCCATCATCGATAGTACAATCCTTCCTTGGACATGCATTCAGCATGAGCAGGTTTTTGCATCGCGATATTGAACCGACGCCTCCGTCTGGGGAAGCATTATCGGTTGGTTCCCTTCAGAGTGCGATTGGGAATGTTTCTTCCGCTGTAGGTGGAGAATCTGACCATTCTGAGAGAGATGTCGTCACAAAAGCTGCTTTGAAGTTGGATGACGTTGATATTTCCGTTCGACATGTAAGTTGACATACAATATTTACATATTTCGACTGAATATTTAGGCATGGACTAGATCTGTAATGCGATACGACGTTCATAATCTTTCATTGTGGCAAATACGAGCGTATGGGAGTGCGCCACCGTGCCACCGGCACATTATTCTTATCTAACCTCATAGATCTTCACGGTTGTCGAGACCCAGCTTATGGCAAAATCGAATCTGGGTTATACCTTCTGGTCATCAGAGATGCGATGGAATGTGCATATCAATTTAGAACCTCAGATCTACCATCCATTCAAACTGGCGTCATGGGAAAGCAGCACGCTGAGTCCAGTGATAATATTCGGACAAAGAAACGGCCCAAGACCCGATCTGTAACAGCACCAATAGAAAAAGCAAGATCTGTGGGTGGAACATGACCGTTCAATTTTTCATGCTAGTGGTAACAATTTTGCAGCTCATCTCTGACGAATGCAACAAAAGAGACCTTGTATTATTGCGTGTACAGCATGGTCCTCTCAATTCACCATCGCCGGTAGCCTTACTCCGTTCCGGCTGCGCAATAGCACCAGGGATCCCCTGCAACTACAAAGGTTAAATTGCAGAGACGGGGTATCAGAATCACGAATATTTGGAAATCTTGCTGACACCCGATTTCGATTCTGGAGCGACGGGCCAAGTTGCGTGACGAAAAAGTACTTTCGCATCCTGTTGTCGCCAAATTCGCTTTTCACGACTTTCAAAAGGAGCGTTTACGCCATGAATACGTTGTGTGCACATGGCCAATCAACGTGTAAAATCAGTCCCTTCAATTTTCGGTTTATTTGAACATCAGAAAGCTGTATTGAACAAGTATCCGTCTCCCGGGAAGAGCGGTAAGTATTGTTTACGATCGACGTCTTCGTTTAATATTCTTCCGTTTAGGGACGCGTTTAAGCGTGCACTCTCCGAGGTTCATAGTGCGGATATGACATCCGGCCCATGAATCTGATGATAGACGACGAGGGAAAAGCGACGATTATTGACATAAAATTGGGAGCTGGGAAGCATTCACGAAAAAGTGAATTCGACAGTCTTTGTCTCATCCTTCAGGGCAGTTATATCCCCCAAATCAATTTGCAAGTTCTCCTACGACTCAAAGTTCCGTCCCGACAGCGATTTTCTAAGGGACCTATAGTGTCCATTTTTGTCCCCATGTAGAAGTGCTGCCATTGTAGTTCGCTGTCATACACACAGCGTATCATGGTCTCGTTGCAACCTTATTATGGATCATGAATTGGGACTGAAACGTGCATGGACCCACAATAAAAACTGGTCCTATTTATAGCGGACCACTTGAAGTGGAAGTCACCCCAATTGGGCAACAAGCTGTTTAGCCTGTATTCAATCCAAGCGAAATTGCCATGCTCACTCCGCGCGTTGCGGCGAATGTCGATTCGCTCTTGTTCTATATGTCAAACCGTTTCTGGGTAGGTTCAGGCTGGACGAATCCTTCGCCTGTCGCAGCCTCAACCACTTCGCTACACCTTCGCACTAGGTGAGAGTAAATTGTTGAAGATCGCGTTGGAGGTTTATTCCTGTCACCGCGTCTGTCCTTGAAGTTTGAATTCCCGTCTTCTTCCATCCAATTTATGGAATTATCAAAGTCAGATATGGCTCACTTTGGATGGTGAAGCGAAGAAAGGTCGAAAAAAGCAAGTATGCCCTCGCCGATTCCATCCAGACAATAAATCCGGTTCTACATGAAGAGTCCATTCCGTCAATGACGTTAGAAGAAATGAAGATCATCGTTAAGGGATTATTCCCTTCGCCAGTGGGTCATATGGAACAATGCTCGGTATACTGGGACATACATTGTTGGAGGTCTTCCCTTTGCAAACCGTACTGTGCCTACGAACATGGTCCACGGGCTTCGATGCCGAGCGCTGCATTAGGAAGCGTTTCTGGGGTCGTATAAAGTTCAGATCAAGGGAGATTGGTGTATAGTAACACAACTTGTAGTTGTTTTCTCAAAGTCTTGTTTAAGGGAATCCATCTCAATCGATGTTGTGCTTTATTTGGCAAAGTCAACAAGTGGTCACAAGCGCTTAGTGTCACAATTTACAACGGACGATCTTGCCAAACAAAAGAGATATGATTTCGATTGGCGAAATCACGCGTGCCACCTGTGATATGGGTTTCAATTATATCATAGGTTGGTCAGAACGAGTCCGTTGTTTCATCAAAATCCTCATTTTCACATCAGAGCACATGGAAGAGGACGACGACGCGTCCAAAACCGTTCCGCGATGGGTTTTTCTAGAGTACTCGGTCTGTAACCCACAACGACATGCGTTCGCTCAAAAGTAACTTCAGCTTCAACGACAGCACATGCTTAAATTGGCTGGCCCGGATTCCTGTGTCCATTTTACGCACTTGTCGCCCACATCCTGTGCATGGCTGGAGGAGAAGCTGGGTGGCAACTCGGCCACGGTCGCCAAAGCATACATGCACCAGAAAGGTGTGATGGACATGCTAGGCGCTCCAGAACTTTCTACGTCAGTAGGGCGAGTCTGTTTGCTCGATCCAAGAGCCAAAGAGGAGCTTAAGCCGGACGATGGCGATGGGCGGTTTGATGGTTTCTTGTTTGGGGTCAGTGACCTTCTGATTGCGAGGTCGGAGTGACAAGCTAAAAAGCTAACAGGGGATACTAGGTGGGTCTGGGCATGTGATAGAGATACGCGCATCCAGGCTGATTCTTGGGGCAGGAGACGATCCGCCACGCGATCGAACGTCTGAGCTGCGCGTGCTAGGGTTCCCTTCGAGGCATTTGGGACCGATACAGATGACGACGGATACAGCGGTGGGCGTGACCAAGCTTGTTGTGGAAGAAGGGATACCGCTAAACAAGATACGATACGTGGTACGTGAAATGTGGGCGTGGTGGGGTAGATCTGACGTGTATACTGGTAGGACATGCCTACAATCCGGTTCAATGCAAAAGAGTCTGTTGAGATGCCATTCCGTAAGCCAGCCAATGATACGTTTTAGATCTGATGAACGAGTTGGCAGGATACATTGTTGATGGCGACGGGTGGAAGGCGTTGCTACCTGCTGGGATGCGAGAACTACTGCAGACGGAGCTGAATGAGATTTTAACGTAACAGGCGTCATGTCTTCCGTACGGTCGTGTCATGTCATCCAAGCCTGTCTAAAGCCTCAGGGAGCGCCGCTCCTCTGCGCATCCGCTGTTCTTTGCCATGGACTTGCAGAGCGCCCGCCAGTCTTCCCGCACCCGTTTCTCGGCGTTCTCGCTCGACGAGTTTGAGCAACTCGTGTCCGTTGCCCTTGATCTCAACTCTGATCGTTTCCCTGATGGCACCCTCGCCCTCGCATTCAACCCTGATTCTGCCTCTTCTTGCCCTTTTCTTTCCAGCAAAACCGGAGACAACGCCCGTTCTCCTCGTATATATTTCTCTTCTCTCTCGTCGGACGCGTCTTCAACGCGTCCACAGCAACAGCATCACTCGGCACTCGACCAAATGCACCCTCCACTGGACAGCATTGACTTTGGTCGTGTAAGCTGCGTACCTGGGCTTTGTGCTCAGAGCAGTGCCAGCAGCACCAGTAGCTTTGTCGGTCTAAGACGCGACTCGGTCCCAACAATCACGGTTACAACAACGCCGCCGTCCCCGTCCAAGACCCGTCTCGTCGATAAAATCAAAAAGGGTGCAAGTGCTTTTGTAGCCCGGACAAGGACTCTTTCCTCACCCGTGAAACTCTCCAGCCATACCCGCAAGCCACCTCCGCTACCCACCCAATACACTCTCAATCCTCGCAATCCCGATTTTAGGCCCATCCCCACCATTTCCATTACCGCCGCCTTCAAGAATAACGTCCAGCTCCGTTCCACCGTCTCCCTCCTTGACCTTGAATGCTTCAATAACAACAGCGCATTTAGTCTCGCAACAAACACCGCCGACTTTTACGACGACGAGAGCGACTTTGTTCCATATCTACCGCTCGCGTGTCAGTATGAGCGCGCTTTTCCCAAGTCACCGTCGGCCCCTTCTCTGCTGCCTGCTTCAAGGTCTGGCATTTCAGAGAGGCCACTTGCTGCCAGAAGAAGCCGGGGAAGAACAAGTCCGTCCCCATCTCGTTCGGGCTCAGGTGGTCACCGGATTACTGCCAGAAACAGGTGCATCTCGAGCGGTCATCTTCAACATCGGAATTTACGCACGGAGGGTCGCCGGCGGACATTATCAGCTGCGACGGCTAGCTCTGTCAACAGCGCGTCTGATAGTGCTTCCCCCGTTACCCCCCCTTCAGGAGCCTTTTTAGCCACTTACACTTGCGCTGCTCACGGCGGACCAAGCCAAGATCCAGAGCGCGACGGCTCGTCGTCGTTCGTCTCTCTCGATTCGGAAGAGGGCGAAGATGTCGATGTGAAAGAACAAAGATCCGCATACGACGAACAAGCGGACCCGTTTGCAAAAGGGTCGGTGCAGATTGTTCGCACAAAATCTCGAGCCAAGCCGACGTTTCAACTCTATAACCCCAATCTTATCATTGGCCCCGGTTCCGCCGGCGAACCCGTTACTGTTTCAAACGCTCGAACCGAGCTAAGCAACAAAGGTTGCAATCTGTTGAATTTATGCGCATATATTACTGACTAGTCCTTCCAAGCCTCCCGTTCCACTGTCCATCATGATCTCACGTCCGACTCTACCTCAACATCCGGTGCAATCAAGTTCCGTTCTCTTCAAACTAGAGGAGGTGGGAAAAGAAGGACACCCAGGGCGTCTCTCAGTCCTACTCCTATTTCGAGGATGCGGAAGACACCGGTCGTGTTTCCTCTGATGCCAGGGGAGACGCAGGAGGACCGGAATCGAGAAGAGGAAAGGATGGCCAGACAGCGAAGCACAGAGGAATGGACACTTTGTTTGGGTAAACGAGATGTGCCTGGCAGTGGACAGTCGGAAAGCGAGGCTGAGAAGGAAACGGAGCAAAGCGCATACGAGAGTGCGGAAGAAAGCGTGAAGGCCGTGGAAGGTAAACTTGAACAAGAGGAGGAGGAGGAGGAGCGCGAGAACGTGGACAGCGAAAGAGGAAGAAGAAAGTCTATTCCGCAATTGAGGGTGACGCATTTCGTTGACAACGGAGATGAAAGTACGAGCGGAGAGGAAGGTTATGTGACGGGGAATGATTGGACCCTTATGTTGCCGCTATACAATGTCCCGAAAGACCCTCTGCTGGCCCAGAGTGGACGAAAGAGCCGCAAGTCTTCTCGCTCGCCTAGCCCTCGTCGTGACGAACACAGGCGAAGGGCGAGTTCCTGCACAAGCCTAACGCCCTCTGTGGCTACTATCCGTATAAACCAGACTCTACCCAGATCTGGGGTTACTTTTCGACCGAGTGTCGACGACGAGATCACACTCCTCGGACCTGGGCCAGAGATACTTGAATCCACACCACCTTCGTGCTCCAACCCACTCACTTTCCCCATGGATAGACTCACTCCACCAGGCTCATCGTGCTCCGGTCTATCAGTAGTCGCGTCCGGACCTGCGGACGCTCGAGCGTCCATGGTCTCCATCTCGTCGCATACGACATCATCAACGGCGACGGTCGTTCCTGGACCGTGGCAACGGGAGCAAATGATCCAAAAGGGGGATTGGCCCCCGTCGTTCCAGCCCCGGCGGTCCGAGGACGCGGAGGAGAGCACGAGCCAGTGGGAGGAGGGAGACCGGGAACGGCGGATGTCTGCGTTTTCTACGCGGACCATGTCCAGCGTCCATTCCGGTGTTGTGGATTATTATGGCGGCGGTGCTCAAGGGCCGTCGCTGATGCAGATGGGAGGAGGAGGAGGAGGCCTAAGGAAGAGCATCGTGGTCAGTCGGGCGCCGCTCCCTTTTGGGCGGGAGGCGGAGATGAGGGCGCGGACGATTTCTACGGGCGGCTCTCGGGTAGGAGCAGGAGTAAGCGTGGGTCGGTGGACGGCGGGAGGCCCGGCTCCGTCGTTCTCGCCGCTTTCTTGGGGGTGGAGAGAAAGTGGATTGGAGAAAGGGAAAGACAGGGAGCAGGAACAGGAGCAGGAGCAGGAGCAGGAAATGGACAGGGAGAGGGAGAAGGAGAAGGAGAAGGAAGAGCTGGAGAAGGATGACAGCAAGCGGGAATCAATGCTCTCTGTCGCTGGTCATTGGCTTTCGGTGTCAGGGCGGGAAGGCAGCATGAGGAGCGTGAGCAGCATTGAGAGTAAGGTAAGCAGAAGACGGGTGGTGGCGCATGGACACGGCTGCAGCGAAAGCGTGGATGACGGGGCGTCCGATGGATGTTCAGGGACTTACTACAGTGCCAGGTCCAGTTTTAGTTTTTCTAGTTGAGGGCGAACATAAACACCCGCCCCTCTCTCAAATAACGGATGAGGCTGTGTGGCAACTATGAGACAAACCACCTCCCAGCTGAGGTTCTAGGCGAAATATTCACCCAATACGACAATCCAGCCATATGGGAAACCTGTAGAACATTCGCACTTCCATTACATTCTCTACGACATCACTTTGGACGACCGTGTACATCTCACCTCGCCAATGTACGACTGACGGACCCGATATTCTTCGTGAAAGGATCTCGCGTGCTAGGGGCGGCTCCGCGACGTGCTTATGGGCTCACTACGGAGTCGGAAGACACTGCAGAAATATCTGCTCTGTGCAAGGTTCTCTCAGAGTTTAACGCCCATATCCGCTGTTTCAAAGCTAACCGCCATTATACCCACGATATCAGTGCCGTAGTCCATGATATCTTCCCAGAGTCCGAGGCGATGCCGGCGCTCGAGGAGCTTTCCATTCTGTCGGATCAGGGGATGGAGGACCTGGCGATTTTGCCACTTGGCCAGAGCTGAGCTTGGTTCTTGTGAACGCCTCTACGATATTTCCAAACCTGCGAAGCTTCACATGAATATCTTCCACGATGTGGTACGGGACCCACCTCCTCTCTGAGTCCTTTTCTCACCTGACCCAGCTCATCCTTGAGGGATCGCTTGAGGTGTCCAGTCCCTCCCCCGAGCTCATTGCGGCACTGCTCCATTGCACGCCACAGTTGGGGTCGTTATGGATGAAGCACCGTTGTTATGACACGAATGAATGGGGCACGGTCAATGGACGTTCAATTTTAAAAAATATTCAGCTAACCAAAACTGAAGCATTTGGCGGTGTCGACGCCTGGGACGGCCTGTGACTTGATGGGATGTATCGCGGCGCCGGCACTGGAGGATCTGCATTTGGACGGATCGCGAGAAGACCTGCCACTGGAGACCATAGATTGGAATGATTGGGTGTTGGAATCGGTGTACAACATGCTGAAGCTGTTTGCGTCACGGTGCCAAAATGTGCGGCGATTGGCGATCACTCAGGTGTATTTGTCACAAAGTGCGTGGGACTGGCTGTTGTTTGGAGAGGATGAGAGAGGTCCACCGTCGCGCTGCATGGGGTATATGAAGACGTGCATCACGACACGTGGAGCAATTTTGATCATTGGTTGAAGGAGAAGCTAAGATTGAAAATATAAGCGCTCGGTCTTCAATTTCTGCTATCCCGAAGCCTGCCAACATCGTAAAATTTCATTTCTTCATCGTTTGGCCTAGGGAACGAGAAGGTAATTCGAGGACCAAGATACTGGCATGGTAGTAGGAGGGGGAATATTGCGGTGCAGTCGGAGTAGCACCTGCATACGTTAACGTTTCAACACTAATAGCTAGTGGCCATTTCCACTGAGGTTGATGTTTTCAGATCATCTAGTCGGGAGCCTCCATGTGCTGAAAATGTCAACGAAGCTGGAAAGTCGCGAAACTCACTGGCTCTACTTCGCCTAGAAAAGCTCGTACATGTCTTGGTGTGATCTGGGTTGAAATCAAGTATATTGGACAAGGCTTTCGTTAGTACAACCCTCCCGACGTCACTCAAACTTTGCCGAGTTAATCTTACCAATAAATGGAGTCTCTTGTGTTGTGTTTTGCAAGGCATGAAGACGCCAAAACTCTCAGAACAATTGTTCTATCCATTTTCACTGTATCATGATGTAAGTACATGTTGTAAAGCCTATTGCAGTAATTTGATTGTGGAGATTACCACTAATGTTTGTTTCCGAACCACCTTTTAAATGAATCACTTGTCCTGTCACATTACCCTCAGTACAGATAGGCAAAAACAGATATTCACATGGTCATGCACTTCTTAAACCCCACTGTCCTCTGTGTTGTCGGGTGTAATCAAAGAAGTCAGAAAACTGACAAGAGCCACCCTGGACAGGGGGTGTATTTGACTTCTCCTTCTTACCATTTCCACTGTGGTCAGGGGGTTGGTCCACGGGGTCCATAGGTGGAACCGCAACCTCTAAAGTGGTGGACGGAATTAAGCCTCACGTGACCGCGTGACTGCCTTTTGGGGAAATTTACGAGACATCCATCTCCCTACCAACTCTCCGAGAGCCATAGTGTAAGGGGAAGCCTCTTCACGATCTCCGGAAAAGAATGAAAATCTGGAAAAGGCCGTCAAGTAGGCATTCTTATATATATGTGACTTGGATGCTGATGGAGCGTAAGCAAGTCATTTGGCAAGTGCATAAACGGGGCGCTGCAGATTCTCAAACCCATTCGCATTCTCCCGTGCATTTCATCCCCTTACTCTCCACTTTAGGCGTTTATTCCGAGGGTGGACCTCAACCGACGTTGCTGATCGTCTTGCTGCTTCCTTTCCCCACGTTACGGGCATTGGACGAGGGCATCGTTCCGCCGAGCGGATCGCAGAATTAGACAGGTTCGTTGACATGCATTGCCTCACTGTTCTGTATAGGGACCTCTAGATGCACTACGTAAGCATGGATGCTTTGGGTATTTCAATGGCCGACTGTCGGGTCAATATATTCGTGGTTTGTTTCGCAACGGAGTCGGGGGGGGCCGTTAAGAAAACTCATCGGAATGCGAGTCGGACGTGCTCTCGTTACTACTCCAAAATAACAGCCTCGGCTCTACAGATTATTCGTAGAATGGCTGCGGCCAAAACAACTTTGTAAGGTCTGCGTTAGCATCCGATACCGTTCTCTGAGAACCGCCTCGCACCTTCCCAGTCTGGTCGACTTCCACTCCAAGTCTCCCTGCCAAGTGCAATTTCGGCAGCTTGTTTTGCAGGTAGCTCATCAAACCATCCGTATCTCCTTGGCACCCTTTGAAGCGAAACATGACACGAAATGATTCAAGCACAGGGAAGCAGTTTGCAAGCGCGCGGTCCAACTGCATCCACTGGTAGTCGTCACATATCAGCCTGTCGGCTACTACTTCCAGCCATGCATCGCAGTGGATGCCCAACATCTGGATCTCAGTCTGAGATGAGGTGCGCTCCAATGATCCTATAATCCAGTTAACAACGGTAGCAAAATTATTGAGATAGAGCATGTGTGTCATATATACGAAGACAGTTCGGAGCTTTGGAAAACGCCCCAAATCAATGTGATTAAATCTTGCGTATGACGCTAACAGAAGGTCGCATGTGTCAGAAAAAAAACATCATTTGGTGCAACTAATAGAGGTGACGTCTCACCAAAACCGAGGCAGAGTTGTTCAATAGAAGTCGACGTATGTCCTGTCATGGTCTGAAAAGTATTATGTTCGATGCTGTCCTCGTAATAGTAACCCAAGGTCCGCAGGTGCGTAATATCAAAAGACCATCCAATTCGTGTTGCGATGAAATCGTCAATAGTTCCCTTCTCGGGACGATCTAGTCCGAATCCGAAAGTAAGGCCTCTCAAAATGAAAGTTTCGAGCCGATTCGTCTGCTTGATGCGATCCACGGGCGAGATATGAAAATGAACGTTGCCCAATTTTAAGGATTTTAATCCAGGAGGGAAAAGTCCGAGCAAGGTGTGCGGGCAAATCATCTCTCGAAGCGAAATGTGATGAAGGGATTCATAAGAAAGCAGACTTTTGAGCGCAACTTGTGTTTCTGGCGAAATACTCTGCCATCTGAACCCGCGCAAGGTAATCTTACGCAAAGATGGTGGTCTATGGTGACTACTTGACTTTCCGAGGATGACGTTTAGCGCAAGAAGGACGTTGGAGTTGACGATTCTCCAACTGGCGCCGTGCCGCCCCAATCTAAGCTTTTGAATATAACAGATCAAATGCGGTGCCCTGCTAGACAGAAACTCGTGTGCTTCGAGGTTGTCGACCTGGCGCAAGAGGTGGTCCAAAGTAATCCGGCGAAAGATGCGCGTACGGCAGCTGTGCAAGAAGTCTCGAGAGATCACGCAACATTTCCCGAGCGCCACTGAATCGTCGACCAAGTAGTCGACGATTTTGTCAACCAGTTCCTGCGGCAGTCCTGATAAACTTGTGGTGCGGTGGTGGTTCGGAGGAGGAATAGCCAGTGTCGAGTTGTGCCATAGTGGAGCCTCAGCGATCAACACCCTCAGTTTACCGAGAACACCGCAAAGATTACCTTTTGGAAAGAACGAACGTCAGCTCTGTCCAAACCCTACATATGCAACACCCAAATACCAGACATCTGTACCACGATAAAGCACCGAGAGATCTGGGGAATCGTAATCGTCACTATAATTGGTATTATATATACAATTGTACGTACCAAGTACTTGCTCAGGGAGGTTACTGATGTGCAGTGCAGCCGAACTCCGGTCCGGATGTCATGGTGAGCCATTTACAGTGATACCCATCACAACAAGGGCTTAACGCTTTGGTTTGAAAGGCTGGCCCTTGGAAGCCCCCAAAAGTGAATTTATGGGAAGTTACGAAACGAGATATAATAGTCCAGATATCTCGTAAAATTTTATTTTAGAGTACAACAAGTGTGTGTGTGTGTGGAATGTACAGCGGCAGCAGCATAGGTATAAGTATTGTCCTGGATGTGATGAGTTTATTATTATTATTATGCAATATCTTCAGGATTCAAGACACTGCCGTCCGAGCTAAGCACCGTTGCTCGGCGGAGACCAGTCGGGCTTGAGATGGCCGCACTGCCGTTTGCGACCACGCTCGCGGTCCGGAAGCCTAACTGTGTCATGGTATCGTCCAGGCCAGATACTTTCCCAGACGGCATCTGCGTTCTCAGACTTGCAGCGTCCGAGGCGCTCGTGCTGTTTCGAAACGTGTTCGTATTCGTCGTCATCGAGTTGATGGAGTCGATCGAGTTTTGAGGCCCGCGCGCCCTGCCTTTCCGATCGACCGACGGCGTAGGCGAGCCCAACAGGGACGCCTCTCCGTTCATAAAGTCCACAGACTCGGTGTATTTCGGAGGGTTCAGCCGCCTTCTGGATGCTGCAGTCTGGTGTGACGGTATAGCAGTTGGTTCTTCGTATATCGGGTATATACCGCCGTCGGGGCGTTTTCTATCAGTAGGAGCAGCGACAGAAGGTCAACGTAAAGGGTACGATGACGTTTTCGGGGCCTTCTCCTGTGCTGGTTTCCCCCGGCTGCATCGACGTACGTGACGGTAGAGGAGGTGGAGACGGCGTGTTCATCGGCATGCCACCGATCAGGGACACGTCATATGGCAAAGAGTGGTTGGCAGTGGCAAAGTTTGTTTGCAATGCTAGGTTCGTGTACCCAGAATTGGGGGATATCGGGAACCCATTATCAGCAAGGGTCATTTGTGATAGAGGATCGGACAGGGAGCGTCCATGACTGGGCCTAGAATCCAGAGAAGGGTACAGAAGCTTTCGCATTTTGAATTTCTTTCCACGTCGTTTACGGCGCATATAGAAGAGGAAAATAACAAGGATTATGGCTCCGATGGCTCCAACAACACCACCGATTATAGGACCAGCCAAAGATTTCGAATGGTGAGTGTTTGAAGTCGGATTCGACAAATTAATGTCAGAGCCGTCTAATCGAAGGAAATGAGATAAGCACCATGACCAAAGAAAAAAAAACTTTTGTAACCTTTGCTCTGAATTGCTTGCGCTTGGGCGACATTGAACAGACCATTCGACCATGTCGTAGCTGACCACATGCATCAAAAAATAATCCACGCATCAACTAAACCGGAGAACTCACGATTGGTGGACGCCCAGTAGGGCAAAAGAGAATTATTGGGAGGGATTACTTTATCTAGAGGAAAATATCTTTCATCTCCGTCAACGATGTGTTACATAGGGTCCGATCGAATTTCAAAACTCACGTATTTGTGACACTGTTTCCGCAATTGGCTATATAGGGAGACCACCTGGAGAATCACGATAGGATTATTATAAAAGAAGGAATCATGTAGACACGCACTCGTTGATATTATTAACACCCTGACATGCAGTACAAGCCCCCAGTAGGTTATAAACAGCCCATGAGCTTGTACAGCGTAAATCAGAGCAGGGTCTAGGGTAAGGAATGAATGAAGGACTCACCATGTACAGTAATTCGCGGTCGTCGAGTTTGGGGGTGTATATCCCTCGCTCGAGGTAACCGCAGGGACATCCCAACCTAATGACGCATTTCAAAAAAAAAAATCAAGCAAATACGAAAGAAAAAGTCAACGCACTGCCTGTAGAACATGCGCCGGATAGCTGAGCGGCCACTAGACATGGAGACTGTCCACCCGAATTCCTCATCCAGGAAAAACTAGTGCCGCAAACGGCTTCGGTCGTCACAGATCGGGTCAGCAGCACACTCCTTCCCTGCACTAGCGCTGGGGCCATCATCACTATTGACGATCTGGAGAACATAGAGGTGAAGGTGAGAGCAGATGACAAGGCGAAGGCAGGGCGGGAGTGACAGGGCGGCCTGTGCGCTTGGAACGTGGCCGGCTGAGCGAGAACGGCAATATAAATAATATTGATGGCCGCCGCAATACCCGGACTCAAGTGCTGAGCGAGCAACCCAGGACTCCCATCCTCATACCAACCGTGATCCGCATATTTCGTTGAAACCCTCCAAACCTAACGTCATCCCAGAAAAACGCGGCCAAGTCTAGCAGATGGCTGTCAAGGTTACACCCACATGCTTTCAGTCGCTAACGGCAGACAATAATACATGTAAACACGTCACGGGAGAGCCACTCGTTTTTGGGTCCTCGCTGGGTCTCCATCGCCATCCATCTCGTCTCCCCTGCGCTTCCTTCTCGTCGCTTGATAATGCAGATAGGCCAGACTATGCCGAGGCGCTGGAACACGCGCCATGTTCATTGGCGGAGCAGCAAACCACAACACCTCATTCGTCTCCGCATCGCGATCAAAGTGCTTTGCTGGGAACAATACCAATACCATTAGGAATAGACTCGGACGACAAGTAGTGATCATCATCACTTGCCTGTCTCTGGTGGCAATCTCTCAATGTTCTCATTACCAAGCACAGCCACTCCCCCTGCTGCAGTGACGATGGATCTATCGGACATGCTGGACCGTTGAGGAACAGTGGCTGCTTGTGACGGTTGAGACTGATAATGTTGGGCTGGCACCACAGGGACGCTAGTTGCCGATTGCGTGCTGCTCCCTACATAGATCCCCTTGTTAGGCCCGTTATCAGCTGCCCCTTTCCTTGGTTTCTTTGCCTTGTCCGCCTCGGTTGCATCCGAGACGTCCATAATGCCGCCGGGTCCTTTGATCGCACCTTTGTCCTTAGTTAGGAATGGGCTGGGGAACCTCCGGGGAAATACAGTTCTCTCGAAGGGATAGATCGGCATGAACTCCGTGCTTTTCCGTACCTCTTCTGGTATACACGAGTTCCAATTCTTAATTCTAACAAAGACCCGATCACGGTCGTTGTACCGCGAATCACAAACATATAAGGGAAAGCCAAGGTACCAGTATGGGGGTCGAGGCCTGCCGCGAATGTGTCTTGCGGTGAACTGGCACGCTATCTTCTCAATGAGGTCTTCCAATGGATGATCGGCGAAATGGCCTAACAGTTGCGTATAAACTTTCAAGATCCCCTTGACCATCGCGTGAACATATTATACTTGTCTTGAAAATTCTCCCTCCCAGAAATTTTCTGTCCGCAGAGTGGAACGTCTATGTATAATCAAGCAAATGCAGATATTTTCAAAGATTGACTGTTTCTTACCTGTTCCGGTCTATAATACCACGATACCGTCAACCCCTGTTGTCCTTTTTTGGATCTGCAAGTGTTTGTCTCATTTCAGTTCGAGAGCAAATACAAAAGCTTCCGACACGTACGGCTCCTCTGAAACCCAGCATCTGAAAATTTGTGCAATAATAGGCCGGCTGGGATCGTCGGGTTGCTTAGATGCACCCAATCAGCAAGCCGCACGCTCCACCTTTGTAGTGCAGTTCGTCTACGAACGTCCTGTCCTTATGTGTTACCCGGTAGGTCGTCACCCCAGGAACACCCTCGCTATCAGCGCGTGCACGGTTTTGTTTGTTCAGGACCGGCTTTTAGAGAAGCGAAATTTGTTGACGAAGTATACGGAGGTCCCGGCGGTGGATTCCTGAGGTGATTGCGTGATAGAGCCGCTGTAAATGCGTTGAGCATTGGGAGATAGTCGGGGAGAAAAAAACGATCAATCGTACCTGTAGCAGTAATGCACGGCCATAACCTTCCGAAGTCGGTTCATGCCATCTTCGAGCTTCTCGAACAGTCGCGCCATTTCCATGTCAAACTCTTCGCACTATTAAATAGCTTCGAGCGAGCCCGGTCCTGGAGTGCACAAATTTAAGCACGATAGACATAGCTAACAGCAAGCACACAGCACCTCCATTATTTCAAAGAAAGGGAGTACTAACGATAAATCGTCACTACAACAATCGTTAAAAAAACGAGATTTTTTGACCCCCTGATATGACAAATAAGGTATGGTTGATTCCTCTGGGACGGATTCTAGAGCGCTGCAACACGATTCCACTGCTTCAAAGTTTGAGTTACATCATACAAGTGATGGGCAACATGGTATGGCCTACGTGGCATCCTTGTGAGATTTCAAAGCGAGAACGATCTCCAGAAAACGGTCCTACAAAAAAACACGCTCGGTTTTAGTCACACGAAAGGCGCACAAACTTTTGTAATCAACTTACAGCAGTGACCTCTCGCATCCAGCCTTCCTCTCCGAATCCAGGCCATTGTGGCAAGCCCTTCTCCAACTGCTTTACAATTTCCTCGCTTTCAGGATCACGTTCCATGTCGGGACCAGTGGCGCCGTCGTTCCCTTGAGCGTCGTACTCGGAAGTCATAATGTCGACATCCATGTCGGGTGTGGAGTGTCGCCGTTCATTTTTGGACCTGGTGTGCGGCATGATGATTGCGTCGGAGTTGTTGGCACTAGACAACAACGGCTGTGATGTCACAAGGTGTGCGTGAACTTTCTGAGCAGACGACGGTGGCGGAGATGAACGACAGGAGGGCAAGACGGCGGATTTTTTCTTCCATTCAGATTCTAGGACTGTCTAGTGAAAGAAAAAAAAAAAAAGCAGTTGGTGAACCTGAGAACATGGCATGCCGGCATATATTTCAGGTTATTTTATTTTATTTTACGTACCTTCAACGTTTTGGCATCGCTTGCAATTTGACTCCCTGGCTCATTGTAATACAGCGCATTCCAAAACACTAGTGATATATCCCTATAGACATCCCTGGCATCCTTGTAGCGGTTTTTCGCCAGGCCTGCTCGAATATTATTGAGACAGCGGGGTTCAGGAATGACCTATGTATGATTCATAAGAGTCTGAAGTCCTCCTGCCCAGAGAGCTGGGTGGAAAGGCTTTTTTTTCAAATTTACCTCATAATATTGTCGCCATTCAGTTCTGTCTACCAAGTGCATGAACATTGCGGAGATTTGACGTTTCCCGCGTGGGCCTGTGGTCGATATTATGGCATCTAATATCTCCTCTATGGCATCCTTTTGTGCAGGCGTCAGGACCATTATTCATTCCTCCACCAAGGAGGTGGTGATGTCTGTTGTTTGCCGATATTGTTTGTCAAGTATTCTGATCAACAAAAACGTGTGGCGCAACTGTTAATAAGGCATCGAGGCCCCCGTATGTATCAATGGTATGTGATCAAGCTATGGGGCACGGAGAAACAAGCAATTCAGGGTCGTGCTAACAGTGAAAGTCAGGCTATGAAATTGCCTCCGCGTCATCGCTGCGGGTCGGTCATTCAAATTTAAAAACTGAACACTGATCCATGCTCAGAACGCGAGTTACCTCATGTTCTGCACGAGACAAGCAGTCCAAGTTGCATATGGAAGGTATTTTGAAACACGTCGATCGCGTCACGAAAAAAAAAAAGGGTCCTCAGTAAGAACGTTAACACGCGTCAAGCATATGTTTAAATCTCCGTTACAAAACAAGAAAAAACCTCAAGACCCTCCGGCTAAACGTGTGGATATATTCCTCGCGTCCTTCCGAACCACCCTGCATTATTCTATTCGTACACTTGAATGTCTCTGTCAGAACACGAGTACTCGTCCTGACACGTAACTACCGTTCCCACCTATGTTTAGATTTCTAACATCTCTTCCGCCGAGTCCTGGGAATATACCTAGTCCAGGCCCTGGGAGGACATTCTTCCATCCACGAGGATGATATGGCGTAGCATTCACATTCTCGTCCCATGAGTCACGTTCCTCACGGGGCAAGCAGCGCCGAACTGGGGGCAGTGGCACGGGAGTAGCTTTCTGTAGTTCCTCAGATGAAAGATTAAAATGTGATAAAGAGTATGGTATCCATTGAGATGGAGGGGGTGCGCGTCGCCTTCTCTTTGGCATCATTGATTTGACGTCAGATGACCCTGTTGGCTGACCACCATGTGCTGCCAATTGGACAAAATGATCGGGAGAGCATGCTGCGTCCCTAGCGCGTTTACTTTGCGCACTCGTGCAACTTGTTTGCGTTTGCGAACTATTGCTCGGAGCAGGTGAAACAGAATGGGCCGAAGGCGACCCGGAGTCGTTTGATGAAGCTGACGCATTGTGAATAGGCTTTAGAATGCACTTTCGTACGTGGCGGTTAAGGTTTGAAGCCACGCCAAATCTGCGCCCACAGGTTTCGCATACGAACGCTATGAAATTGTTAAGTCTATCCTCTTCCGATCCAAGCTCTCAAGATGATTTACCTTTCTCGCCTGTATGAACGAGGAAATGCTATAATTGAAAAATGAACCTCCTGTTAATGATTAGGAGGAACAAGGCAGCACTTGCCTTTCGCAGCGTGCTTGGTCGATCAAACCTGATCAGCACATGTTCGATTAGTAAATTTAGACGAACGACAAGAAATTGGGGATTTTGACTGACCGTTTGTGACACATAGTGCACGCATGTTTCTTCTCCCGCAATTGACTATCAGGAACAGCATAGACTCCTGATCCCGACTCACTACGGCTAGTCCTAGCGACAGTGGCGGACGTTTGGGTTGAGATCTGGCTAGAAGGCTCTTGATACGAAATCTGCGAATGATTTCGAACGTCGGCTTGTGAGTTCTGACTGAGCATGATAGCCATGGCTGGAGTGGGCAGGTGGGCTATGGGGGTCGATACGTCCATGAACGAGTAATCAACGGGATTTTTAACGATGTCGTCGGCGCTGGAGTACATTGTGCCCGTTATAGGCACCGAAGTATCATGCATAGCGGTGTCGCCCCATTGCCAGGATTGTTGATAGGCTAAAATGTCCTCGGGACGATAACTCATGTCGACACTGGGAGAGGAATTTTCAGCGAATCCTGAAACGGCGGGGTCAGTGCTGTGGCTATCTGGAAAGTTGGTGGAATGTCGGCTGGGAGCTCCGCGGTCTGAAAAATAGGGATAGTCTTGGGGATACACGAGTGATGATCCTCTCG
Organism: Amanita pallidorosea; assembly: GCA_023014475.1. Taxonomy (NCBI): domain Eukaryota; kingdom Fungi; phylum Basidiomycota; class Agaricomycetes; order Agaricales; family Amanitaceae; genus Amanita; species Amanita pallidorosea. The sequence continues at coordinate 184,978 of JAEBUS010000031.1, read as the reverse complement.
AGAAGCTCGCGAAATCTCCGACGTTCGACGCCGTATATTGGTCCTGCGATGTCGGGTATGAATTTTGGGCAGGAGAGTAATAGCCCGGAAGCGGAGGCACGTTATAATGTTGCGACTGCATGAGAGAGCTCGGTATCGCAAATAGGAGGGTTATGAGTAGGTCCCTCAGCACTGATATTATATATTTTCTGATCCTATACGTCCCCCACCTTGTGAACGAGGTGAGAATTCTGAAAGGATAGGCACCTGCCACCATCCTCGAGACGTCCGGGGGCTCTTTACGTGACCGCGCGGAGCTACACCCGAACGGGGAACTCACCTGCCGTTCTGTCAACATCAGATCGAAGAACGAAAAGCTTAAATTTACCAGTCGAATACTCAGATTGCTGGCCAATGGCATCTCGATTGACCTCGTTTGGCAGTAAACCAGGTTCGTACAAATTACGCATTTGTGCGAACGTCATCCGCTCGTCCACTTCGGATACGAAACCTGCTTAGACAAGTCCTCGTTGTTTTCCGCATGTTGATCTTCCCGTCATCGCATTAGGAAAATTGGAAAGGGTTTGTTGGCCGGGCTTAGGCGGGTTTAAGGCCGTTCGGGTTAAATGGATGACGAAGGCATAAAGCAACGCGCCCTTGTGACGCACCGGCCTCGCAGATCAGACATTTCAGTGCTAGTGTAGCACGCCGTCGCAGGGACCAATCAGTTATGCTCTTGCAACTATCGTTACTTCCGATTTGTTATGCATGAACACGTACCGTTGAATTTACTCGCGGAAATAGCGGATGCAATCAAATCAAGTAGTACATTGCAGCCGGAGAAGCGTGAGGCTTTCATCCAACAACAACAACTTGCTTTACTTTTTTATTTATTTATTTTACATTTTTCTACAAATAATAAACGCCGCACAGATCTCGCTTATGAGCGATTGATCGCCAACCACCCACGAATTCATCTTGTAAGCTTATTAAAGAGCTTTCTGCCGGCTGTCAAAAACATGATAAGCATCCCAACTCAGAATGACAACACTCTCCATCTTACATTGCGCTAGATTGTCCACGCTATGTTCCAATTGCCGTTGTGTCTTGGCCCCTCCCACCCTGCCAGCGACGCTCAGTGCCATGTTGACGGCATCCGAAGCTATTCCTCCGGGGGAGAAACTCGCCCCTGTGGGCGTCCCGGCCCCATAGGGTGGCCTCCCTGCATGTTAAAACAATCAGACAATGGATCTGCGTTTGATTAAAGCGACAGTGCTCGCCTAACGCGGGTGTGGGCGTCATTGAACTATATTGTCCTGTTGAAGGATAGCTATTAGCACCATAGTTTGGAGCCCCATGCGATCCGTGGTAGGGTATGTATGACGGTGTATATCCCGAACCATATTGATATTGTTGTCCTTGATATTCATTGGTGGCTGAAGGAGGCCCACTGACAGGCCGACCCGGATGATAATTGGAATAATAGTCTGTATGCGTTTGGTCATATGAAGGTGAAGTATAAGGCCGAGAGATTCCTGCGCCATGAGCCGCGGAATGTAAGGGTCCACCCATGCCTGCGAAGAATGCAGACTGAGTGTGCCCTGAGTTAATGGCCAGATAGGCTATACGCACTGGTTTGCCCGGAATAACCTAGCGTTGGCGAAGCGGCGTTGTTCAACGTTGAAGGAAATGGCATTGAAATGTTACCATGTGGAGACGCAGATGCATAAGGTCGATAAGGTTCTCCGGAACTTGGCTCAGGGAAATTAGGTGGCGCACTACAGGTAGGCGTTGTGATATATGCTGGACTATATGGCCGGCCCGATACAGCCCCTATGGAGGAATGAGGCTTTAGGAAATTCTCTGGATGGGAGGACGAGCCCGACGCCTGTTGCTGGTGGTCATTAATTTGTCCACCATATGTGCTATGAAATTCCTGGGAAGGGGTCCACGGAGTCTGAGACCATGGACCCGAGGATTGAGGCTCGGCAGGATTTGGTCCTGGCGCAATTGTCGGTAATGAAATGCCCGTCTCAAGACTGTGTGCTTGAGGTGACTGCGGCTGCGTGGAAGTTGGACGCGACGTGTAAGACAGGGGCCCAAATGGTTGAGGTATTTGAAGATAGGCAGCTGGATGCACAGGATGCGTGGCTGGTCCATACGATTGTGATACAGGGGATGGATCAGGCGCTCCAGAGATCGTCTGCCTACCGAAGCCTTCTGCTAATGAAGTCACAGGATCATTTGTCACTGGGCTATGAGAGGATGCCATGTGTAAGTTGGACGTGCTAGGTGATGCAGGCGATGCTGGAACCGTGGGAGGTGGCAAAGAAGTTGCCTGACTTGAGGCAGATGCAGGGCTGAGCAGGTTCACTGTGGCGGTAGCCACTGCTGGCCGATCGCTGGCCTGCTCTCCTTCTTCCACGAGGGTATATGGGGGAGGAGGCGCCTCTTCGTTGCCGTCTTTCTGGCCAGCTAACCAGTCTTGATACGATTGAGCGACGATAGGCTCATGAGAACTATTTCCCGGCCTGCTGCCAAACGTTGAAGACAATTGATCATTGTCTTCCTTAAGGCATTCTTCAAATCTCGGTCTACTCGCCCAATAGTCTTGTAGCTCTTTGACAGGAAAGCTCTCATGAATCAATCTTTCGCTTCGCAAAGCTTCGGCGGCCAAGCCACAAATACGCATATACCTGTGCGCTTCGCAATCAGAAGTTGATTCAACGGACAATGACCGGCTTTACCAGTCTGAAGGAATATCGTAACCGTCCGCGTCTAGTCCCAAAAAAGAGAACCTGTCGTGGACAGGTAGTAAACGCTTGTTCGGGACGGCGGGCAGAATCGCCGTGCCCTCGTCGTACCTGCAAGCGATAAATGAACATGCTACGTTTTCAAGATCGGATCGTAACAAGTCTCACTCATCCCACATAGCGCCGTACATGATCCGGGTTCCCAAACGACGGGCATTGACGATTTGTCGCCAAAGAAAGCGTCCACTGTTCCTTCTTATGTTATTAAAACCCCATTTGCCTTGGGATAGATTGTGACCCTACCACAAATTGTTAGCAAGGTTCTTGTCTGAGATCCTCGATGCTCACTGATCCTCCAGGAAGCACGACAGGAATGTAATCAATTCTTTTCGATAAACCCGACTCGTATCGGCGTTTCAAAAGTTCTATATCACCCTTCATTTTGTCCTCTGCAAATTTATCAGCCTCGTCTTCGTTGCTATATCTGCCAACTGTCCACGGAGAGATGGCATCGAATTCGCTTAGCCAAACGTCTAGAAATTCTGGGTTTCGGTCTGCATCGCCTTCGGACGTGCGCCATTGGGATGGCACGCCGGCCATGAGATACACGCCTCCCGGAGTGTTGCTTCGTAGGAAGGATGTAACGGCCCTGATAATTTGTGGTGTGTGACCAGCATTATCGAAGCCGAAGCCTAATTGATAAGGGATGAGTTCAGGATCGACGGAGAAGAGAACGGCATTCAAAGAACATACCCCATAGCGCCACGACGGGATTTCCGCTTTCCTTTAAGTAGTTTGGACTATCGAGAATATATTTTTCATGCAGTAAATGGATCCAATCCCGTTCGATGATTTCTGCAATGCGTGTTGGATCAACGCCTGTTACATCATACCTTTCGAACAATAGTGCAGACTTGAGCAACAGAGACACAATAACCAAAGAACTCACATGATGGCAAATACTCGCCCTTCTTTTTCGGCGGCCTCTTGGACACGATCGCCGATTTCGTCACGAATGCGTCTAATTCCTTCTTGGCCTGCTTCCGGATCGCACTGACCCACGAAGCGCTGAAGAAACGCCCCATCTATCCCATGCTCTGCCATCCAGTGAAAGTGCCTAATATAAGTTGCATTAAAATAATGCAAGGTGGGTAAGAGCGGAAGAACTGTGAACAACCTCTGGACCGTCTTTGGGTGGCGTGAGGAGAACAGGAAAAGCTGTTCGCCATTTGCAGACTTGAGGCCTGGTGCAGCAAATAATTCCGATGGCGAATAGGCTGATACGTCTGGACACAAATCGAAATTCGGCCGGCCGCCGTCGGGGAGCGGATAGTTGAACCAGTGAAGCCAGCCGTGATGACCTGGTGAAATGGCATGGGCAAAGGGCACGAACTGAGAGATGAAAAACGAAATCAGTACCAGGCCCTACTGGATCTCCATCCCCCGCACATGTGAACCTATGGGAAGAAGTTTGAGCAAGCTGCGAATATATATTTTTTTTGGTTTTGACCGCCAATGCCCACCATCCTTGATAACCGACAAGAAATTTATCCTGTATGGTCGAAGGGTTTGCCCTAATGGCAGACGATAGGGGTGAGTTTTACTACATCACAACCTCGTGGACGGTCGCGGTTTACCTCTTCAACACCCCCCCTCTCGAGCTGGAAATCGACATGGATGCGAAAGATAGGCGAAGCTGTTCAGATCCAAGAGAACCCTGCTGTGCTGAACGTGTATGGCAAGGCACGTTTCCGATTGCACTGCCCTGAAGGCGGACTGGGATCACCCTGAGAAACATCTCGTCATCGCCGCATGCAACGAGAGGCTGTCAGTCTTGCGCGCCATGTCGTTCAATGGCTACAAAGGTAAGGAATTCTTGGGAATCTCACATGCTTTAACACCCCTCTCAAGCATTGAATCTCAGAGCTGATCCGGGACGTCGTCTGCTTATCGGGATAGCAGGCATACCCGCTTCTGGAAAAACTACATTCGCGCTGCTGCTCACGGAACATATCAATCGCGCATTGAAGCCAGACGCAGAAGTAGAAGATGCTGAAGCCATTCTTGTCAGTTTGGACGGATGGCACCTTACTCGGTCACAGCTGGATGGCATGCCCGACCCGAAGCTTGCACACGATCGGAGAGGAGCCCATTGGACTTTCGACGGCGAAGGATATGTCGCCTTTGTCCGGTCACTAAGAGAGGAAGTCCTGTCAACGACCAAGCAGGTAATCAAGGCACCGTCGTTCGACCATGCGCTCAAGGATCCGATCCCTGATGCCGTTTCGATACATCCTTACCATCGTATTATCATCATTGAAGGGCTTTACGCATTCCTCGCTATTAACCCTTGGAAGGAAGCTAGTCAGCTTCTAGACGAACGTTGGCTCATTCAGGTCGATTTTGACGAAGCGCAACGTCGTCTCGTAAAGCGGCATGTCCTGACCGGTGTCGCGAAGGACATGGAAGGTGCGGTATGGAGAGCGGAAGAGAACGACATGCCAAGTACGTTTATTGAACTTGTACACGTTGTCGCTGCCCCACTCAAAAGAACGATTTTAGATGGCCATTTCCTTCTTTCAAACTCGCTGCAACCCACGCGTATTATTGAAAGCACGGATGACCCTTTGATAAATCTCTCAGAACACCCTTCCGATACTACGCATGCGAACTGAGAGCTCATATATCTGATTATTCGGCGTTGAATGTCACAAAGTTGGCTTTGCTTGAACAACTCGTTCTGATTGAACTTTACTGATGAACGTCGTGGGCCACGTGCAACTAGAACGGACAGCCCAGGTCCTCAGGCACAGATTTAGAAGGTTCCGAACTCTCGTGGACGTCCTGATCGTACCTCTCGTGTCAAGCTCTTGGGGACCCACGTAATGTGTAATGGTCTTCTCGAACGTTTTCAGAAGAGAATGTTACATAAGCGGTCAACGTTGAACTGTGCAGGAGAATCTAATCGACTAGTAAAAAGGCGAGGGGTTTGAATGCTTTATCAAGCGATCATGGCCGTGGCCCATATCGGATAATCACCTACGTGCTGAAAGATCTGCAATCCTTAAATATCTTTCCCCAGATATTTCTAAATGCCGTTAGTAACCCATTCCGTCACACATTTCGTCATTCCACGATAAGATGGGAACGATGATATCGCCATTCATGTTGTCGTAACAAAATATGTACAGCATACAACGAACTGCCGAGCCTAAAACCAAGACCAGGGGGATAGGACCTCGAACACTAATTGATCGCAAGTAATTCCACCTCGAATATGAGAATAGCATTTGGTGGTATGATTGGATGATAACCCGAGGGACCATATCCCTATGATGATGAATTGACAATCAGTCGACTGGCTGGAATAGTATTACAAAGAAAATAGACCAACAAAGTCTGGGGTGATGGTCAAAACAGCTTTCTCGCCAAGCGAAAGCTGAGGGACTCCTGTTGATCACCATCAGTAAATCAATGAAGTAAAAACAGATAGCGCTTTTATTTGCACACCTTCGTCCCATCCCTTGATGACTTTCCCTACACCGATCTTGGTTTCGAACGGCTCAGCCCTTGGAATCAAGTCGGCAAGCGTCCATGGCGTGTGGAGAGAGCATCACTCACCGACGCTTAGACGAGTCAAACACAGTACCGTCTTGAAGGGTTCCAACGTAGTGTATTTTGACCTTGTCTAACACAAGGGGTGTCCGATAGTATGTCGGTAGCACGAGGCTCAGCTGGATATATTGACGCACCGCCTTTCTTTGGGTAACTTTTACCGTCACCAGCCTTCAATGATTTGACAGTGACACCCTCGATAGCATATCTTCATGAGCCAAACCAAATTCCGCAGGGCGAAGCACGAAATATCTCACCATTATGAGCGATTGAGATACCAGGAGCAGGCGTGGTTGACACGGGACTATATAATGGTGGAGGCGGAGTGCGGATCTTGATCCGAAGGTTGATTATCTTATCTGGCAAGCAGAGAGAAAGAAACGCGCGAGCGAGGAGCACTTATCGCGCGAGGATCGTAACCCCAGGATATACATATGTACTAGTATCTGATGTTACAATATTCTACTACATTCGATTCGATGCAAGCGGGCACCTTACCACACCCAAGCATATGCTCCATCATCGAACCTTGATGCTGATGTGGCGCGCAGCTTCGAGCGGACGAGTTGAGCAAGACATTTTCCTGAAAAGGTCTCGTCCGCTGCGCACCCAGTTGGCTTCTCCAGGCTTGACTACCTTGGCGATTTCCACGGCCGTGTCAAACTTATCACACTTCAAGCTAAGCTTGGGCCCAGGGGGTTTGTGCCCAGAACGTGTAAAGTGAAATGACAAACACCGATCAGTGAACTGGGGTTGCTGCTTTACTTTTCAATGTGATGAGCGAAAAAAAAAAAAAAACCAAAATGGCTTCCTTGATGACGGATCTTGGAAGGTTATCTGGCGCAATAGTCGCAACATGCCCAGGGATGTCTCCGAAAAGCACATATATGGTACTAATGCCATGTCAAACCGCCGCACCAGCCTGTCGGATGCGAAAACAGCGGTATCAATTCAAATGCTGTTAGCGCGGATATCCATCGATGCGATGAGCGATAGGTATCGTTAAAATAAATGCCAGCACCATGACTACATGTGCACATTGCTGTATCTGGCTGCGGCAATTCGATACAAACTTGAACTTACTGTACACAGGGGTATTTGTAATCCATATTGCCTTGGAACGGACCATGCTGTCAAGGGTCTCAATCATCTTTTTCGTCTTTTCGCACAAGCAGCGTTTCACAAGAACTTGAAGCATGACCCGGGACACCCGTTCTAGGAATCTAAAGCCTTCTGTCGATTATGATATTGCGTAGAAAAAAAAACATCTGTCCTTTTATTTGCACCTAAACCTGCCGGGATATATGTCTGGGGCTGTAGCTTGCCGTTTTCTTCTTTCTTCGATCGCGGTCCGGACACACGTGCGTCTCAATCGCATTCAAAAAGTGCATCACTCACTTGTAGTAAAAAAAGGGATATCAATACTTACCCTGTCACGCTTGCCAGCAATGCAAACAATGTAACATGGCCTGTTCTTCATTCACCTCTTGCCCTCGAATTGACATTGACAGAAGCACAGTACCGCTCTGGGTGAAAAAGAAAGAAAGAAAGAAAAAAAAAGGGGGCAAACGGACGTACGTATGTACTACTCTTGTCACCCGCGATTATTATCCCTGCGGTTCAATTGCTCAGGGTCGCTCAGCTGTAGAGGAATATGTATGGTCCCTGCTGGAGCGAACTTGTAAAACAACTACCCCTCGCATAATGTAAGCGACCTCTGGCTTTTCATCCCTTCTTTGATGTGAAGCTCCCTTCCGCTCTTTGGAGTCGATGTCAAGATTGAGATATTTCTAAGGCCAGGCAGAATGTGGACCCGGGAGGTTATCGAATGGAGTGAGTGAAAGCATTGGCAGAGTGAGTTAAGTGTAGGTATGCCTTGTTTTTCGGCGGGGTGCGTAAGAACTTGGTCGTTTCTAGCATTTTTATATTTTATTTTATATTTTATTTTATATTTTACGCATAGACATGGAAGAAAACTAGTGGACTCAGGCCTCAAAAGGGACAATACTAGCTCGGGCCGTTCAACAATGTCGCGAACGTTTGCCTCTGATGCACACTTCACAGACAAGTGATCTTCCTTGTTGCGCCGACATGTACAGCATTTGCAACGCCGTGCATTATAAGATTGAAGTAGTCGTTGTTTTACATCCTTGCTCGACTTTGATGATGACGTAAAGAGACTAGGACGTGGCGTAGGAGTATAGAAGCCGGGCGGACGGATTGGGCACGCAACTCGTGGACGCGGAGAACGGATTGGCGAAACCACGAAGCGTACTTGGTGTTCCGCATGGGAGAAGTATCTCAGCTCAATTCCGGAATATCTCGTTCTGGCAGATTACGCTGCTTGCTATGCAAGGTAGCTCACATACGAAAAAAATATGCACTGCACCAGTGGAACTTCTCATAACATTTTAGATTCCAAGACCACCTGTGACTTCTAACGTGTGTCCAGACACGTACGAAGCGAGCGGTGAGGCCAAACTGTAAGGACAAGTCAATGACAAGCCCGGCCGAGCAAATAAGGTTCGTACAACAAGATAGCTCCGGCAGCTTCGTCTGGCGTGCCCTTTCGTTGAAGAGGAATGTGTGGGTACGCCTCTGCCTTACGGCTCCCAGATTGGCGGCTTCCTCCAGGTATACCAAGTGCTACCTTCTTGCCATCATATTCAATCACAGCGCCGTCTTCCTTCGCTGCTGTCAACCTTGCACCAGTAAAATTTCGCAAGCGGGTGGTCGGTTGTAAGCTTACCTTGTTTGAATAGAGCCGAACGCAACAGTATTAGCGCGAACGCCAAAGGAACCCCACTCTTTTGCAATCGTCTTTGTCAAGCCAATTACAGCCGACTTGGCTGCAGCGTAATTGGCTTGTCCCACATTCCCATGGAGACCCGAAGTTGACGAAACATTAATAATCGATCGGTTTTCCCCGTCCTTGTCCTAGTCAAGGTGAAGAATGGAAGCTATCGGAGGTTTTATGCCGACATACTTTAATGCGGAAATACGGAGCTGCCTGACGGATAAGCCGGAAGGGGGCGCGAAGATGAACTTTGACGATGATATCAAAAGCATCATCTGGCATTGTGTGTGACATCTTGTCAAACGTGAACCCAGCTGAATCATCGTATCAGCTTGAGGAGAGGTGGTATGATGAACACATCACTGACCATTATTTACGATGTGGTTGATCTTTCCATATGTTCTGGGATCGGATTGAATGCTGTACCACAAAAAAAGACGTAATAGAACATACTTAATAGTAGCATCTACTATTTTCCTTGGAAAATCGTCTGCGCCGACGTCGCCGGAAACGCCGATCACATCGCCTCCGACTGACTTGATTTCGGTGACAACCTCACCAAGTCGTTTTGGGTCGATACTGGGCTTCAATTAAGAAATCCAACGTTATTGTCGGGAGCCATAAACTTACTCGCTGGCGACAACCTTCGCACCCTCTTTCGCAAATAGCAGGGCAGTTGCCTTGCCAATACCCTGTGTCATACGACAGATTGTCAAAATATCGATTTCCAGAAGTAAAGCGCGTGTACAAACCTGTCCTGCACCTTGAAATTGAAATTAACGAACAGAAGAACACGGGCATGCATAGGAACACGCTCACCTGTAATAATGGCCACGTCACCGTCCAGCAGTCCTCGGCCTTGTCTGTCAGTGAGATGTCCAGTGACTTGAGAGAGACGGCTGGCCATGCTATTCAACTCTTCTCCGTTCGAGAGGCGGGGATAGCCGGAGACCGAGTTATTTATTTGTATTCCACGTTTCAACCCCTCTTGCTCCTTCCCAGACAGGCCCAGTTAGGCTGGGACAATCCATGGTTTTATGGCATGTAAGTATGGATGTAACATTTGTTTAATCAACGCCGCAGATGGCACCAAGTGTCCTGTCAACGGCGACGATGGTAGCCGCAATGGATTCAAACAAAGTTAACATTCAATATAGAATTTAGAAAGCTTGCCGCTGTTTCAAGAAGTGAAAAAGCAGTACTCCCTTCTCCGCCTGGAGGCTGGAGATACTTTTCAGAAGAGCTATGGACAATCATTAATCAGTGCGCTTCGGTAGGTGGCACGTTAGATTTATTCAAACGTGTAATGGGGCAGGTTGCATGATTAGGGCATGCAAAGGGCCGTTACCACGATGTTGATCCATGGGAAATTCCATGGCGAGAAGGAAGGAGAGCTTGTTGAATAAATTGCCACTCTAGTGCAGGGCCGGTGATGGACCCTTGGCCTGAAATTGGCGTGCGATATAAGACCCGTGCTACTCAAGAATCGTACCATTCGTGCGCCAGCCATGTCTGTGACTGCCCTGGCATCACCATCGCCTGCTCAAGTGGCCTGTCTACCTGGTCTAGACGAGTTGGATGGTACTCGTGTGGTGCGCTTCGACAACGAATGTATCCTGATCCCCGAACAAAGCCACAAACGATCGCGGGTCGTCACGAAGTCGTATTCCTTGCCTTTGTGGAAGCGTCGATCCCCGTCGTCTGATACAGAGTCAGCAGATGGTTCGCCTATGCCTGTGATCCCCAATGCGTCTGAAGACACTCACATCGTCATCAAGGTCCCACTGCCTAGGTAAACTTCCAGCTTGGCAAGGGGGTTTCAAATTGCGTTTCTGATTCCGCGTATTGTCTAGTTTCATTGTACGGCGTGCCCGGTCACCGAGCAGAGCATATTCACCATTACAAGTGCCTCTGTCACCTTGCTTAGTGCATCGGTCTTCTTCGACCCCCGCATCGCCTGTCTCTACAAAACCCAACCAGATGTTCCAAAAACCTTCCATACCCAGCCATCACCAGCGCAAGAGTGAGCCACTCATCACAGTACCTCTACGTGCGTGCTGCCCTGATTGTGTTCCAATCACCGAGGAGTGCATGCGAGAAGGCGAACAGTGGCAAGTAAGGTTTACTCATGGAGCACGACGGCGCCGAAGTGCCAGTCTGGACAGCACCACTCCACGTCCCTCAAGTAAGGAAGGTCTTGGTCTATCGGACGACGTGGCATCACTTCCTCGGCTCACGATTACGATTGACGAAGTGGACAAGCGGCGCCGTTCGCTAGATCTCACAGCAGAGGATATCAGAAGACACAAAGCACCATTGCCCCGTCCCGTCCACACGGACGATCATTTCCCTATTTCCTCATCGAACTGTCTGGATCTTGCGATCCGCTCTTCGTCTCCTAAACCTCCGGCAAGGTCATCGCCTATTCAAGAGGAAGATGAAGACCAGCTGTTTCCTTTGCCTTATCCGAAGCGCACGCCGAGTGCTTCACCTGCATCTTCGCTCAACATCGATCTATCTCCAAGAGCATCTCCGACCCCTTCCCGTTCCTCATCTGTGTGCCTCGGGTCGACACCCAGCCCAAACCCATCTATGACATGCTTCAGCTCCGATGTCCGTCAAGTCAGGTACAATGCTTGATGAATCCATCCTGAGCCAATCCCTTAGCCGAAAGACTTCAAATTCCGCTATCAGCTTCATCGGATCTGGGACAGTTCCGGTCTTGAACGAACCCATAAATATACCTCCCGCTGCATCTTCATCTACGAAACCACCCGTGGCGTTTCCCGTTGCTCCACCCAGTTCGCCATCATCCTTGGCACCGTCCAGTTCTGGTTCTAGTACCCATTCCAGTCCCTCCCTTCCCAAACGGATGCCGTCCACGTTACCCGCGAAGCAAAAGAAGAGCAAGAAGCCGTCTTTCTCGATTCCTTTCCTCAAGGCAGGGGCAGAGGCACTGAAAGGTGCTAGTGTGGACGTACTGAAAGGCGTTAGCATCAGTGGCGCGATGCACTCTTTGGGATGATCTCGCTTTCAATGACTTCGTTCCTCGGCACTCTTATCGTCACACAGCAAACGGATGTCATGTCCATATATATGCCTATATATGCTTGCAAGCCCGGAGAGAACTTTTACAGCTGACACTCCTTTCATTTGTACTTATACTTATATTTGTTCACATTCACGCTATATCATACTTTTTTCCATAATATCGTCTTAATGAACGGTTACGACATGAACATTATTTTATCGATGTGCTCAATAATGATAGATCATGATATTACGTTCTACTTTGTTAGACGTGGAGTGTGAACGTTGTTGCTATCCATGACATAGTGAGTAGGACCTTTCCCAGGACCAGGGGATTCCTTTGTTCTGCCCTGGGTTTTTCTGTCGGATCATGTATCAATAGTACTCAGCGCAGGGTTTTTTTTTTGTTTTTTTGACGTGGAGCAGCGGCGGCGGCGGCGGCTTTTACAGGAATCCACCGCTCTTGCCTGAGCTGAACCGGTCTCCAAGCCCGCGAGCTTCTTTGATGAATCTGTTCCGCTTGTCATCGTCCATCAGGCGGCCGCCTATGCCCATATCTCTCTCATGATCCCATATGACCGGCTGTTGATCATCTCCGTCTTTCTCTTTCTTCTTGTCTGAACTAGCGTGCTGTGCCAGTAATGACGGACCACGAACTCTCTCCTAGCCGAAATGATGTGAAGCATTGATCACCAATAGACGAAGAGGACGCTTACGGTATACTCCTCAACTCCGCGCCTAAGATGTGCTTCGTCTTTCCTTCTCCTTTTTTTCTCATCATCATCGTCATCATCATCATCTGGCGCCGCGTCGGTGACACGTCGACGCTTGCCCACGACTTCGTCCGCTAGTCGTTGCTGTTTCTCAGCAGGCGTTTCTGTCCACAACGAGTTGTCGGCCTTTCTAGAGGGCGCTGTTGACCGAGAAAATTGGCGAGGAGCTTTCAACCTTGATGGATCGAGAGCTACATATCCATTACAACCTGAGAACTGTGGGGTGGGGGGGTGCAGGACAACTCACATCCGAGCAGTTCAGACGCCGAGGGTGGTTTCAACATCCATTCCTCTCTTTTGAGTGCTTTTGGCTTAGCAGCTTCCTTTGAAAATAAAAATAAAATAAAAAATGAAATTTTTGATGGAGTTTTAGCAAAGGGAATCGCGCCCTTACTTCAATTTTTTTCCGCCTCGTCTCTTCGACTTGCATGAATCGTTTAACAGCGTCTTCTACTTCTTGATGGCGGCCAGGGGGAGGTGGCCTTGGACCAATTTCATCCTCGTCGTCATCCTCGTCGTAAGCAGTGTGGTGTTGAGATATTTGAGTCGGCAGTGTCGGACCAATGGGCCTTCTTCCCGTCGTGCTTGGGCCAGAAGAGGGGGCCATTCTTGGAGGGCTTTTCAGGGCGTTCCTATTCGGCATAGGATCGTTTGCACCGTCCTCGTCATCATTTTCCTGAGGAGTGGACTTGGGCTGCAATGAATGCGTAGGTATCTGCGGCCCTATCGAGGTCTGATTGGACTCCTCGTGTTCTAAATCTTCAGAGGCTTGCAGCGCAAGATGAGCTGGTATGTCTGGGCCTATCATAAAAAGTCGTGTATTTACTTCTGAAGGACACGACAAACAGCCCAGGCTTTGCGCCATATCATCCCAGGTTATGAGATTATATCAAGATTCCAGAGGGATTATTCTATCAGGGCGTTTGCAAATCTAGTAACTACTATATTTTCTACCGAATCATTTGGAGAGGCTAATCACGTATGGCAGATCTTGGCTGCTCGATCATACAGCGTTTGCGACAGACCAGCCGCTACACCATTCAAGACGTGACGAGGATGAATGGTGGCTTCACAACGCTTCACGATGCGCAATCATTACAGATGTTGGCGGTATTCGACGCGGGATGATCGTTAGATAAGTCCATGAGCGCACGGTGATTTCCGAGCTGCTTAGCTTGGCCCTGGCCAGCATGGATAACACTATCGCTGGACCAGCAGCCGCTGCACTTGAATCACTCAGCGCAGGCCAGATCGCGTTCATCCAATCTCTGCCAAAAGCCGAGCTCCACGCTCACCTCAACGGCTCCATCCCTCTAGAAGCATTACAGCACCTTGCAAGGGAATACCTCAGCCTCTCCCCCGAACCACACTCGAATCCCATCTCCAACGAAGACGTTATAGCAGTAGTGGAGAAACTCTCGAACGGGGTATCCCTAGACCAAATCAACGACTTTTTCACTCTGTTCCCTGCCATATATGCCTTGACGGCGACGCGCGGGGCGGCTGGCGTACGCGACGAGGGCCGTGTTATCCGCGTTCCTGGACGGAGAACAGCCGCAATGTCGTTATCTAGAGCTGAGGTCGACGCCGAAGCAGACCATGGAGATGACGAGGGAAGAATATATCCGTGTGGTCCTACACGAGGTGGAGAAATACCCCAGCGACAGAGCGGCGCTGCTCGTGAGTTTGGATCGAAGGATGGACTTGGAAGTGATGAAGGAGTGTGCTGACGCCGCAGAGAAGCTCAGCAAGGAAGGAAGGCGTGTGGTTGGGATCGATCTGTGTGGTGATCCCACAGCTGGCGAGGTCGACAGCTTTGAACCGATTTTTGAACAAGTCAGGAACGCGGGACTAGGGATTACTCTGCATGTAGCCGAGGTGCGTCTTTGCCAATATGTTTATATCTTCCAACACTGTTTGTGAAATGCAGACGATCCACAATTCTGAGGCAGAAATTTTCAAATTACTGTCGTACAAACCACAGCGACTAGGGCATGCTACGTTTCTGACGGAAGAACACCAAAAAATAGTTCACGATAACCAAATCTGCATCGAAATATCCCTCAGCTCGAACCTTCTGTATGTTACAACTTTGGGCTGATCCTCATCTTAGCCACTGATTCTATCCAGGTGTAAAACTGTATCATCATTAGATGCACATCACATAAGACGCTATATCCACCGTGGCCATCCAGTGGCGATATGTGTACGTCAAATTTCATCCGTCACGGATAAACTTGAACGATCGTCCAGACGGATGATATCCTTCCATTCCGTACGTCTCTCCTCGGGGAGTATGCATTGCTGATGGCGCAACCGCCTCTCGGACTTGGATTGAGCGAAGGGGAGGTTGGAATGATAGCTGAGATGGGCATGGCTGCAAGATTTCAATAGTATAAGAGATAAGATTGTGAGCGTGACAAACGAATTGCCGAGTCACGGCATGCAGTTGGTCCGTGCGCAATTGAGTAAGGTATATAAAGTCCAGGCTGAGCGTGGAATTTCCCCATCTCTTGTGCTCGGGCATGTACTGTCGCCAGTGAGGTCTTTACCGAGGCACAGTTTTTTGCTGGTTGCAAATTACACATCCGAACCCGTCTGATAGCTTCGGCTCTCAGCAATTTTTGGAAAAAATCATTCCGTCTTACTCACCTCTGTGATGGGCAACTCTTGCCTGGAGAAGTGAGAGGATCGTTATTAGCATAGAGTCATGTTACAGCAATGGAATAATTATTTTGAATGCTAATATTATTGCTACGAATCTACTGCTCCTGGTCATGCATACTGTATCATAGGAAGATGAGCACAAGTCACGGAACAGAGTAAGACACGTACCCTCGTGAATGTGTTCATTGTCATGAATGTTTCTTTCCTCTTGGGTTGCCCTTCTCCATACAAGCTCTTCACTGTCTCACTCATGGTTGCCTTTCTCTTGGCTTCTTCCATTGCAATTTCACTCGCAACAGCCCGACTCGCTGCAGAGACGCTCGGGTTGAGGCTGGGGTGCACATGTTTCTTGGCCGGTGGTTGTGGCTCCGACTCGTCAGCCTTTCGCTTTTTTGACTTTTTCGTCTTCACTGGCTCTAAACGACGTCTGCGCTCCATCTCCTCGCGCATCCGCTCGTCGTCCGCAGGTCCTGGGTTGATTATACGCACATCGTCTTTTCTGGAGAACTTGGCTCCGCATTGAGGGCACAGCTCGAGGCCGCCCTTCTTCTCGCCATCGGACGATGGGTCGTCCACCTTGTCCTTGGCTTTGGCGATGGTTTTAAGCCCTGATTGGGTAAAGACGCACCCGCAGGTGGCGATGTAGACGAACGGCTGAGAACCGTTCATCTCTTTCATATTGAGCGGGCAGACGAACGGGGTATGGTTGAGAGCGGCGTTGCCGTCGGATTCTGGAGGAGAGCGAACAGGGTTGGCCGTCAGTTTCAATGTTTTCACGTCCTATTGTGGGTTAATCTCTCAGCACACATACAACAGGGATAGTCTAGGTGTACCTTTAGAGATCGTATATGTCCGCATATTTCTTCTCCATCGCCGTATGCCGACCTGTCTAGAAGAAACTCTATGAGAGCGTCTTTGTTATACAGCTTGCCCAGTGCGCAAGAGACGATGGGTTCCTGCAGCCTTTTCTGTGAATAAAACGACATTTTCAGCTCAGGCATACTTCCCTGACATGGATCCTGATGCTTACCTTTGACAGGGCACAGAAAAACCATCGCGGCCCGGGTTTGGTTGCTTTGTCAGCCTGTTCGGCCTAGAACTGTTGTTAGCCCATTCATGTGCGACTCGTGCTGCGGTACAGCTGCTCGCCTTTGGTTTCGTCCGAACTAGGTCCCTACGATCCGGAATGCTGCCGCCATCATTACCCATGGTGGTGGAGTTGTTGGAATTTGAAATAAACAAGCGTATACAACTCTGCCGACCTCGTCCAAAGTTTCTAGACGGACGGATTTTTGCCTCTTTTTTTCGTTGCTGAAAGCAACGCAATGCTGCACGAATTGTCAAATATGGACCGCATTACTCAGTTACAAGACGAAATTCAACAGGTGTGCGGACCGTTGGCTATGATTAACCCATTTTAACTTTCATTTTATCCCTTTCCAGCTCCTCACCATCATGTCCAATAGTATTGCATATTTGACGACTCGGTCTACCTTTGTCCAAGTCAGTCATGAAATTCCGATTACGAAGCAAAGGAACCCAGAGAGGTATGACCAACCGGATGTGTTTGAAGGTATGTCACATGCTTTTTTATTTATTGCCTGTATGAATGTATCTATGACATTGTGCAGCGAACAAGAAGGAGCTTGTGACGGATCTCATCGTCAAAGCGAAACAGGTAGAATATCTGATAAATTCTCTGCCCGAGCCTGAACCAGAGGAGGAGCAGGTGAGGTCTAAAGACGATGATATTATTATTTTCACTTATTGCGAGAAAAAAATAATATTATAGGCTAAACGGTTGCAAGCGCTTGAAGATGGGATGACTCTGGCTAACGAAGAATACCTTCAGGCTGTCAATCGTGCTAGTAAGTCTTTGTCTTTACACATGAGCAAGTGGGTAGCGTCCAATGTGCATGGCAACAGAGGATCTTCGTTGTCAAGTGTCTGAAGTCCTGCGGATGATGCTCAGCGAATCCGATGCGGATGTTCTGATCACTACTGGCGATCATACATCATGACTAAAATGAACCTGAGATGATTAATTGTGATGGAATGATGGAGGTTGTGGGATGCGGAGGCCTTTGAAACGACAGACGCCAACGCCCATTTAGTTTGGGCTGTCTTGGGGTGTGCAGCGGGAAGGGGCAGGCAGGTTGGGTACTGGTACCGGTTGTTTATTAGTCGCCGTAGCGCCATCCCAGAAAACATTCACTTGCCACCGTCACTCGCATCCGTTTCTCGCCCCCAGGCTGGCCTTTCTTCTCCATCCACACACTATCCTATCCTACAATCCCCTTGACGGGCGCTATTTCTTTCTCCAGCAATGGGTCTATGTTTCTCCAATCTTTCAAACGTAGAAATTACAGATTATGACAGGGCTAGGCATAAGGAGGCAGAGAAAGTGCTCAAACATGTCCGTATCCCGTCCCGCTCACCTTACCATCCACTTAATCCATCCTGTCCCTAGGCAAAAGTCAAGATGGAGTCTCAAGTAAAGGCAAGTCGCTTCCCGCTTCGCACGATGCTCCAGTGTCAATTCCCTCCAATCAGCTGCTACTGCTGGGGTCTGGAGACTCGGGCAAGTCCACGGTGCTCAAGGTAATGAATCCCAGGACAATGCAATCGGTGGATGTCTGACCCAAAAAATTCTCACTCCCGCAGCAAATGCGCCTCATCCACAAACTACCCTTCTCACCTGCAGAGATTGAGACGTACCGTCAGATAACATTCGACAACGTTATCCGGGGTCTCCGATACGTCCTCGACGCAATGGATGAAATGGACATTAAAGTGTCGCCAGAAAACGACAAATACATCGAAATCATCGAGTCGGCTGGTGACCTTGTCGAGGGAGAGCCTTTCCCCGTCATATATTACGAACCACTCAAGATGTTGTGGAATGATGCCAATGTACAGAAGGCTTGGGAACGAGGCAACGAAGCCGCTTTGCCGGAAAAGTGGGTGTTTTTCCCTCGGCAGTGCTAGCAGGTGGTACTCATCAGCCACTAGTCTACCCTACTTCTTCGCTTCGTTGGATCGACTATTCAATCCACGGTACAGACCAAATGAACAAGATATTATACATTGCAGAGCTCGGTCGACTGGTATCACAGAGACGACGTTTCGTCTACGTGATCACGAATTGTTGATGGTGGATGTGGGTGGGCAGAAGAGTGAGAGGCGGAAATGGATACATTGTTTCCAAGACGTGACGAGTATTCTTTTTCTCGTCAGTCTTAGTGGTTACGACCAGTGTCTATTCGAGGACCGGGACGCAGTGAGTATTTTCCCATACAATGCCATGCCTCTCTTTCTCATCCATCGATAAGAATCAAATGCAAGATGCTATGACAATATGGGATTCGATATGTCATTCACAATGGTTCAAGCACACTTCAATCGTACGTCAACCTGCACTGCCTTTCTGTGACGCTGTTCACTGAACTTGCGCCAGATTCTATTCCTTAACAAAAACGACCTTTTCGAGCACAAAATTGCCAATTCACATATCAAAAACTTCTTTCCGGTACGTTCCCGCTTGTTTTAATTCGGTGATTGAATAACGTGGGGAATGGTCATCAGGATTTCGAAGGCGAGCCAGGCGATGTCAAGGCAGGACGCGATTATTTCAAGAAGCGATTCGCCAAGATTGCACAAAAAGCTGGTCGCTCCAAGGAACGGGAAATTTATATTCAGTAAGCGTCGATTAAAAAAGGCGTCAGTCACACGGCTTGACATGCATTTCCCAGTATCACGACTGCCACCGATACAGCTATGCTTCGGGTAGTCATGGTTGCTGTCGAAGGTTCGTGTGCGCTTGGAGTATCGGACCGATTGCTGACTGTTTTTATCCCCGTTTAAACAGAGTGAGTGTTGTTTTCCTCGTTTTTTGCGCGAGCACTTGCTTGGAGGTTTCGGCAAGTGTCTCATGTTCTGTTTCTTTGTTCTATTTTCAATCACGGGCTCAACCTCGCCTAGCATCGTCCTTCGTGCTAATCTGGCGCACGCCGCACTAATATGAAACACATGACTCGGCAACGCGCTCTGTATGGATCAAGTAATGTGTACCATACGATTCTGTGCTTGTATGCATTTCTGGATCCTCCTTTTTCCCTTGCTTTCCTTTTTCCATCTTGGGGTCGGTTGATTATTGATTGTTCCACCTTTTTATCCAACTCTGGATCCGACTATATTCGTAACAATATGTTTTGACGTGGATTACCGACCTTGAACTCACACACCACATCTATTCTGAAACCGATACAATCTGAAACCGATATACTTGCCGCGTATCAGTGCGATCGTGACGAACAATGTGAGTGATCAAACATCCGTTCTCTTCGCATCCCCGCACGGTCGCTGTCACTGACACTGCCATTTTTAACAGCTACGTAACATCATGCTATAATCATATGGCGAACCCTTTCTTCGATGATGGTATTATCCATCTCGAGGTAGCCCTTTTCGTTTATTTCAATGGACCAGGCAACAACCGGATTTGGAGCTCACTTTATGTCTCATTATGCTAATCTGTAACATGTATTCTTAAATATTGACGCTATTTTCATGTTGCTTTGGTACTAGAACTGGGATATGTATTTGATTAGTAAGTTGGAGCTTCCAAGTAAGAAATGCGAAAGTTCAAGATGACAGTACTACACTTCAATGCGATTGAGTTTGCGCCACTTGGCGGCGTTCTCATCTGCATTACCTTCCCAAGTTGTACCCTCCCTAACCGCTGCTTTCCAATTGGGTTGTTCCGCAAAAGACTTTTTCAGTGCTTTGAGCGAGGCAGGATTTGTGAATGGGTTGCTTGGAATGAACACCTTTCCAGATGCACTACGGGAACGAAGAAGGCCATTGTTACCGTCACCGTCACCACCGACACCAGCCCCATCGTCGTCAGTAGTAAGCCAATCAACCCAACGGAATGGCAATCGATCATCGCTCGAGTCCAAGTTTATCGCTTTGCCATGATGGTCTTCCAAATGTCGATCGTCCGATTGGGAATGGTTAATAAAAACGAACCGCCTTTCCTACAAAGGGGTAAGAACAGGCGTGGCTTCAGAAACTAGAAAACTACCTCAGGCATCCAGCGTATATAATAGCAATGCGCATCAAATAGGCTATGGTGTGAAGCGCACAGCTGAATACCGTTACGTGCCTCATGCTCCACACCCTTTGCCGTTTGAGGCACAAAACCAGCAGCCTTCATTTCCGCCCACTGTACCATGATCAGTTCTGAACTTCTGATATGGTAAAACCGTAATTCATAACGCACAGTGTCATCTTCTACCTTCGGGATGATGTGGGAATATTCCAAGGCCTGTCGTTGAGATAAACCACAAACGACACATAAGCGCCTATCCCGTATCTTGATGCCTGTTTCGAAGGCTTCCGTTCCTGATATAGAAGAAATGGCATGTTCCGAATATTCGAATGGATTGCCCTGTCGCAGGTTGAACGGTTCTGGAGTCCACTGCGGCATGTCGAGAGTCTTAGTCTCAAAGCTAGGCTTAGCTAAGCTATGGCTAAGTCACCAGCTACAAACTGGCTACATGAACTGGCTATAGCTGGCTATCAAAACTCTGATAGTTATTATAATAGTTACATTAGATTAGTTACATTCATTACAATAACTAATGTAATGAACATCTTATCTAATCATATCTTATCAAGTAAGATAAGATTGAATAACTATTAATTAAGTGTTTCATATTTAATCATAATAGCTTACATAACATAAACATGTGGTTTGTGACACATGTCACAACAATGTGATAGAAGGATATGATGTCATAAAGAACATCTTAGAAGGAATATTACTGCCTTTTTCAGATAAGTTGGCCCACGCCGGAATTTTCCGAAAAAAAAACCCACGCGAAATAAAACAATCATAACTCGCCGAAATCTTAGCCAAAATGCATAGAAAGTAGCGGATTATATTCGGATTAACTTACGCTTTCACTTTGAAGTAGACCGAGTGTAATATTTGTATGTTTTGGAGATCATGATATTTGGGTTCTGGGCTTCGTGGAATCTTGTTATCGTGACAACGTCGAACACGCCCAAACACGCCTTCACTCATGGTGAGGGGTAGAAAAACCTCTGGTGACATCCAGCGAATCATAGTCCGACTCTCTGCACTCCTTTCTAAAGAAGATATCTCAATTTACACCGGTCTATCACACAGGACTGTCAAGCGAATACTGCAGCATTTTGAGGAGACTGGGACTATCCCAGACGAGGGAAAGGAGCGGCAAAGAAGGTCACAGGTCCTTCGTGATGCAGATGTCAATGTAAGCATGGTTTCTTAGTATGTGTTTCGCAATTGCTGATCAACTAGTTTCTATTTGCAACCATTCGAGAGACTCCTGACCTTTACCTCGACGAGTTACGAGACCTTCTTGCAGTGAACTGTGGCATCCGTGTTTCAAGGTCAACAATTTGGCGAACTCTGAAGGCTGGAGGGCTCACGATGAAGAAAGTGCTGTACTATGCCCTCATCTTGACATTTGAGTAACTGACGTGTATTGATATAGCTCTCACGCATTGCAATTGAGCGTTCACATGAAAAAGCGGCTTGAATATATAACCAGAATTAGCACTTACACTCCAGAACAGCTAGTTTTTGTCGATGAGAGCTCTGTTGATCGTCGAACAACTTATCGAGGGAGGGCTTGGTCTGTTCGTGGGACAGAGGCACACCGCAAGGCTTTTTTTGTGCGTGGGCGGCGGTAAGCAAAAGCCTTTCAATATTCTTCAGTAACCGACTCTTTGTTCTACTACCCATAGGTTTTCTGTCCTTCCCGCTCTCTCGTACACCGATGGGATCATGCATTGTGAGGTTATCGAAGGCTCGTACTGTACGGAAACATTCCAACGCTTCGTGAACCGCCTACTTGATTATATGCAACCATTTCCGGCCCCAAACTCTGTTATTGTCATGGATAACTGTCGCATTCACAAACATGCGGATATCCTTGAAATGATTGAAGCAAGGTCAGCATTATAATAATCCATTATAGATAAATCTGAGATCTGATAGGGGCATGCGCTACAAATTTCTCCCTCCATATTCCCCGGATTTCAACCCTATTGAGCTCGCATTCTCAGCAATGAAATTTCACCTCCGACGGAATGGTGATTTAGTATGGATGGCAATGACTGAGTTATCGGATGAGGAAATTTTCTTGTGTCTGATGGATGCGTTGTATTCGATTTCTCTCACAGATTGTCATGGTTGGTATAAGTATTGTGGTTATTAGCTTCTGTGAATCTGTCATGAATGTTCCATACGTAATTTGCCTCGTTCACTCTCTGCTTGCTTTCCCATGCCACGCAAAAAAAAGGTGGCACCAGCAACAGTAGCTGCAAATGAGCTACAAAGCAGTGAGTACTATGACTATTAGCAGATTGTAGGAGACTTACTACTAGCGTTTGTTGTGTCTCGCTGTTGGCAGACGATGCTGATGTGGGTGCAACAAGGAAGCAGAATGCTTGTCAACACTGCAGGGCACGCAAACTCAAATGCGAACGTTTGAATGGTTGCAATGCGGCATGCAAGCGATGTGAAGCCAGTGGGATGCAAGCAGAATGTACCGCTGCCAGTAGCAAGCCACCTAGTCAAGGCACAACGCAACGTGCAACCCGTGGTCATAGCCTCCCACCACTGTCTACCGTTGCTGTGACTGCTCAGCCCCAGACCCAAATGGCTACCAGGACGAGTCGAAAACGTGGCCATTCTGAAACGAGTGACTTTCAGTCTCAGTGCCGGCCACACACCTGCCGTGCCCGCAAAGATGATTTAGGTCCTATCCCAGTAATTGAGCCCCTCCCAGTGGAATCTCAGGCTCGGAATAGCTTGCTGTTGGAAGCAATTAGAGAATCAGATGAAGATCAACATGAGGACGAAACTCAATTGATGGATGATGACCAGAACTCTCAATATCAGAGAACTACACCGGTTTTGTACTATACATGGTCACCCCAGGCATGATACAGCCTTGAATGATGATAGCATAAGTCAAATAGCGGCCGGACAGTGATGACTCCGGCTCATCAGATGACGACTCTGTGGAAATTTTGGAACCACGCCGGAAGCCAACTGTCCACCCAGGAAAGAAGGGAGCAGGGCGAAAGAGGGTTGGCAAAGGAAATGATGGTTCAGAGTCAGATATCAATAGCAGCGCTGATGATGACCCGGAAACTTGTGGTACGTACACAGCATATTGACATGGGAAGTTTCTTGCTGATATTTCTCAGTATTCAAGATTCCTGCTGTGGTGAAGAATTCTGATGGTAGCTACAGTCCGTTTGGCCTCGAATCTTCCATCTCTCTCTTGGACCTTCGTAATGTTATAGCTGAGAGGTTCGACAGACACCCAAGGATTGTACAGCTGCGGTATAAACTATCAAATGACAAAGCTAAAGCCCCGTCAACTTCGATTCAGAATGAAGACGAACTCCAAATCTTCATTGAACGAATGAGAGTTCTTCTTGTCCCTCAGCGCCTTGCCAATGGAAGGGTCTCAAAGCGTGCGCCAAAAAACATCACCGTTTGTTTTGAAGATCCAATAGCATCAGAGCCTGGGAAAACGGCTGATCGCTCCGATGGTAAAGGGAAGAAGAAAGGATTGGTAGAGCACGTTCGTCGTATTGTCAACATGTTTACTGAATATTTTCCACAGAATGAGTCGATATCTGATGCGGCATCACGGGCATCAGAGACAACTACGGAAAAGCGACAAAAGACAATTGATGAACTCCAGAAGAGATGGCGCTGTGAATATCATTCAAAGGGTTCAGCAAAAGACATATATTGTTACATGGAATCAGATGGGACATGCTTCGAGCTAACCTTACAGGACTTCAGCTTCTGGGCAAATCAAGTGGTGTGTTACGAGTTCATTGTTCCACAGAAATTTATTGTAAGCTAATCCCTCCTATTCCTAGATTGGTGGGGATACAACGGTAAACGTGAAGCATCAAGACTCCTTCTTCGTGATGCAAGATCAACTCGTATCCGTCAATCAAAGAAATCTGATGAATTTTCTGGTTCGGCTCCCTTCCAAATGGGAAATCACAACTATATACCCATTCCCATCATGCTCCCTCCTGCATGGCATGCGCAATACCCTCAAACTGTTGGCGGCATGCCTTCCACTGTCACACGACATCAAGTCATGGCGCACATCCATCCTCTCACATCCCCAACCTTGAATTGCTTCAAATTGAGCACTGGTTTGATGCGCTCGAGAGTAATGTGATACGCAATCAAAGGGGAATTGAGTTTGGAAAGCTCGGAAGAGTATTGCACAAAATGGTTTCACCGCATTACTCAATTGTCACGCGATATCATCAGTATCAAAGATTTGCAGGACTGGTTGGAGATTGACGCAGGGACAGCCACATTTATCATGGAGCATGCACAGGAGGATGTTCGTCGATTCAAGGAAGCAGGAGGTTTGCTCTACTAATTCATCGCAGCCACCAGTGCCACAGAGGCCGTTTCCGAGATTTCGTATTCTTACGCTCGGACTACCATATTTTAGAACCACTCATTAATCCGAATATAATCCGCTACTTTCTATGGATTTTGGCTAAGATTTCGGCCAGTTATGATTGTTTCATTTCGCGTGGGTTTTTTTTCGGAAAATTCCGGCGCAGGCCAACTTATCTGAAAAAGGCAGTAATAGGTGAAGACTCAGAATGACTCATTAACTTAAGATTACACTGTACTTAGGTTAGGGTTTCTGAAACATATATAAGGAGGGTGTTCTGAGTGACTATCCCCTCAGTTTTACTACAAACTACATTTAGTCTTTGCAATGTATTATAAATAGTTTAAGTGTGTGATTGACTGATAAGATCTCAAAATATTGGAATCATAGATATGGCTGATGGCCCTCTATCATGACTGATGGAATCTATAGTCAATTGAATGATGTGTGATCTGTGTTTGACATGCTAACCCAACTATGGGATAAATAGCCATTTCTGTCACACTTGTGACAGGTTATCTGGGAAGATAGATTAAACATCTTGTGTCACACATTGGAGTCATGTGTTGTTGGAAGACAAATGAAATCAAAACTTTCCCAGGACTGGCAGGTCTTAAAATATGTTGTGGTTTTGTCAATGTATGTAGTAGGAGGCAACCTTTGGTTGCCAAATAAATCCTTTTCTATTCAAAAAACAAAAACAAAAAAAGGTTACTTAATAAATAAATATTTTTGATGCCGTGATGCAAATATGGAGTCTCTGACCGACTCGCCCATCCGCGTCGTGGTCGCCCCCGCCCAGTCCTCGTACTTTGCAGGCGAAACCATTGCGGTCACCATCACCTTTACCAACACCCACTCGCCCGACGCCCTCTCGGCCCCGACCCCGACCACGGCGGCAACCCCGTATACGCACAAACGGGGCTCGCATTCCATCAGCTCTGCGCCGTTGGCAAGGCCGCCGACATCCCCTGGCGTGCCGAGTCGGAGCGTGGTCGTCCCTGCTGGGCTGGGTGCGTCGCCCGTGGCGAACCACCGTCATCACGGCAACGGCAAGGAGAAGGAGGAGGTGCCGAGGAGGAGGAAAGGGCTCATTGGACGCCCACCCGCCGTCGTCCTGGCGCCGGGTTTGCCCGAGCTGATTGAACAGCGGCGAAGACGGTTACTGGCCAAGTCGTTATCAGTCTCTGTTGTGTCCCCCAGCGAGCTCGAGAGGCAGCTGCCGGAAGGAACGCTGGTGAAGACGGCGACAACGACGACGACAACAACAACACCGACAACAACACCGACAACGAGGGCGCTGAGCATGATTAGCGAGGGCTCGACGAGCCGACTTTCTTCTACTTCTCGCTCACCGACGCCGCCCTCTCCCGCGTTCGAAGAGACGCGGTCCACGTCTGCGTCGACGTCGACATCAACGGCGCCCTCCAGCCCTGTCGTCTCACCCACGAACGAGACAATGTCGACGACGACAGCGGCGGCGATGGCTAGGCCGGGACCCAAAGCCGCCCATCGACCGAGCTCGCTCGAGCTTGCCCCGGTCTTTTCGTTTTCCTATTCCCAGCCGTCTCCCGCTCGCCAAGCGCCGTCCTCCGGCTCGGCTGCCTCGCCATACCTCCAACCACGCACTGCCTCCTCTCCCTCGTTCCCTATCCCTCCCGCTTCTCATCCTAAAACCGAGCTTATCCTGTACGCGTACGCGCAGCTCACGGGGTCTCTTGTTCTTCTCCCTCTCCCTGTCGACTCGGCCGGGTCGTCGGATGCGTATGATAAAGGGGACGGGGACGGAGACGGAGGGGCGCCCGGGCCAGAGGCAGAGGGGATGAAGAGGCTCCGGGCACGTCTGATGAAGCGGACGGTGGTGGGTGGCGGGAGGATGGACATCACGCCGTCCTTGCAGTTCCAGCGGTCGTCGAGCGGGACAACAGCAACAGGAACAGCAACAGGAACAGCAACAGGAACAGGAATAGGAATAGGAACAGGAATGGGAATGGGACTGGGAATGGGTCCGCGTCCGCGACCGGTGCCTCGTCCCCGCCCCCGTCCTGGGCATGGACGGTCGACGTCGCTTTCGACGGCGTTTTTTTCGAGCTTGCTTTCCCCCACGTCACCTACCTCTCCCGAGAAGAGCGGTGGGGGTGCGCCGTGGTCCTCAACTTTTGATGACCGGGCGAACGAGGGGATCGATCCCGTCCTAGGCGCGGAGGATGTGGACCCGGAGGAGCCGCTGCCGATGTTTGATTCGCAGCCGTCCATGTTGGCTGTCGATCTCTCACTTGGACCTGGCGAGTCTAAAAGCTGTGGGTGTGATTTTTTGTTTGTTAAATTTCTTGCTACTGATACAATCGGTTATATTTAGATACGTATTCGATCGAGCTACCGTCTGCGCTGCCGCCGACGTTTCGGGGGCGCGTTATCCGGTTCTCGTACGAGCTGTCTGTGGGTGTGTGTCGGTCTGCGTGTGGGCCGCTGGTGAGGGGGATGGTCTTGAGCCCGCCTCCGTCGCTAGCGAGCGGGAATGGGGTGAGTAGGGTGGTCAAGGTGCCGATTAGGGTGTACAATTACGTTGCTGGTGCGTGTTCGAGTTTGTTTGGTTGGCTTGGGCTTGGTGAACTGATTGTTGTGGGAGGAGGTTAGTGGGACGGGTACCTAGACCGTACGATTTGTTGTGGCCTGTTGGACGGCGGATACGGGAGGGCAAGGTGCAGGGAGAAGTGGTGGAAGTTGGCAAGGCAAGTCCTGTGCGGGATAGAGGGACGGTGGAAGAGTTTCGAGAGTATGCGCGGAGGGTGTTTACCGCGGAAGAGCGGCTCAAGGAGGAAGAGGAGGAGGAGGAGGAGAGGATAGGGTGTCGGGAGGCTGTGGAGATTTTGACGAGGAATGCCAAAAAGGGTGCGTGTTCGAGTTGTTATGGGATGGTATTTTGCTGAACGTTGGACAAGTGTCGTATGAAGTGAACAGGGACGGGGTGCATGTTGCGATGTTGACGTTTACCAAGTCGGCGTATCGGCTGGGAGAGACGGTGTTGGGAGTGGTCGAATTTAACGACCGGAAGGGACGGACTCGGGTGCTGCAGGTGTGTGGTCTATTTTTCTTGTTGTTCATTCGAACTGTGGCGGACGCTGAGGATGGCGGCAGATGTCAGCGATGCCCGAGGCGCATGAAAAGGTGCCGAGTGGGCTTGGGCCGAACGGGGTTATGGTGAGACGCGTGCACGCCGAGCAGCGACAGTCATTTGTGATGTCAGTGGAGCGCACGACATTTTCGCTGGATATCCCGTCCGACGCGAGTCCAGGGTTCGAAGTGGGAGTGGGGGAAGAGGGAGGGGGAGGGCTAGAGTGGCGAGTGCGGCTGTGTCTTGTTGTGGCAGAAGGGGGGAGATGCGGGGGATGGAGGAGGATGGTGGAGGAGGACGGTGGGGGAGCGGGTGGGTTGCGAGCGGGAGCATTGTGCCGTTTGAGAAACGGGACGCTGGGGAGAGACGGGGATGGAGTTTGTGGGGAGGGCGAGAGGAATGGGAGCGGGCGCCAGTGTCTCGAGTGGAATGCAGCGTTCCGGTAGGCGTGTGCGCTGCTCACACGGCTTTCAAGGCTGTCAGCGTTGTATTTGGGTTGTAGTTGTCGATTCAATTCAATGGTTGTATTGGTTGTAATCAATTGTAAGTTGTAACGATTCAATTCATTTAGTTGATTCAATCGTAATGTAATCAAATGGTAATAAGTTGTAACCATTCAATTCATTTAGTTGTCCTTGTTGATTCAATTGTAATGTAATGATTGTAATCAATTCAATCAATTCAATTCATTAAGCTTTTCAGCATGCCACGAGCCGCAAGCCAACCCCCTCGCGCCCCAGATCCCGTCTCTTCGCCCGCCGCTCCCGCCCCTGCCGCCACAAGTCCATGGCCTTCCTATCGCTCCCCACTCGCTGCCCCGGGCTCAGACGGTGGCCCAGGGGCTGCAACAGGAGATTCTCCGCAACCCGTTCCCATCCGGTCCCACACCCAGTTTGCGTCTGCCATGCGCTTCCCGTCCACTTTTGAAGACGACGAGAGCGAGCTTCTGGGCGATTTGCAGAATCCTATTCGAGGCGCCACCGACGACCGCTTCGTCCCGCCCTCGCTCTCGCGCGGTCGCCCCTCATCATATGCCCACGATCCCACTCGGAGCCGCTCCCACTCACTCGCAACCGTCGCTACCAGCCCTTCTCCCTCTTACCTTCGTACGCCGACTATGCAGAGCTGGAACGAATCCATCTTGTCCCTTGGCCCTTCCAGATACGCCGACTTCAAACCTCCCCAAAACCACCCGTCCACCCGGTACGGTTCTCTTGGCACTTTGCGAGCCTCGCCAAATCGTATTCACGCTTCTCCTTCCCCCTCCTCGCCCCTTGCACATGCACCTACCTCTTCCATGCCCTTTTTATCATCCAACGGCTTTTCATCCGCTTCTTCCTCCCACAGGTACCACGACCTCTCAAATATGAGTCCCTTTGTCCGCGATGTCGGCGAGATCTTGCTGGATAGCAATTCTGGCCTCGGAAGCCTCTGGGCTGGCCTGCCCCGTGACGAAGGCTCAGGCAACACAAGCGGCACCACCAGCCGAAGGCACAGCGTCAGCGTCGTCCAGCCCAGGAGAGGAGGTAATAACATTGTCGGCTTCAACGCGCCTGGTACTGCAGATAGCCCGCTAGACGAACAACAACCTGTCACACGATCCCACGTCTTTCACGGCACTTCCTCATACTATCCCGCTGTAGGTGCTGCACGTGCTGGTGCTGGTGCTACTAGTGGTGATATTGCTTCTTCATCCACCAGTGCACTTGGCCGTAGTCTCCTCCTCACAGACGATGAGCTGGCAGTTGACCTCGGTCTGCTCAACATCAACCCGAACGAGCCCCCTCCCTCCTCGTCCTCGTCCACCATTATCCCCAGCCAACCATCCTCTCTTCCCATTTATGGTCCAAGAGATACCTCTTCGCCTTTTAGAGGTTTAGGAACCAACGGCGGTGGCTCTTATTTTACCTCCTCTATCCGTCAGCAGCGCCAGCAAATCAGTACCCCAAGCGACGACTATTCCGGAACTTCCGGCAGCCCTCAAAAGAGTGCGCTGGGTGTGCAGTTTGACACGAATCCGCAGCCACAGCAGTTGTACAGCACAGAGGGCGTGAAAAGTTCGCCGTTTATCAATACACGCGTTCCTGCATACGCTGCTGGACCTAGCCCATCTCCTCTCTCGCCCACCAGCACGAGCAGCTTCAGTACCTCACCTACCGCGACGCGGTTGATCAACCCTCAACAGCCGCCCTATTACGCGCAGCAACGGCGGTTATCAGACGCAGCACATGGCACATCCGGATCTGCCACTGCCACCATGGCTGGCGTGCCTGAGGCGGCTGGCGCCCGTCCTGCGCTGTCCACACCCGCTGCGCACCTGAACGAACTTGGGAAAGGGATCCCGCTGCACTCTGTGCCGTCGTCGTGCCCGCTGTTCATCGTGGAGTTCAAGGCGGGGCGGACGGATCTGTACTACCTACCTGACGCCAACGCCAAGCTGGACGTGCGGGTGGGAGATATCGTGGTTGTTGAGGCGGATCGTGGGCGGGATTTGGGCAAGGTGGTGAATGATGGGATTACGGTTAGGGAGGTGGAGGCGTGGCAGCGGCAGCAGGCGGAGAGGGCGCAGGTGCAGGCGCAGGTGGGACCTGACGGGCAACCGACGAGTCCGGTGGCGGGGACGGGTAAGAAGGAGATTAATCCCAAGATGATTTATGCAAAAGCTGGGTCGCATGAGACACAGTGGGTTTTTATCTCTCTCACACTCTCAGTCTCATGCGTGGCTGATCGTTATCGGCCAGGTTGCTTGCGGCGAAGACCCAGGACGAACTCAAGGCGTTACAGCTATGTCAGAGCAAAGTTCGGGCTAAAAAATTGCCCATGGAGGTGGTCGATGCTGAGTATCAATGGTGGGTTTTTTTTTTGCCTAGCTTTTTGGGTTGGATTGCGTTGACTGACGGGGAGGCAGGGACCGACGCAAGTTGACGTTTTACTTCGTGGCGGAAAAAAGGATCGATTTCAGGGAGCTCGTGAGGGAGCTGTTTAGGTGCGTTCTTTTCGTTTTGGGCGGTCGATCTGGCGCTGTATGGCAACAGATTGTATAAAACTCGGATTTGGATGGCCTCGCTGCAAGGGCCGGGTGGATACGAACAGTAGTGCGAGAAATCAAGACGGCGACAAGACGCGAATAAAAAGAAAGAAAGAAAGTGTTTTTTTATATTTAATTGGCATCTACAGTGCTGCTGACGAGTGACCGAGTTTTCGATATTCGGACGTTACCCCACGTCTCATGCGGTTTGTACGATAGGGATGTATCTTTGCTTGGTTTACGAATTTCCATAACACATGCTTTTATTCATCTTCGTTCTGCTGTGACTTGAGAGGAGTTGTGAGATACGCGAACGATATGTGCGGAGACACATTACTCACCCCACGGTCTCCTGTCCATCGGACACAGCTGCTTGGACGTGGCCGTTCCAATCCACTTGAGCAGACAGTGCATGTGGAAGATGTGCGTGCATTCTCCCCATACTACATGCAACTCGTCAATATTTTTTTTCCAATACTCGCGTGCAGAGACACTCAACTGAGCGGACAATCGTCGCCTGGCATCTTGCACGACGGACAGCAGCCTTCAAACGCAACGCGACAGATCCCGCACACTTCCCCTTCCTCCTCAGACTCCTCTTCCTTCTCCTTCTCCTCATCCTCATCCTCAACAGACGCGTCTCTTCTTCCTCTTCCTCCTCCTCCTTGGTGTGTCTGTTGTTCCTTGCCAGTGTCCCACCGCCATTGGGCGACAGCGTGCCAGTGTTTCACAAACACCTTCATCAACGCGACAGTTACGTAATACCCTCGTACGATGGAGTTGGGAGCCCACTTTGCGTCCAAGCTCGAGCCCTTTCTGCTCATGGCCAAATCCGCCAGAGGTGCGGCTGCAGCCAAGCTCGTTCAGGATGCGACGGCAGCCCCTGGGGTGTACGTCTTTTCCGAGCTGCTGGAGCAGCCCTCAATCCAGGAGCTGGGCAAGAACGAGCAACACGAGCCGTATCTGTCGCTCCTCCAGCTGTTCGCATACAAGACGTACGAGGACTATGTCCGTACGTAACGCCCAGTTTACCTCTCTCTCTCTCTCTCTCATGCTGATTTTTCGATTTTCAGAGCACAAGGATCGGCTGCCGCAGTTGAATCCAGCCCAGATCACCAAGCTCAAGCATCTCTCCATCGTCTCGCTCGCATCAGAGCGTAGGGTGAGCTTCCGGATCTAAGACAATGTCCTTACCACATGTGTGGCTCATACGCACGACGACGACGTGCTATTAGATCCTGCCGTATCCTGTTCTCCTCAAAGCCCTCGACATGCCCAACATCCGCGAGCTCGAGGACCTCATCATCGACGCCATCTACCTCGACGTGCTCAGGGGCAAGCTTGACCAGAGCAAGGGCCAGTTCGAGGTTGAGTACACGATGGGGCGAGATCTCGAGCCGGGCAAGCTTAGAGCGTCCTCACCGCGTTGCAAAATTGGTAAACGTTCACGGTTGAGACGCGTGCGAGGTAGTAACCTATTCCCCCCACCCCCCTTCTTTTATTATTATTATTATTACAGGGCATCTACGACTTCCTCCGTGCTCGTCACGCTCGACAGCAAGATTGAGCATATCGCCGCTCAGACGGCGGCGAAGCGCAAGGGACAGGAGGAGTACGATCGCGCGGTGCAGGTCGCCCTCAAGGACGTTGTCGATCGCCAAAAGGACAAGCCTGGCCGCAAAGGCACCATGGACCGCGAGAGCCTGATGGACGTGGACGATTTTCCGGATCAGCTCAAGGGGAAGAATCGAAAGTGCGTTTTGTTTCTTCTCTCTATCGTCCATTTTTTGGGAGAGGTCAAGTGTGAAATCTAGGGCCTCCCAGGAGGCGATACCGAAACAACAACGCAAGCGCAATAAATTCTAGTAGACTTGGCCCGGATACTCGTCATGGGACTAGACTTATGGACGGGTTGCAATTGTGATGTAATTTTTAACGTGATGCAAGAAAATTTTTGTTACATTGAACGTCGTTTTTGTAGCAAACAACAACTGAACGGTATGCGTCTACTCTGATGGCATCGAAATTGGCAGTGTGAATCACTATATCAAAACTTGTAACATTTATCGAGTATCAATATAGCCATATACTCTCGGATTGCTCAATCGCATTGTCAGTCATTGAGGAACAATGTTAAACTGATGTCTGAAAGTTTTCAAAATAGGATATCTGCAAGCTGAAGTGCAGCAATAACTGCCATGGAGAAACTGAATGTAGACTACAATAATGCTGCAACTCATCCATCTCAAATTCGAAGGACAGCCTCAAAGGACTGCAACAAGGGAATGGGCAGGTCAATGTAGGCATCTGGAATGCCCCACTGAGCCAGATGCTCCAACAAAACCAGGGGAACAGGTTTCCCCTTCTTCATCAGAGCTTTGACCTGTGAGGGTATTCTCTGCCACAATGTCAGGATCAGCATGCTTCATCTTCATACTCATAGGATCCACACAACCACAACCAGGGGCCATGGTAGCATGGGAAAAGTGGGTAGGAGGTGGTAGGAAGACAAGAGGTGATGACATCACACCTCCTAACAGCTGCTACTTGACCCTTCACTTGCCACCACACCCATTCACCCCACTCAAGTCCACTAGGCCCAGATGATAACCCCTTATTGTCTGGGCCCCTGGTACATCTTTTTTTCTTGTTTTATTTGTAGCTCACTAATATTTTTTCAGCCCCACCACATTCACCCACCCACTCAACCACACACCATGCACCTCACAAACTCCACCCACCCTTGTTCAGCCTGCCACTGCTCACCTCCATTCACCATCACTACATTACCACTTCACCACCCTCACCCTCACCCTCACCACTGCCACCACCACCCATCACTGCCACCAGCACTACCACTCACCACTTCCAACTGCCATGTCACACTGCCTGGACCATGGCCAAAACACCACTCAATAGGGCCCAGACAAACAGATTTGTCTGGGCCCCTCATATGTTTTGTTTTTTTATACATTAACCTTTCTTTAAATCTACCACTTCATTCTATCCCTGTCAACAAGGCCACTCACTTGCCCCTTGCATGCTCTCTTGCTTATTTGCCCACCTGCCCTTTTTCTTCCTCACTCATCCACCTACCCATCATGTGCACCTCTGTCCCATGCCACCCAATAACTACCACCTACCATAAATTTGCCTGCTATGTACCCCTGCCATCCTCCTCTCCCTACTTATTAATTAACTACCAAAATGTGTCAATATGTGAGAAAAGTATTCTGAGGCAAGTATAGTCATGATTCTCACTTTGTGGACTGTGGGAAAATGTGACATGTTGGTGAGAGGTGAGACAAGTGGTGGAAGCACAGTCATAGTCATAGTGTGGGTCTAATCAAATCCTGCATCAGATATTACAAATATTTAGCTTAGATTCCACAGACTTGTGGACAGCTCAGACTCCATGTGGGGGAGTGTAAAGTACTGGATTCACCTTGGTATCTCAACACTCTCAATCAGCATTGTTCTCTCAGTTCCCTAGAAATGATTTTAAGGCCCAATTTCCATCATAAAAGTGCTGCAAATGATTTGCACATGTTACTTGGTAGCTTTTCATTCTGTAACTGAGATGAGCAGTTCATTACTTATGATTCCTTTCATATGTCTACTTATCTACTTGTAGCTTCAGTTGTTATTTTCACAGGTAGATACAAGCAATATAGTTATTTTTGTCACAACTGAGCTTCAGTTGTCATTTCACACTACCCACTTGCTCCCTTGTCTACTGACTCTGTAGAATATCAATGCTCAGTTGTGGCACATGTGATATCTGTTGGGATTATGTGAGCATTGGATATGTCTGAGCTGCAGTGCATATTGGAACTGCTTCCGCATATAGGATGGAGAGTGCTAATCAGAACATCCGTGCATCGGATATGATGCAGCGGAAGTGCACATGAGTACAATATACCGTATATAAGTAAAATGGGGTGTGAATAATGTAAGCCTGCCGCCCGCACATACGCTCACACAACAATAATTTCACATGCTCAACTACTGCTATCTCATGCTTTGCATCCGCTTATCAGCGCACCAGATCTCGCACGTTGCTCACACATCACACTCGCAGACATAGCCACACTCAAACTATCCCCATTTTAAGAACAGTTGTGGCACATGTGATATCAATGGTAGAAAGCAAAGGCAAAGGCAATGATAGATAACATTTGAAACTTTGGTGTGTGTGTGTGTGTGGTGTGACAGTGTGACATACCAAATATGGAAGGTGAACCAAATTGGGCAGTAACATCAAACACAGGCTTGCTCAGCCTTGTATTCCAACAGACTCCCACATGCCACCACCTCCATGTGATGTGATGGCAGTAGTTGGAATGTGGGAGCATCTTTATATATTTCCTGTGTGTAATTTATTTTGATGAAAACATCAAGACTCATGAGTAGTGCTATTAATAGCAGCCACTGGACTTGAACATGTGGACAGCACCATCTCTCCCTTTTGTGTTAAGGCTGTAGGATAGGAATGTACTCCTAACTATTGCCATCTCAACTTCACACTGTGGGAATATGTACACATGCTTGGGACATGTGGGAAACTCAATGTAGAAATAGAATTCTTAAAATGGTGTGGTTCTTATATTGATATTTACAAAATCAAGTTCAATTGAGTCATGGGAAAATCTGTTTGTTCATGTGGGAAAGCAGCTGAAGTTCACTAAACCTACAACTGTGCTTGCAAGCTGGCAAATGGGTGTAAGTTAAGTGTGGGATAGTGTGACATGTACCAGCATCTAGTCACACATATCTATTACCTGTGACACATGGTATGAAAGTTCAGAAGAGGTAGGGAGCAACAGTGTATTTGCAAACCTGGAAAAATGGGTACAGGTTGAGCATGGATTACTGTCACACATGGTAGAAAAGTTCAGAAGAGGTAGGGAACAAAGGTGTATAATTGGACTGTGTCATAATTAGAGATAATGCACCTTTTATACCTCTGGGAATGGACTCAGAGTGGGTCCATTCTGAGCT
This sequence comes from Amanita pallidorosea, assembly GCA_023014475.1. NCBI lineage: Eukaryota > Fungi > Basidiomycota > Agaricomycetes > Agaricales > Amanitaceae > Amanita > Amanita pallidorosea. The sequence continues at coordinate 148,714 of JAEBUS010000031.1, read as the reverse complement.
CATTCCAAGTTCAGTCCAGGTCCATTCCAAGTTCCCAAAGTTTGGTTCTGAACTTTGGTTCGAACCAGAACCAACAGAACCAAACTAATGGTTCTGGTTTGGTTCTGGTTCTGGTTCAGGCAATCCATGTTGGTGTCGGTTCTGGTTCGGGCTGCTGCTGGATTTTGAGAACTGGTTCTGAACCAGAACCGAACTGCCTGAACCAATTGTTCTTGAGGCTGCAGGTGTTGCAGCCGTTGTTGTGTTGAAATGTGATGGGAGTGTTGCAGCCATCAAACTGTGACTAGGGCTCCCGAAGTTCGGTTCTGAACTTCAGTTCGAACCAGAACCGACAGAACCGAACCGACGGTTCTGGTTTGGTTCTGGTTCTGGTTCGGGCAATCTGCGTTGGTGTCGGTTCTGGTTCGGGCTGCTGCTGGATTTCGAGAACCGGTTCTGAACCGGAACTGAACCGCCCGAACCGATTGTCTTGAGGCTGGAGGTGCTGCAGCCATCGTTGTGTTGGGAGTGTGACTGAGCTGCAGCCATCAATATGTGACGGGAGTGTGACAACCGTTCCCGCGCGCTCCGCATCCGCACCTGCTCATTGCACCACCGCACTCAGCTGTCATGGCTGCGCTCAACCCAGACGGATCCCTCAAGGATGTCACAGAGATTGTATTTTACAACTCTGAGACTGATGAGCATCCAATTGGATCGTCAGGGCAAGCAGGTAAGTCACATCATCAAAAGGCAGTTTACACATCATCTAACCCATCCACCACCACAGACATGTTAAAAACCGCTCAAAGGGACCCTCAAGTACATACCAGCAACCGGACACGCAAGAAGACCTGGAAAGCAGCGACGAAAACAGCCCCGGCATCAGCTGAGCCCCTGCTGCTCAAAAACGAAAGCGCGCCGACATGATCACACCTGCTGGCCTTGCCGCCACCTCACGCTGCAGGCCCTCCAAACGTCAGGCAAGTGCTAGTAACATGGGCGCATCGTCAAATGAGCCCTTGAGCAGCATAGAAGGTAAGTATTATATATGTCATTTAATTCCTGCTGCTGATCAGATTGAATATAGATTATACACCTGTATCTGAGCATACAGGCCCAGAATCAGATGTGCAGGATGAGTATGAGGAGGTACAAAGGGAGAAGGAAAGTGAAAGCAAGGTGTGTTCACATTTTTCTATCAAGTCTGAGTTCTACTGACTTTATCCACTTCCCTATGCTCTCACCATTGTCCTCCTGATGCTGTCACCATCACCCTCATTATATAGGTTCGCAAACATGCCCATCGTGGTCATGATCCCCGTACTGTGGATATACGGGGATTATTTACCAAAGAATCAAGTGTTATGCCCAATGGGACTGTTGTCATGGGCCATTGGTGTGAAGTTTGTCAGTGAGTCCATTGATTTCATGTCTGACCTTTGGCACACTCAATTGTACTTAGGCATCTTCAACTCCCTGAGACCAATTGCTGGTTTACAGGGGGGAATTCCTCCCTCAGGAAGCACATATCTAGGAACTGGGATACCCACGGCAAGGAATACCTTGAAAAATGCAAAGTGTCTGGCATTTCTCCCAACCAATTTGCCCTTCCACCAGGGTTTGATTATGAATCTGGTGATGTTATTTCTGTGTCAAGCTTCAAACAGACAAAGTTGGATAACTTTGTAGTTAAGCCTACTTTTTCCAAGTGGTCCAAGGAAGGGCTTCTTGCCCACCTTGTTGAGTTTGTGGTGTCTGAGGACCAGGCTGGTCATGTCACTCCTGTCATAAACATTTTCTGATGATGCATTGTAGGCCTTTTCAGTTGCAGACAGCAAGTCATTCAGAAATTTGCTCAGGTATCAATACCCCCAAATTGCAGATTCTGATATCCCCCACTCCACTAAGCTAAGAGATGAGATCTTGTCCCTTGCTAAAGAGACAAAGCTCAAACTTGGAGATGCCCTGCAGAATGTCCCAGGCCAGATTTCAATTACTTTTGATGCTTGGACTTCCAAGTCTTATGATCCTTATCTGGCTGTCACTGCCCATTATATTGCTGCTTCCCCTCTCCAAAACAAGTCAAATGAGTGGGAACTGAGGGCTAGAACCTTGGCTTTCACTGCTATTGATGGTGATCATGGGGGAGCAAATATAGCAGCTATATTATTAAAGATATTTGAGGACTATGGGCTCTCTGGCAAAGTGGGGTGGGTGACATCAGACAATGCAACTAGCAATGACAAGGCCATGAGAATCCTACAAAGGTCCCTCAATACTGAGCAGCATCCCTGGCTTGCCCAACAGAGGAGAATTAGGTATGAGGGTCAATCTAACTTGTATTATACTGAATAGACTTTAAGGTGCATGGAACATATCCTTCATTTGGGTGCAAAAGCATTCCTGTCAGATATCTGCCCAACTCCATCACAATTCAAAGGATCCAGAGCAGGTAGGGTTATTGAGGAAGATGAAGACACCATGGAAGAGTTAGGGGATGAAGGCTGGAACACCACAGCTGAGGATGAGGAGGTGGACAATGTTGAAGATTTTGAGCCAGGAGATCTTCTTGGAAAAGTACTTGCCCTTATCACCCAGGTAATTACCAAATTTGCCATTACCCATCCCCCCCTTTAATTTGGATCTTAGATAAGACTTTCTCCCCAAGCAAAGGCATACTTTGCCATTGTGTGCAAGGAGGAGGGGCTGAAACCACTAGAACTGATCAAGTGGATTCGGACACGTTGGGGATCTATGTATGATTTGATTGAAAGGCTGGTACATAATAAGGTGGTGAGGAGCTTTATGTTGTTGCTTATCTAATTTCCTGACTTAAGATTGAATAGGCTGTCAATAAGTTTTGTCTCTTGGCTGATGTCAGCCATAAAGTACCCAAGCTGAAAGGATGGCTGAAATATTCAGATTATACCATTAGGGAAGAGGAGTGGGCAATGTTAGAACTAATTCAAGAAGTCCTCAAGGTAACCTCTATTAACTTGTATTGAATTATGCTCATTTACTTACAGGAGCCAAGAGAGGCACAGGCTTCATTTTCCTCAGAAAGCCTGCCAACACTTTGGAAGGCCATACCCACTCTAGAGGCCCTTCAAGATAGATGGGAGACCTTTGCAGCTATGAGCAAGTTCTCCAGACTCAAGGGATCCATTGAGAAGGGGATTGAGAAGATGAACAAGTACTACAGGTTACTTGACAAGAACAATGCAGCATTCATTTGCCTTGGTGAGTATATATTCTATATTCACTCCAATTTTCTCTAACATGCATAATAATATCTCAAGCATTGGATCCTAACTTCAAACTTGAATATATGAAGGAAAGTTGGGACAAGAAGTATTTTGATGAAGGTAAAGCTGCTTTTGAGAGAGAGGTGAGTTACATATTTAAGCCATGAAGTTCCAGTTCCATTATTTACTAATATCAGTTTGATTACTATGCTGCTAAATTGGCTGCCAAACCTACTCCTGTTGAGGCCAGTGCTCCTGAACCTTGTAAGTGTAGAGTATCTTAACAATCCTTATTTATGTCATTTGTACACATTACAGCTAGCCCTGTACAAGATGGAGGTTATGGGGCTTCCATGATGTACAAAAAGGTCAGGAAATGACTGGAAAGGGAAAGGAGTGCAAAGGAACCACACCAGGAGCTAATTAAGTATCTTGAAAGTGATCTCCAAGAAACCAGTGACCAGGTCAAGTGGTGGGGTGTAAGTTCAAAATCAAATAAAGTGATATCAGCTCATTCTGATTCCTTTCAGTATCACTCTCAAGAATATCCTGTATTGTCTGCCATGGCTTGTGACTATCTTGCCATTCAAGGGTCTTCAACAGCATCAGAGCGATCATTTTCTCAGGAGGTTTGACTGTAACACAATTAAGAAACAGTCTGTCTGCAGAAAGTGTTGAGGCAGTGCAACTTTTGAAGAATGCTTATTCCAAAGGTGATCTTGCTGCTGATGTGGAGGCAAAGAAATGGGAGCCAAAAGCCTGGGAACCCAGCATAGTGGTGTAGTAGTATAACAGAATGTAGAAAGGACTATTGTACACTTTTGTTTTGGTGCAACTTATGACTGTATAAAGTATAGGGCAATGCAGCTTTTGGAGGGCCTGAGAACCCAGCAGGGTGGCATAGTAGTCTAACAGAACTTACTAGAAGACACTATATAATTTATTAGAGGTGTAGTAAACATTTCATGCTATCACTTTCTCCAAAATTTCCTAATAAGGAAATTTTAGTCGGTTCTTCAGTTCGAACCAGAACCGAACCAGAACCGAACCGACAGAACCGGTTCGGGAAGGTTCAGTTCTGGTTCTGGTTCGGTTCAGGCATTTTCTAGTTGGTTCTGGTTCTGGTTCGGCCAAAAATGCCCCTGAACCAAACTGAACTGAACTTTGGGAGCCCTAACTGTGACAGGAGTGTGATAACCATTCCTGCATGCTCCACATCCGCACCTGCTCATCGCACTTCCTGGCCCAGATATTGGCTTCCTGGGCTGCTGTATATCTCAAGAAGGTTTGGAAGTTGTTTTGTGAGTGGAGTCTGGAGTGGGTGTCTTGGATGAGGTCTTGGGCATCAGGTAAGTTTGATAGTGTCATATCTTGTTCATTTCTGCTCGGATTACCTTCATTCAGGTGTCGATTGGAAGCTCCCTATTCACTATTCCTCACCGCATCAACTGTGCTTCAAGTGGCGCCCTCGTTTGTCCGGCGCATGTCACCTTCTCTGATCAAATCTGAGTTGGGGACTTTCCTCAAGTGATATCTCAACCATTCCTGGGCGGATTTCCTTCAACTATAGATCAATGAGAAGCCCTCTTATCATTCCTTCTTGTCACACTAACCGCTTGACAAGTGGTGCCTTTATTCTCCTGTACTTTGTCAATTTCTGCTGAATAGCCCTTTCAAGTCATATCTCAGCTGTTTTTCAGCGCTTTCCCTTCAAAAAGGGATCTGCTAAAAGTCCCTTCATTACCTTTTCTTGTACTATTGACCAATTGACAGGCGGCACCTTTGTTCTCAAGTAATCTGACAATTTGTGTTGCAGGGGTGGCTGAAGTCATATCTCCACCATTTCTGGATGGATTCCCTCAAACAAAGCGTCGTCAGAAAGCCTTTCTATTGCTCTTTTACTGTGTATTAACTGTTAAACGAGCGGCACCTTCATTCCTACAGTATTCCCAATTCTTTGCTTGGAATGACCAGTTTGACTGATTTTTGTCAGCTTAGTTGTCTCCATTTCTGCTCATAGTACCACAAATCATGCATAAATACATATATTTGTATCAGATACAATGACTGCAACTGTATTGAACAGACATACAATAAACATCAGAAAATTGAATGAAAGCATGCCAACATGATCACACCTGCTGGCCCCACCACCTCATGCAGGCTGTCCAAATGTCAGGCAAGTGCTAGTAACATGTGCACATTGTCAAATGAGCCCTTGAGCAGCATATTATTAGAGGTGTAGTAAACATTTCATGCTATCACTTTCTCTAAAATTTCCTAATAAGGAAATTTTAGTCGGTTCTTCAGTTGAACCAGAACCGAACCAGAACCAAACTGACAGAACCGGTTCAGGCAGGTTCAGTTCTGGTTCTGGTTTGGTTCAGGCATTTTCTCATTGGTTCTGGTTCTGGTTCAGCCAAAAATGCCCCTGAACTGAACTGAACTGAACTTTGGGAGCCCTAACTGTTCAGCTCAGAGTCCTGTCAACTTGGAATTGGCTCAGAATGGGCTTGGACTCTACTTGGATTCTGAGTCCAATTGGTGATAATGGACTTGGAATGGACTTGGAATGGACTTGGAATCCACTCAGAACAGGGGGAGTGTAAACTGCTACACAATGAGTCTTTGAAGAAGACCATTGATACAAGATTGTGCAGGGTCAATGACCCTTATGATCCAAAGGACCTTTCTCATGAACTAGCTAGGAAGATACTAGCAAGAGAGCATCCAATCTGGGTGCATGACAGTTTCATTTATCACAATGAGCAAGATTATGATGAAGCCATTCATATGTTGGAGATGCAGAAGTGTGAAGAAGAAGCTCTCAGGGAGCTTGATTGGATCTTGGAAAAGGCCAAATATGAGCCTAAAGTAACCAATCTGGGTTGGCTATTTAAACTGAAAGCTGATATAATGGTTACAGCATACATATTCAGGGGTTGTGAGGACCCCAGCAGTTCAAAGAAGGGGGTTACATCACTCCCCATACAGTCACATATGCCCAGGGAAAAGTTTATCCCCAGTTGCAGGAGACTGGAGTATCAGGATCACCCTTGACATGATGTCTTAGGGCCCCAACAGCAGACTTAGAGGAGAGGAGATGAGTGTAGGTAGGAAACCCAAGAGAACTCAACTGAGGACTCTGGGTGATAGTTGCTCAGTTTATATACTACAAGGTGGTCTGTGCAAGTAAGTATGAGTAAAAGGAATAGCATAAGCAGCCCCTGTTGCTGTGCATTGGTAAGCCCAAGTCATAGTCCATGAGTCATCAGTCCAGTAGTCTGTAATCTAATCTAATCTAATCTTAGCACTGACTAGATAAGATAGATGCAACCTGACTAAGATGTTTGGTTACACCTATTGTAAAATACAAAGAAAAGAAAAAATGTCTCAGTGAAAATGGAGCTTGAGTGCAAGTCATGACATGGAGCAATTGCTCCAGACCTGTTGTCCAAGCAAGGATGACCTCAGGGAGTTTGGTGAGCTCAGTACTCTCTGAATACAGCATTTATCACCAGGTATAGCACCTTGTAATGATTGTAGTACTATTGTGGACCAAAATGGTCCAATTATGAATTTTTTGTCACAGTCTGATTGTTATAAGCTCACCCATAACCAAACCTATAATCCTTCTAAGGGGACAAGGCTGGGTGTAAGAGAAACTATCTTAAGTCTGGGGAGACTCAAGCTACAAGTGACCTGCTCATATACTACTCTAGTGTTGAAACTCTGATAGTTATTATAATAGTTACATTAGATTAGTTACATTCATTACAATAACTAATGTAATGAATGTCTTATCTATAAAGAATAACTATTAATTAGTGTTTCATATTTAATCATAATATTAAGCTTACATAACATTACCATGTGTTTTGTGACACATGTCACAACATGTCACACCCATGTGACAATAGTGTGACAGAGGCCACGCTTATGTGACAGAGTGACAGAGTGATGTGACATGACTCATATGACTCATATGACTCATAATATGTCATATAGAATGTTATGGAATATCTATTAATAGGAATGACTCATACATGAGTCATATAGAAGGATATGATGTCATAAAGAACATCTTAGAAGGAATATTAATAGATAAAGACTCAGAATGACTCATTAGCAGTACTGGTATTATGTAATAGGTAGATTACACTGTATTTAGGTTAGGGTTTATGAAGGAGGGTGTTCTGAGCAACTATTGTTATGGACGATGCCCTCATTGTGTTTCATTCTAAGTCAACAATGACAAGCAGAGTCTCAGTCTGTTCCCAGCCACTGGATGAAGGGTCTAGACGCTAAGTCAAACAATGATGAAGGTCTTGGAGAACAATGAGAAGAAGAGCATTGAGATTGAGTGAGGTTGAGAGCAATACTTGTCTAAGTTGGAACTGAGGTTACTCTACTGTACATGGGGTTTATATATGTTTAGAGAACAATGAAAACCGTAAAAGGAAAAGGTATAATAGCTATCTTAGAAAGGGAATATGAAAGAAGCTATAAGAAAGGAGATAACTTTGTACAGCTTGCTGTAACTGTTTTGCTTGGGTGAGCTAAGCATCCTGTTCTTCATAAGTGAGTGTGTGTGGGTCTGTGGTGAGAGTGAGGGCAGTGATGAAGTCAAGGGGTTCCAAAAAGAGATTGAAATATGTCAGGAGGGTGGCAAGGTTGTCACTGACGTTGTTGAGTATGGCATTGCAGGTATGGACAGTGGTATGGGGAGTGGGGACCAAAGGAACAATGATGAGATCTTTGAGCTCCACTGGATGTTCGTGGAGCTCAGGGAGGTCAGTGAAGTCAAAGTTGTTGATGGTGACATTGGTGGTGACAAAGATCTCCAAGGGAAGATCATGAGTGGCAGCGAGGAAGGGAGAGAGGGCAGTGATAGGTTCAATGTAATAATGGCCACATGCTGTGACCAACAAGGTGAAGGTGAAGGTGAAGGTGAAGGTGAAGAGGTAAGCAATGACAAGGAAGAATGCAAACATTGTGTCTTGAATGATTTGGATGATGAATTGGTTGGGTGGTTTGAGTTCTTTTATTCAAAGGGTGTGTCATCCAAAGGAGTCATTCAGAGTTCTTCATCCGTGAATTGGTAATACAGCGTAGGAACCCACTCTGAATATGAAACATACTTGATTCCTCCATCAGATTCTTCTGATCCATTTTCTTGTTCATTCCCAGTGGCGTCAGGGATAAAGGGTCATGGCATAGTGGTTCCAGGTGAATTAGGTACTGTGGGTACAGGCATATCAGCATATACATCTAAGAAGTCCAGGCTATCAAGTGTGCTTTGATGAGCCATAGGTATTACTTCAGAGATATTTAGGAGTGATACCCATTGGAAAATCTCTAGTTCTTGGCGTGCCTGTATAATCCCTTGAGCAAGTTCATAACCATTAGGGTTTTCTCTGTGCATGGCCATCTTGTTATAGATGTTGTAAGTATGGACTAGGGGTACATTAGGTGATGGAAGATATGGTGATCTGGCTTTGGGATAGTATGGGAGTTCTTCGGGGTTGAATGTGAGATCTATATATTTTGGAAGATAATGGAGACAAGTGTTGAATGGAATTTTGATGTGTCCTTGAGGATGTGCTAAGTGTCCAGCTGTTAACCTGGGAGTTCTGTATCCGGTGTATCAAGTTGCCAGAGTTCTGATAATGTTTCCAGTTCCAAGTGATGGTTGTCTGGGAGGGTTCTTGATCCGAACTCTGAATTTTTTGTATAGCTTTAGGGAATACCAGCCTTGAGTGGAACAGTACTTCATTGTATAACAAATGTTTTGTTTGAGGATTTGTTGGTTTCGGTAGTAAGACATGGGTGTTTTACAATTGTCTTCTCAGTTTATATGCTTGCAAAATATCCACAGCATTGCTCAAATTGTGTTCAGGTTCCCAGGAGTTATCATTCAGACCGTAGTTTTTCCATTTAACCCAATACTGATAGCCTGCTCCATGCTTTAGGTGTGTGAGAATTGCTTCAACTTCAAACTCTTCTTGTCCATTTATGAGATCAGGAGGTGGAGTTGTGTAATTTGGTCCATGTGTTTTGGTTTCCCTATATGGCATAAGGAGTGATGTGTGAAAGACTGGATGAATGTGCCATTGTTTTGGAAGTTTGAGTCTATACATTACTGGTCCTAATACTTGCTCAATGGGGAAGGGTCCTTCTTGTTTTGGTGCTAGTTTCCTAGATTGATAGGGAATATTGAGATTCCTGTTCTTGAGCCAAACTTTGTCTCCTATTTCGAATTTGATTGACTTGTCTCTGATTCATCTAGTGACCATTTGTCTGGCTAATTCATGTGCTGCAAGCGCTTCTTCTCTAGCTTTTTGTAGTAACTGTAATCGCTCCTCTGCTGCTGGTGTTGTCATTTTCTGTGCCACAGTGGGTAGTGCAATGGGATTTGTTCCATACATAAGTTGAAATGGTGATGCTTTAACTGAGTCATGGTGATGGTTGTTATGAGCAAATTCAGCAATTGGTAATAGTTGTTTCCAAGTATGGGCTTCATTTGTGCAAAATATTTGAAGATAAACTTCTAGTTCTTGATTAACTCATTCTGTTTCTCTGTTGGTCTGCGGGTGGTAGGCGGTGCTCATTCTGTGATCAATTCCTAATGTTTTTCTGATTTCCTGGAAGACTTTGGCTGAGAACTGTGGTCCTCGATCTGAGATGAGTATGTTGGGTAATCCAAAGTGTTTGAATATTTCAGAGATGTAGAGGTCAGCTGTTCCTAATGCGTCGATGGTTTTCTTGCAAGGAGTAAGGATTACCCCCTTTGTAAGACCATGGTCCACCGTGACCAAAATTGAGTCAAATCCGTCTGAAATGGGAAGATCAGTGATAAAGTCCAGTGTGACTTGTTGAAATGGTCAAGTTGCTTTAGATCCAATTGGTAGGAGGGCTGGGGTATTAGGGTGTGTGTTTACTTTCATTTGCTGACATGTAGCGCATCCTGTAATCCATTCCTTGACATGTTTATACATTCCTGGCCACCAGTAACCTCGTTGTAACAGTTCTAGAGTTTTTAAATGTCCAGGGTGTCCAGAAGTAGGTGACTCATGAACTGTCTTGATGATATTTGTGTGGAGTGTCCCAAGATCAGGGATATATGCTCTATCAATGTAGCGAATGATTCTGTCGACAAACACCCAATCCTGAAGTTTAGATTTAATAGGTGGGGTGCATTGTGACTCTATAACTTCAATAATGGTTTTCCCAAAGCTATCAAGCATCATGGCATCCCAAATTTTCTGGGCCAGGTCTGTAGCAATGAGGCAAATGAACTTATTATCTGGTAACATGATTATGTCGTCTGGAGTATTGTCATCTTTCATGTGGTCTGGTCTGTGAGATAATGTGTCTGCTTCAAACATTTTTGTTCCAGGTACATGTTTGATCTTTAAATCAAATTCTGACAGCATCATAGACCATTGAGCCTGCCTGGGTGTTAACCACTGTGGAGTTCTATAGAACAAAAGGTTCTTGTGATCGCAATGGACTGTTATAGGGTGTGGCAATCTGTGTAATAAATGTCACCATGCCTGTAGCCCTTTAATGATTGCCAGTAGTTCTCGATTGTAAATCTGGTAGTTTTGCTCTGTCATTGTTAAGGCATGCAAAATAAAACTGCAAGGATGAAGAGACCAAGATGCATTCTGCTTTAGTACTGCACCAGTAGCTTTGTTAGAGGTGTCAGTTTGAAGGATGAACAGTCTAGTGGGGTCTGGCATGCGTAGGACAGGCATGGACAAAAATTTGTGTTTTAACTTGTCAAAGGTGGTTTGGCATTCCATTGTCCAATTGAAAGCTTAAAAGCTAAACCTTTCTTTGTCAGATCTGTTAATGGTTTTGCTATTGTGGCAAAATTGCCAATAAATCATCAATAGAAATTTCCAAAGCCAAGGAAAGATCTGACTTGTTTGACCATAGTGGGGATTGGCCAATCTCGGATTCCAGCAAGTTTAACAGGATCCATCTGAATGTGACCAGGTGTGATGACCATGCCTAGGAATTCAACTTCTTGAACGCAAAATTTACATTTCTCTAATTTCAGAAATAGGTCCTTTTCCTGTAGACATTTCAAGACCTGTTTGGTTTGTTCTTGTATTTCTTCTTTTGTTTTTCCACAAATCAAGATATCATCCATATAGATAATGAGCCATCCTTTGTTTATCATATCCTGGAAGTATTCATTCATCATGGTCTGGAATGTCGATGGCAAATTGCAAAGACCAAAGAACATTACTGTTGGTTCATATAGACCACAATTTGTAATAAAAGTGGCTTTCCATTCATTGCCTTCCTTAATTCAAACATTGTTATATCCCCAGCGTAAATCAAGTTTAGTGAAATAATTTGCACCTTCTAGTTTTGTCATTAGGTCCGAAACTAGGGGTAATGGATAAGCGTTCTTAATGGTCCATTCATTAAGGTAATGATAATCTTGGCAAGGTCTAAGTGCACTGCTTTCTTTCTTTGAAACAAAGAAGAATGGTGATGCTTGTGGTGACTTGGATGGTCAAATGTATCCTTTGTCCAATTGCTCTTTAATCCATTCGTTGAGTGTCAACTGCTCCTTTAATGATAATGGGTAGATTTTGCTAACTTTTGGTGTAAATCCAGTTTTGAGTTTGATTGCATGATCCCATGGGCATGATGTTGGGAAGTGTTCCAATGCTTTCTTCTCAAAGGTAGATTGCCAAGGGGTGTATTCCGTTGGTAGGACGGTTGGCATTTTGTCTCATTTTGCTTGGTGCTTGAATGCCTGTGATGTGGACATTTTTACCCTAATCCAATATTTGTCTTCTCCCCATTGTTGAGTATCCAGCGCCATGCACCAGATACATTTATCCTCTAAATCATTGTCCATTTGGAGGGTTTCTTTTGCCAATCAATAATAGGATTATGTTTTTCCAGCCATGGTATTCCGAAGATAATTTCTTGATCCCCTAGGTTTATGATCCATAACCAATTATCATATGTTTTTCCATTGATGGAATAAGTAAAATGAGTCTGGTGTGTGATCATTCCATTTTGGTTAATGGTTCTGTCAGCATTTTTGACTTTAATCAGTTGTTTTAATTCTTCTTTTGGCAAAATTTTCGATATGCATTCATCAATGAAGTTTCCTTCTGCTCCACAGTCAATGAGGGCGGATATTTCAGTGGGTTTATCACTCATTTGCACAGTGATGGAAATCCATTTGTCATTATTGGATTGTATGATTACAGAATTGAGTGCTAACTGTTCAACTTTGTGGGAGGCGTCAACTGCTTTCTGGCGTCTCCTTCTTAAAAACCCTTAGTTTCAAGTTCCTGGAGGGTGTTTTCGCACTCCTCCTCAGGGAGTGCTTTCAATAGCGCCCTAATGCATTGGGCAGTTGATTCATCTGAGGTTGTTTCCTCTATAGTTCTAATGGCATGATTCTGAGGAGGGGATAATTTGTAGGGCGTTGTCTGGGCATTCCCTTTGTTTGGGCAATCCCTGGATATGTGTCCCTGGATTGGAAACACTTGCTGGTTTTCCAATATTCCTCTTTTTGGGCATCTGAAAGGCATCCTGTAGTTACAGCATTAATCCCTTTTGATCCTGATGCCAAATTCCTCGAGTTTCAGTTAAATCTGAAATGCTTCTCCATATTTCCTGATCCAGAGGACTGGTTCATCAGTTTCAGAGTCTCCCAAGCATTGTGTAATTGTTCCACAGCATCATAGGCTGCTTCCATATTGATGACTGTGGGGTTTTCGATGATCTTTGCTGCAACTGATGCTGGGAGTCCTTTACAGAAATAAATTTGCTGTGCCATGAACCCTGTGATTCCGGTAGATTGAATGAGTGATTGGAATTTCTGAATATAAGTGGGGATATCAATATCTCTGCCCACTTTGACTTTATCTAGATCATTCAGGGTCCTAGCTGCGGTGTCTGACTGGACCCAATCAGCTAAGAATCGTCTTTTGAAGCTGCTGTAATCGTCCCAAGAGAGCATTACTCCTCCTTCCTTTTTCTTTCCTTTGTCTGTGGTTGCCTTGTCCAATTCTTCTCAGATATTGGATTTCCAATCGTCTAACTCCTCTCCTAAGTGTAGAAAGACATATTTGATCTTCTTTTTGGCAGTGGTAAATTGTTCCTCATCTATATCGAAGGTGTCATCGAATGCATAGATGAAATGTTTTGCTTTGGACTGTTGTCCTTTAAATTTCTCAATGGAGATTCCCTTTATTCCTTTTGGAGATGTTTCCTTTTCGTCTGCCATGTTCTTTTTTGGTTCGGTTTCAGGTTCCTGTTTTGGTTCTGTTGTTTGTTTTGAGCTTTCCCCTTGTTTCAGTTCGTCGTCATCCAAGGCTAGATCTAATTTGATCTGTTGTTGTTCCTTGTATTTGTTCCACTTAGTGAGGGTGGATCCTTCGAATGTGAAGAAGATGCCATCTGTTAAATCCTCTGTGTCTCAAAATTTGTGCCACCAAGTGATCTCCAGTTCTGTGTCTGGTGGAAAGAACAACTGTTTATTTGAATTGTTTTCTTTTTTATGCCAGATGATCCAAGTTTCTGCTGGTAGTTCTTTGTCAGGGTCTCCTTCTCTGTATTCTCCTTTGAAAAGACTTTCTGGGACTTGCTGGTTCCTTTTCTTGGTGGTTGAAATGTAATACCACCCCTCATTTGTTGTAGAAGGGTAGACTTCCCTTCAGCCAAGGTAGTACTTCTGCCTGTAACAAATGGAGTCGTTTGGCAGTCTGATCTGAGAGGTTCAGGTCTCAATGATGTCTGGCTAGTGACGAAGCACTGAGCAATTCCTGAGTTCCAACTTGTGTTACAGATGATGCCCTCATTGTGTTTCATTCTAAGTCAACAATGACAAGCAGAGTCTTGGTCCGCTCCCAGCCACTGGATGAAGGGTCTAGACGCTAAGTCACTCTACTGTACATGGGGGTTTTATATGTTTAGAGAACAATGAAAACCATAAAAGGAAAAGGTATAATGGCTATCTTAGAAAGGGAATATGAAAGAAGCTATAAGAAAGGAGATAAGCATCCAGGTATGTAATGCGCAGTTGTATGAGTAATGTTTAATGAAATAAGGCAGTCCACTGAGTCAAGGAGTTGACACAAAAGGAAAACTGTAGCAACTATCCCCTCAGTTTTCTACAAACTAACAGTTTTACTTTGCCACTGTTGCTGTGCATTTCAGCACTGCTGCTGTGACTCTGCTGAAAGATCCATCCAGACTGCTCTAGATTCCTGACCATAAGGGGCTATGCCTTAATGCCTCTTCATACCCATACATCCCATTGTGATCCTTTATAGATATGCATGCAGTCTTGCATCCTGTCTGATGTTTGATGGCTTGATCTACTGATCCTCCTGATGCACTGAATGCTGAGTATGATGCCATCAAGGTGGTGACCCACCTTCCTAGTCTGGCTGTCCTTCTGTATATAGTATTGGCTGGCTTGTCCAACCATCATCTCATCCTCTGGTGAGTGCTCCCATGCACTGACTCAACCAATAGTGTTCCCTAGTCTCCAGTAAGGCCCCTGGCCTATTGTAGCTGTCATCCCAGATGACTGTAGAGTAAACCAAAATTGAGGGGCTAATATTGCAATCCTAACACCAATAAGGTTGAAAATCAGACTAAAGGAAATAATTTTCCAACAGTTAAATCTGATGAAAAACTTCATCAAAATGAGTTTACTCATATGTCTAACTTGGATAATTTTATATCTGTTCCTGATGAGATCATTGACATGTATTATCCAAAGAGTAATCCATTTATGAAAGAAGAAAAAGCATCCACCATTCATAATGAAAATATCATTCAACAATTTCTGGAGTCTCAAGGATGTATTAATAATACCCTTGAACCAATAATATTGGGTACTAAAGATATTATTGTTGGTTTAATTAAACATCTTGAAAGAATTTGGGAAAAACAGAAAGCTGATAATGTAGATCAGGATAATGGTTGGGATGGTGAATACAAGAAGTATTCAGATAATGAAAATCAATGGGGAATTGAACCAACAGGTGCGTCTGGTTGGATTGGTGAAAATTCTGAAGAAATTCTGGATCTGAAAAAGAATATTTCCAGATCAAAGAACCTTCAATGAAAGAAGAAAGTTCATAATTTTGGAGCTCCACAGATCAGATGGAAGAACAACATTACACCTAACAAGGAACCAAGTTCTTTGTCAAAAAAGGAAATTTTGAAATCAGGTTCAGCTAAAGAATTAGAAATTCCATTTCCTTATTTTATCAATGTCAAATATAAGGTCAATAAACAAACACATATCTTAAGACATTCTAGGAATCATCCTATTTGGAATAAGAATGGATTATGTTATATGCTTTTGTTTCAACCTAGATGTTACAAAGAACAAGTTTGGCCTACATTTCCCAAACCATCTGAAATTACCTCATTTCCTAGAACATGGAGGAGAGACATTAATTTCACTTATAATCACACTGGTTCTCATAATCTTCATTTTACTGAAGATTCTCAATCTAGACTCACTTGGTGGACTCTAGATGATATTGTAAAATCTAAAAATAGAATGGCAAATTTCTTTTGTGGAGGAAAAGACAAAAGATTCACTTGAAAAAATGGTTAACATATTCAATGGAGTAATGGACTATAAAAAGTGGAAAGCTACCTTAATGGCATATTTAGCCATGAAAGGATACTCTGAATACATCACAGGAGTAAGACCAGTTTTTCTATCAGTTTATCCTGATAAGGCTACTGTTGAAGAAAAAACACTTTGGGAATTTCAATATACATAAGACAGCTTATACTGAAACAGTTGATTGGGGTAAAATTCTGAAAAAACAAACGCTATTATTAGAATGGCACTAACACCCAATTTATGGTCTTATGTTAAAAATACTCCAAAAGAAACCATTGCAGAACTAGATAAAGTTTTTGGTACTACTGGAATAGCCAAATATTTCATTTTATACAAAAACATATTTAGTTGGTTGATGAAACCAGGACAAGATCCTATTATTGCAATTTCTAAACTGATGAAATCTGCTTCTGATCTAGGAACTGAAGATAAATACAAACTTCCAGATTTTGTATTAACATTCTTCATTTTACACACTTTAAATCAACAATATGGTACTCTTGTTACTAACATTGTTAATAGTGATATTGATAATTTTACATAAGCAAATATTGTTCCTACAGTTCAGAATGAATGGAATCTTATGCAATCAAAATATCAGGACTACCCCTTGATGTGACATCTTAGGGCCCCAATGAGTAGACTAGAGAGATGATGAGGGTGGGGAGGAAACCCAAGAGAACTCAACTAAGGACTCTGGGTGCTAGTTGCTCAGTTTATATACTACAAGGGTGGTCTGGTGCACCACTCTAATAATAGTATCTACATACAGTATATCAGCTTTTGGTTTAAATAGCTGATTTAAATTGGTTACTTTAGGCTCATATTTGACATTTTCCAAGATCTGATCAAGCTCCCTGAGAGCTTCTTCCTCATGCTTCTGCATCTCCAACATGTAAATGGCTTCATCATAATCTTGCTTGTTATGATAAATGAAACCATCATGTACCCAGATTGGATGCTCTTGTGCTAGTCTTTTTTTAGCTAACTCCTGAGAAAGTTCCTTTGGATTGTAAAGGTCATTAACCCTGCACAAAGTCATATTGATAGTCTTTTTCAATGACTGTGGGTTGTCCATCAAATCCCATGTGATGATGTTTTGGTCCAATATACTATGGGAATCCAGGGATATCCAATAGTTCTTTTTTACATGTGATGATCTCAACTTTGGCTTCTTTGGCTTCTTCTTCCTCAGCCCTGTCAAACTGATCAAGTAAAATGAGATCCTGGATCTCATTGATTGCCTTCCCATCATCTGATGCATATTTGATTCCAAGAATATGTGGTTTGGGATCATTGATGCTCCTAACTTCCTCAGTTAGGAAACAAGCCAAACATATCAAGATGTGAGGTGAGTGGGATTTGGTCTATAGGAAAATCATAAGTGTGGATTGGTGGACACATGTCCCTGACATCAGGAGTATGTTTGATACAGTTAAATCTGGCACAGGAGTGTGCCAAGTGAACTAGGTGAGCAAGGCAATAGGGATTGCAGTTGGCCATATCATCAGCATTGTACTTATTCATGATTTGTAATACATCCTCCTTCTTCAAATTTGGGTTCCTAATCAAAACTTGAGCCAAAATGCCCTCATTTATGTAATCATTTAGACCAATGGCCCAATCAAGATAAATATGGTAGAGCATTTGGGTGCAAAGGGGTAAACACAAGACATTGTTTGTTTCTAAAAATCAAAATATATTAGCCTAATTCTTTTTTCCCAAATGATACATGAGAAAAAATGTGCTTATCAGGCTGTGCTATTCTTGAAACAATATGTCATGGACTTGTCTGGCAATGCAAACAACTCATTGGGGTATACAGATGTTGTATGCCAATCTCATACCAGGGCTCCTTCAAATTCCCTGTGTACAAATCTTTACCAACTAGTATGTATGTATGTATCTGTGTATGTATTTGTGTAAGTGACATCATCAGATGTCCTAATCTAGTTGGGGTGATATTAATCTGCCCAACAATAGTCTGTGTGTACAATGGAAATCTGTTACAAGGTCGCTAGACCAAGTCACACAACCAGTGAGGGACAAGAGAAAAGAAAAGAAGAAACTCTGTTGTACTGTCTAGGACAGTGACAATCAAGAGCCTAGAGCTCTTGATGCAAACTACAGGACTATATACCCTGTGCCTCATGCTGTCACATGACTGACATGCCTCTGCCTCACTCCCATCCCATGGGACGCTTACCTAATCCTGATAAGATAAGATAGGAGATAGGAGATAAGATCTTAGATAAGATCAAACCATGACAAAATCTGCCTCAGCACAACCTTTATACAAATATTTAAATAATAAAAAATAAGAAAACAGATGAAAACTGTTATTATGATATATGCATTAACATAACAGGCAATTGGGGGTGCATGAAGCCTTTACAGCGGATTGGCCCTGTTATCTGCATAAGCAGCCCAAAATCCATGTCTTTTTTGGTGGTGGTGTGACAAAACCACAACATGTTTCAAGATCCATCAACCCTGGGAGAATTTTGATTTCCCAACAACACATGACTCCAATGCATGACACCAGATGTTTAGTCTATCTTCCCAGATAGTCTGTCACAAGTGTGACAGAAATGGTATCCCTGCTACCATTAAGTGATTATTTATCCCATGATTGGGTTAGGATCCATTGGTATATGAGGAATACAAGAAAATATCACATACACAGATCTCTTATCAGCTATTGATCCCATCAGTCTATTGATAGAGGGCCCATATTTAGATCTGATATTTTTGGAGATCATCCATCAGCTGATCACACAACTCAAACTATTAATAATACATGATGCTACTACCTATCTTTGCATAGACAACATCCACCTCCAGTGAATATTTATGGGCAGTTGCCAGGGCCCATAACCTATTGAAACAATGACCAGCAGCACATGCACTAAGCTATCAATTACTTATTAGTAGTTGCATTAATGCTAAAGTGTTAGTTTGTTGTAAAACTGAGGGGATAGTCACTCAGAATGCCCTCCTTATATATGTTTCAGAAACCCTAACCTAAGTACAGTGTAATCTACCTATTACATAATATCAGTCACTAAAACAAGTCATTCTGAATCTTCATCTATTAATATGTTCTAAATGACATCATTTCATTCTATATGCCTCAGTATGAGTCATTATGAGTCATAAGTCACATGACTATTATTATAAGCTTATGATTTAAATATGAAACACTTAATTAGTTATTCAATCTTATCTTATATGATTAGATATAGATAAGATAAGATGTTCATTACATTAGTTAATTTAATGAATGTAACTAATCTAATGTGACTATTATCATAACTATCAGAGTTTCAACACACTGCACATTGGAGCCTGTAATTGCACCACATAGTAGCATCATTTACTCCTGGCAGGTTTAAGGGCTTGCCATATACCAGGACCATGTGTACTGGTCATGTTGGGCACCAACAATTATACTAATTACATACAAAACATCTTAGTAAATCCAAATAGCAACCATCCATTGAAGGGTATGCATACGAGGTCATTCAACAAGCAGGAATATAGAAGAAAAGAGAGAGAAGTTTACAAATAACGAGTGAGTGATATAATTATAAGGACACAATGTCAAAATCGCCGAGGTGCACCGCCGCCCACCAAACCCTCGATAGAATGATGCTCAAGATCATTCCGTGCCTTCAAAATGGCAGCGTGCATTTCTTTCATCGCGTTCCCTAGCTTGACACCGAAACGACTCAGGATATCGCGTTGCCATGCATCATACTTGGCATTGACGCGTGCCTGAACCTGTTCATAGTCTACTACACAAACGCCAAAAGACCTTTGCGTCTCAGAAGTGTCGAACGTGGATCGCGCCTTCTTGATTTCTGTAAGAAGTTGTTGCCAATGCGCTAGCGAGTCGCCTAGCCTATTAAAGACATATTCTGCTTCGAGATCCCACAGAGACTGAAACTGTAGCCATTTGGCAACGTAGTCCCTTAGTTGCTGTGCTTTCTGCTCGATAAGCACGAAGGGCCGTTGAAGCGTATCGTCACTGAAGCGCGTTAACTGTAATGACGGTGAGACCTCAGCCCATTCGGTGCAGACATGAGCCTACCAGCGATGTATATGTCGTTTCCGATGCCGATGCCTTTTGCATCTGCAGCCCGATTTCGTAGCGAGAACTTTGAATCCGCTGTAATCTGCACACAACACCTGTGAAAGTATGATGACTCTGACAATCAGAACGTGTAGCACGACCATTCACCTATCCATTCGTGTAGTTGCTTTATCCATGTCGCACGTGCATATTCAATTGGTGGGTCCAGGAAAATCACTTGATTTTGTATCCGGATCTCATGCACGATTGGCTTCACAGTCATATGCGTTTCAAGGAACTGTCAGAACTTGTCAATCTGCAAGGCCACCAATCGGGGACCCTACTGCGTACCTTCTCATCCTTACCCCGCTTGTCGCCTCGTCGTTTGTTCGTCATGTCCCTCAGCGGCAAGGTATCCCTGCGCGTATCACCGTCGTCTGTCCGAGCAAACTCACTACACCACACTTGGATACATTGTGTTAGCCGCTGCAGGAGCACACCCTCTATCCGTTTGTCCAGTTCAGCCACCCAATGTTCAAGATTTGCATAGCCTTCAAGATTCAGTCGATCAATCTGAATATCCTATGAATGGCAGACTCATCGGATCGTGACGAAGGAAACCTACGGCAGCCTGAATTTTCGATAAGGACTCTGAGAATGCTTCCGTCGTGTATGAGCACGCTGAGAGATCCTCCACTGCACGTGTTATGTCCTTGTATAAATCAATGACATTGTTTGTCTTGTCCTAAAGGTCAGAAATGTCAGCAAAAATGGCTAAAGTCTCATCCCGCCCATCGTTACCTGCAGTATTGATACAATACTTGCGAATTCTCGCACAAATTGGATATTACGGTTATCCCTGGCATCCGCCCCAGCGACATACCGGCCCGCGTCGTATTGGTTCATGAAGTGGTCCCAGTGGATGTTCATGCCTGCACTTAGCGTTAACACCTGTGATGAGATGACTGAGTAAGTGCCTTACCTTTACCAATCATCCTCTGCGACTCATTTCGATACTCCGCCACCAGCCATTCAATACCTTTATTATGCTCCACCAAGTCCAGAGTCTGCCCATACGTCCGCACTGTCTCCATCAAGCTTACGGCATGCGGATACACCCTCTTTGCATCCTTGGCCATATTGGCAATAGTATGTGGAACCGAAAACCCTAGCCATAGCAGATTGCGAACTTCCTTAAACAGCGTGATAACTTGGGGATCAAAATTAACTGCAAGTTGGTATCCACCACCGCGCAGGCGAACAATTTCGAAAAGCCGCCCGCTGACGCTCATACTCCGCTTGGTAATGTCCTGTAACCAAGCTTCAACAACGGGCCGTGTCTCCAATTTCTTCTTGAAGGCGTTGCTCTCTGACTGGAGTTTCTGACCCTCGGCGTAGAGCTCCCATCCTCGACCAAGGACGTCTTCTACCCGCTTCATATATGCCGATAGTTGACGCTCGATTTGCCGAGCCCAGATGATAGCTCCGGCTATCGGGGGCAGATCGCGCATCTGAGCCATGAGGTACGCTTCCGAGTACCGGTATTGTGTCTTGAACTACAGATCCAATGTTCAACGGAATCCGAATTAGCGTGACAAACAGGAAATTGGACGCACCTTGTCATGTAGGCGTTTGATGTCTTCCTTGACAGAGTCGATTAGTTGCGTTTGATACTCTTGAATAGCTCCGCGAATCTAGGATGCCATTAGCAACTGCCTGTGCCACAGAACCACACACTACTACATACTTTTGGTCGGACAAACAAGGCATTAAACTTGGAGAACACACGGAACATCTCATTGGCATTCCGCGCCGTCCCTAGCCTGTCTCTTAACCGTGCAATAATCTGGTTCTCCACACGAGAAACACGCTCGTTGTACGCATTCTCGGCCGCGACCCAAATTTCCGTGCCATCTGCAAGTAAAAGAATCAGCTGTCATCCCCGCCAGCCTTGTTCAACCACTTGCCAACTGAGACGTCGAGTACATCAATCCTCTTGATGACCTCATAGGCCTCTTTCACCTCTTCCTCCATATCCATCCCACCAACCTCGGCGATCCCACCAAGACCCTTTGTCGGGCCAGTCATCACAGCCAGCTGCTCGTGCTGCTTTCTCCACTCCTTCAAATACCGTACCCGCTCTTGCAGCTTTGCATGTGCCGACGTCACCTTGATGGGAATGAACCTCTCTTTCCGCTTTCGCATCACATCACGAGCTATGTTCGTGAACTCTTTCAGGTGCTCGTCCCATATTCGGAATACGCCCATCGTTTGTATAAGCAGTCGATCAAATGTATCATAGGGTGTGTAAGGTAACCGGTGTGAAGTGAGGATGCGGAGAAGTTGGTCATTGAAGTCCCGGGAGATGGCTTCGACGAGAGGGAGGGCACGATGGACGGGGTAAGGGGAAAGTTTGAGTTTTCGATTGAGGTGACTGAAGATGAGGACGACTGCTTCCTGAATCTTCTCTAGATCAGGAGCAGATAGCAGCTCGTTGAGGGGGAAATCCCGCATGAGCTGGTTATACTTGTGCACTACCTAGAAGCATTAGCATACAACAGTAAAGCCAAGGCGTGTCTGACGAACAACTTGCCTTGTTCAACAGCATTCTGCAAACCCGTGTCTGCAATGAAACTGACAGTAGCGCGGAAACGCTTAGCGTTCCGCAGACAATCCATAACCATATTGACCTCTTCACTCCGAAGTTGTGCTTCTATTCCTTCCAACGCGCGTTCCAAGCTAAGCCAAAAGTTGATCTCCTGCGACGCTGTCCCAGAAGAGACGTCTCGTGTGAGTTTAGTCACCGACTGGATAGCCTTGATCCATGAATTGACGTGTCCATGTAGCGTATTTAGGAAGGAACTATCGTTGAGGAGTTTTGGAGGAATAAATGATATATTAGGATGCGTTCCGGCCGACCGAGCCTAGTCTATGCGTCTGGTGAATCCCCCTATTCTCATTGATGAAAACATACCTGCTCGACCGCCCGTTGAATGACGGGGTGAATGATGAGATGGGTTTCTGGAATTTCAACGTTCTGTTGTAAATGTAGCAACGACAATTCCAGTTCGGCGAACTTCTTTTTAGTCATCGGAATACCTGCGAACGTGCGCTATCGATGAGTATATATACATGAATGACAGGGAGGGGAAGATAGGCTCACCCATCTTGGCATCCCCAGTTTCCTTCCCGCCTTCCCGTGCGCCCACGAACGCGTCAAACCATGGCTTGACACCGTGGCTCACGACCGCGTGCAAACTCTCATACGGCGTCTCCTCCCCTCCAAACAAGTTCAAAAAATGCAGTTGGCTCGTCAGCGGTACCATAGGATCCAGCGTTTGCCCCCGCTTTATCAGCGCCAACGTTGTCACATTCGCAGGATGATATGTCAATTGCGTCGTCAGCCGATATGTATACGTCGGCTGCGATTCATCTGCGTCAAAATGTTCACCCCATCTACACTCTACAGCGTCAGAGAAACACATACCTTCGGATTCATCCTTGACTTTGACCACATACAGCACTCCTCCGACTTCGCTTGCAAACCGCACCACCTTTTCCTCGAACTCGCCGTCAAACAGGGACTCCAGATCCAGAGGATTTGCGCCAATGACGGGCGGCAGCAGATTCGTCAAGTAGGCGTGCAAAAGCTCCGTGTCAAAGGGTGGTGAGGGCGCCGTGACGGACGATGTGGCGCCGTTTTCAGACACGCCGACGACAACGCCATCCAGATCGGACGCGGTAATATGATGTAGAGAACCGTTTGTCGACGCGGCTAATATATCCATGGTATTAAACGTCGATTTAGCGGTCGTAGCTGAATTATAAGGAGTATCGTGCTCTAACGTTCTAGGTGGCGTGTTCGAAGGGGCAGAGATCGGGGCCGAAACGGAAGGGAGCCGCGTTCGTGTTTGTGTACTATCCGTAGTAGTCGTACTAGGCACAGGACCAGAAACCGTGACTGCGGTATTCGTACTCGCAGCTGGCTCGTGCACGGACTCGGACTTGCGTTTCGAATCGGAGAAAGTCGAAGAGGATGATAGCGAGCTCACAGAGGCACGAATGGACTTGGTGCTGCGGGCCCAGAGAGTTCCAATTCCAAGGCGTCGTCGTGAAGGAGTCTTGCGATGAGTCGTGAAATACTGGTCAAGGGAATTTGGATCAGCGGCCATGAAGGAAGCATTTGAAGCATGATTACATTATTTCTGGTGCCTTTGTAGTGTGTGCAGGCAATGAGGCGTCCGCGAGCTTCTCCAGGACCAGCTTCGGCGTAGTCACAACGCGTCCACCACTTGTCACGTCACACTTCCCATCCATCCATAAAGTACAGTTACATATCCACAAAGATCAAAGGTATACGCTCCCCTCATAGCTCAACCCACCGCCGAGTTGGCGTGAATATAGGTAGCGGATGTGCCTCCGTGTTGAACACGTATTCTGCAGACACCTCGATCAGACTTGGAGTCACACATTTGATTTGCACTCACCGTTCAGAGGCACCACAGAGTCGTCTGAAAAGAGAAGATAGAGGTATTTCAGTGTCTCAGCCTATTCCTGCTTTAGCATGATCTTCCTCCCCCTTTCAAAATACCACGTACCAAGAAAAACGTTTCCATCTTGTCGACTTTTCGACTGTTTCTACTATCCACGTCCAAGACACCTGCATACCCTCCAGAACTAACACGACAGTACTTGTCGATGGACTGAAAAATGTTCCAGCCCCATTCACGGTACTTTTCGTCTCCACTCAACCGATACGCGAGAAAGAGAGATTCGACTGTCTCTGGCCTGCACGACGTTAGTCACATAATTGGCATGCAATAATAAATGAGATCTTACCGAAGTATATACTGTGCGTCAAAAGAGGTCCTTTTCCCTTTGCTTCCACTCCTGGTCATTCCATACGAACCTCTGATATACCAATCACCTGGATAATCCTCATGAAGGTTATCACCCTCCACTCTCCAATGGGCAATCTCTGGCGAGAGCCCCCTGCCTCCCAATTCAATGACCCAAGTCAAATAATTGGACTTTTGTCGCTCACGTCTCTGTCTCGTGCGTCGCCATACAGCCCTCTATCAAACCCGCGCCCGTTGTCCAATCTCTCGCATTGATGATGTCAGATTCACCGGATCGCGTTCCCAGCATCAATGACCCGCCGAGGAAACACACTAAATGGTCCTGTTTCGGAGATTCCGTCCAAGGCCTGCAGAGGAATACGTCAAATGCCGTTCCATCCTCACAGTTACGAAAATCTTCACTTCCGTCCATGGTTCGGAATTAGTTCGACCGTGTACGTCAAACCTCTCGTTAGACTTTTTCTAACGAGGCGATCATGCACCCCCTGCATCATCTCATCGTACATCTGATGTCCATTAATCAGCAACAGCATCATCCCAGATATGCATTGCTTACCTTGCGATATATAGGTTCCGTTTGATTCTAGGTACACCATGAATCTCGTGTAGATAAACAAAGCAGAGCACACACAGTCTGAATATACTGTTTTCTGATACGTTGGTCAATATCACCGTCTTTTAGAACATGAAATGGAAGACCTACAGTAAATACTCATAAAAGGAATCGCCGCGTGAGCCTAGCCGAATGTCGGAAGTTGTGAATTTGCCCTCCTGAGGCCTATAAGACAGATATCAACACTTTCCGTGCGCGTTACACATGATCCGACTAACTTTATGAAAATAGGGGTCAAACCCATCGGTTTGTCCAAATCATTGACGATCTTCATGACCTATAACGACCGAGAGTCAATGAACCCTCCACGTTACGAAGACTGCATACCTTCTCCACCTTGTCCCAATACTTATAATCACCCGAGATATGACTCAAGTAACGAAACTCCAACTGCAGCGAGGTTACCTCTGCTGTGCTTACCAATCCGCCGTTCCCGAAATCATAGACACCAACGCGCCGGCCGAGGTTAGACATGGCCTGGGGAACTCCCGAAGCCGTGTCAAATGCGGGGAGTAACCGGTCCGCGAGGTCAATCGCTCGGTCCAGAAACAGAGTGTCGTTTCCGGACAGATGATAGGACGAAAGAAGACCTCCTAGGACGCGAATGGTCGTCTAGAAAGGGTATCAATGCAATACAAGACGAAAGAGAAGGGCGTTGCCTGCCTCAAAGACATTGTAATTCTCGTCATGATCAAAGGACAAGGATTCAGCGATCCACTGCCTGGCACGTTGGTACTCTTTATCCAGTTTCATCAACTGAATGGTATCCAGCGAATCGATGATCATATACCCAATCCCCCCAGTTTTGGAAAAGTTGGTGCCCCTCTTCGCTACCGGATGGTATTCATCATATCCCATGGCATCTCGTTCTACCAACAATCAGTTCGCAAGACGCAACGCCGGAAAGAACATCCGAAGCGCACCGTACGCAGCCCATGCATACTATATAAAAACCGCTTTTCAGTATCACTCGCGATTTCATTCGGACAAAGTAACACACCTTGAATGCTTCGACCACAGCCTCTTTCTTTGCCTTGTCCTCTGTTCTTTTTGTCTCTACCGTAATGATATGTACATCCTTCGCCGGAACGACAATACGTTCAGGGTCGTACGCGTCGTGCGCCTCTTCCACAGCGGTTTCCAACTCGTCCACGAGTTGGTTGGTATGTGGGAATATCTGATAAAAATATTGAGTCAGTAACCAAAGGAAGAAAAAAAAGCAGACACCGCCATGAAACCCACGAAGAACAGTAACACCATACATGCCACGCCGAAGAGGCCAATGTACCTCCTTAACTGCCTCGGCATGGCAATCATTCCGAAATATTTCCTCTTTTTCTTCGTAGATAATTCCAAATGGCCGTTCAGCTGTGTTTTGACCCGGAGACGATTTTTCTTTAAAATTTTTAAAAAGATGGCATAACGACTCGCCTGTAGACCCTGACTGATGTTCTCAAACCTGTGACGCAGCGTAGACTCTAGATCCGTCGAACCACCGACATTCATCGCACGACGAGTCGCGTCGAGGACAGGCGAGCCAGACAGGAGGCCGTGCGCAGCGTGAAAGATGTGATAATGAAGCAGGGGGCAAGCTGTTTGGCACCTTTCTTGCTACTCACTGGCAGGACGGTGTAGAACGGGGCAGAGTCACTGAGCCTGCGATACGACGACTGAACTAAGCGAGGCGCGAGGCAACTTTTGTGTTACAGCAATGAATGGACTACGAATACTATATCATACAATCATTATTGAACGTCTCTGACTGCGTATTCATTTCAGAAGCCCAGCCTCCTGTGCTCGTATCCACCCCGTGATATTATACCCTCTCGCCAATATCGCATGATCCTGCTCTCCAGTCACAGTGGTGCTGATTCCGATTCAACACTTATGATCAGAGAGGAAGGATGCCGCATAAGTAACAACTAACGCACATGAGTTTTCTGCCTGGCGTATAATCTGGTTCAGGATGCTTTTCGATCATCATGAATCGGTTCTCATCGCCTCCATGCTTTTCGATCATCGCCAATCCGTTCTCACCGCTTCCGACTGGGTATGCAGAAACAAACCCCTTTGCGGTTACGATAGCGCCAAGGACGAATAAAATCTTCAACATGATACAGATTAAATTTACGACAGAGGGTCCTGTGGCGCAGAAACAGTAGGTCAGTGCGATACTACCATGCTTCGACTGTGGACTTACCGACCAGTGTAAGACAACAACAGATGAGGGTGTTTGAGAGAGAACTGATATGACATGAATCATGGAATCATGATATCTCCTAGTAACATGACTATATCAAATGTTTGGACGCATCGCCACACGCTTATTCGACACCTTGATCGCACATACAGTCATCACACATGTATTAAGAGACTTGGAAACTACCCTGGGGTATGAAGCTATTCGCTAAACTGGCCCATCTGTTTGCTCACCCCCACCTCCACCAGATACCCCCCCACCTCCACCAGATACCCCCCCACCTCCACCAGATACGCCCCCAGCGTTCCGATTAATAGCAGCAGATACCAGCGTCTGTGTCAGCTGATTATTGGCCACCCGTCCCACATGATCAGATACCTGTCCTATGTCGACATTTTTCAAGTGATGAATTATTTTCTGGTGTAACTTCTTCTTGGGTTCCGATTGAGTCCCATGATCACTGGTTTGATGGTGAGCTTCAAAACCACTGGATTGGTGTTGAGTTCCATATTCAGCAGATGGCGGTTGACCATGAGCTCCATGCTCAGGAGATTGACCATAAGTTCCATGCTCAGGAGATTGACCATAAGTTCCATGCTCAGGAGATTGACCATAAGTTCCATGCTCAGGAGATTGACCATAAGTTCCATGGTCAGAAGATACTGGTGGTACCCTTCCATCATGATAATACCCCGGGGACCTGCCAGGAGGGTCACTATTCATCCCAAGAGATGCGATACAATTTCAAGAAACTCACTCACTCTCTGGCATCCAATCTCCCTTCGTAAAGTGCCCTCGCAAGCAGTTCCGTGTATTCGTCATTCATCATGCGCCTCTTTAATTTGTTCTCAAACTCCTCCCCATCAGAAAGTCCTCGAGACTCGAAACCGTTCTCATAAAATGCCCTATCATCAATATCCTGACTTCGGTCATCGCCAGATGATGGAGAAGGCGGTGATGGGACAGAAACAGGGTTAGATGGACCAGACGAATGGTGATTTCCGCTCAAACTATCGACCACCACATTAAAGAGACGCTCCGTGAGGGACGGCCTGATCGGCAAATGAGTTGTAGTGAAAAGAAAGGAAAGAAAAAAAGTGAAACACGTACGTTGTGTTCGAGACGTCTCGCGCGACAATGATGGTGGGTGCGCGGCCGTTGACAGGTTGCGCAGAAACAAGTCCCTTGGCAACCAGGAGCACCGCAAGAACGAATGAAATTTTCAACATTTGAATGTTTTATAATTGAGGGAACGAGTGACAAAATTGACGGCGACAAAAGAATTGTTGATGCTGGGTTTCGGTACCAGATATGAGCATGGCGCTTTGACAAATTTCATGGCGGAACATCACTAACCGACCAGCACTCAATAACACGAGATCAGCTGAGGGAGAGCTGATAAGAGGCCAGATTTTGTATCACGAAGGACGGGACTCACCGACCAGCGCTTGCACTCGAATGAGAAGGGAAGAATTGGGAAGCGAGGCGTCTTACAACCACAGCCCCTTCTTATACTCCTGGTCAGGTGACATCACTGCCTCTTATGCATCACGTGCTAGATGTCATTCTTAAATTAAAATAGCAAATGTCAAAGCAAGGGAGTATGAAAAGATAACAGAAAAGACAAGCCATCCATCACCTGGAATATGGGTGGAAACTGTGCTGACCTCTTGATGACACTCGCGCAGGTCCCGGGCCTGCTGCGTTCATACCCATGCGGTTCATACCGCCCATACCACCCATACCCGCTCTCATTCCCATCCCCATATTGCCTGCCATGCCCGCCATGCCACCAACACCCATACCTCCGACGCCCATTCCAGGCCCGCCCATCGGGCCCATTCCCAATCTCATATGCCCCATGTTCCCCATCCCACCCATCCCACCCATGCCCGCCATGCCCGCCATTCCACCTGCGCCCATCATCCCGCCCATTCCACCCGCCATCATATTATTCATCCCTCCCATTCCCATTCCCATCATTGCCATGGGATTCATGCCCATCATAGGTATACCACCAGTCATCATTGGCATCTGGTTCATCCCCCGCTGGAACATCATAGCCATAGGATTAGGCTGCTGAGGCGTAAACGGTATATTCATGGGCGTATTCCGATTCTGCGAAGCGTCATTGAACATCCCCTGATTTTGTGCTGCATTTCGATTCTGGTCCCGTTGATTACGCGGTTGCGCCATTTTGACTTCAATCTGCGCGTCGGTGGTTATCCACAGTCATTGCAAGCATGACGTAAAGATCAAACCTGCTTATCATCCAGAATCAACCCAATTTTGCCAACTAACTGGTCTGCATTGTTCCCATCTTCAAAGGTGACGAATCCAAACCCTTTCGATCGTCCGCTCTCTCGATCAACCATGACTGTCGCGTCAACCACCTTGCCATACGTGGAAAAAAATTCTTTCATGGATTCCGCAGTCGTCGATGGCGCCAGTCCACCGACAAAATATCGCGTATTCCGTAGATGCTCTTCTCTAGGAATCGCACGCTTAGGATCAATCTAGCAACTCAGATCAATAAAAACGAAGATCAAGTATACAATGAACATGCCTGCTTTCCATCCAAAAAATGCTCTCGTCTGACAACTACGTTGACAGCATTCGGATCTTCAAAAGTCAAAAACGCAAATCCTCTGGATGTCCCACTCGCATCTCGCATGATAGTACATGCATCAACCTTGATTTCAAAGCACGTCAGAACACAAAGTCTAGAGTCATCCTGAAGAGTGGTGAAGCATGAAGCGTTACCTTTCCAAACTGTGAGAAATAATCTCTTAAACCTTCTGCTCGTGGTTGATGTCAAGAGGTAGAGGTGAAGGGCGGAGCAAAGACAAAAAGCCATTGATTAGCGGTATGTAAATGGTATGAATCGTAGCAAGAGACAATATACCGTCTGTTGTGTCCCAGTTCAGACCACCAATGAACATTTTGCTACAAAGGGCGACCATAATCGTAGGTGGAAGTAAGATAGTAGTTTTAGTCGTGTCGTTAAGTTCCAAGTAGTCGAGTGTCAGAGGTGATTCCAAAAGAAGAAAAAAGTCATAGGCGGTATTAGTATCCAGTGCGAGCCAGAATCAGCAGAAAATATCGCCAACAAGCAGGCGGAGAAGACAGATAGTGACAATGACACAGGTAGACCGACAGGACAGGTAGCAAGACGAGCGTAATCATATGTCGTATCGTAGCTGTACCATCTGTTTCGCCATAGATTTTCGTGATATGCAAAAGAAGAGAAAGAAAAGAAAAAACCGTCGACGCATCAACGAATAACCACGTGGCCCGGCCGCTTTTGACAGGCAGTGGGGAAACTCAACAACATGTCATTTAGCAACGTACTCACCCAGCATCGTGCATCTCTGAGGGTTTCTTCCCGAATACAGAATCGCCAGAAATTGCCCCTTCATGCGTAGCAATTTTCGAGGTCAGATGCCTCTGTTGCCGTTCCTGACTTGGCGTTTGCTGATATGCCGAAAATTGTTGTGCAATCTGTGCAGAATAGGACAGCGGCTTCAAAGAGGAGGATCTTGGAGACACGGGTTTGGTTGGTAGTGACCCGTCACTTTGGCTGGTGACAGAGCCATTAGTGGGTGTTCCCCCCGTGTTCTCAGGCGGCTCATGGGATTTTGAATCCGAGTTCGTTCTTGTTCTACTTCCCTCAGTTTGCAATAGCTCGTCTGATTCAGGCTCTTCCTTCACATATTGAGCGTGGTCTTCAACTTCTTCGTCTGCTTCGTCATTGAGGGGTACGGCATATTCATTGTCATCTTCGCCGTATATGTCTACGTCAACGCTCAGTCTACGGTAATCCGTGGTGGCATGTACTCACCGCCGTAAATGTCGGAATCCAACGCAGCCTTCGACATGTGGAGGTAGCGGTATGGGGTGAGGCTGAACGGAGGGAAAGAGCTTTATGCACTACACGTGACTAAAGCTTACTCCTTTTGGCAGGGAAAGTCCCACTTCTATGCTACATACAAAAACATATTCTTATCATTCGGACTCCTCTCCAAGTAATCCGTCTCGACCAATGCATCAATCCTTTTCTTTATCTGCTCAACACTGGGCTTGAAATGATTCGTTACTGCATCAATGGTTGCAATCTTCAGCTGCTCAAACGATAATTCCTTGCGGGCTTTCATGACCCGCACAATAGCGGCATCCAGATAATGTTTTCTATCGCCTTCTATGGTAATATTGGTCCGCTTTGATTCTTCCGGCTGTCAATTATATACTATGTTAGACAACTTGCCAGTTGAGGATGGCACTTCCAAACGCACCGACACTTTCGCTTGAATGGAATTGATGTGCACTTTTGGCCTTGGATCATCAAATTCAGCATTGTACCGAAACATATCCCCATCGTTCACATCACGCCCAGCTGGGATTTTCTTCAACACTTTCTTCTTTCCGCATGCCAAACTTTGCAATGTGCGCCGCAACTCGGCATCATCTAAAAAGGATTAAGCCACGGCTATCGGTGGAACAGACCAACGAACCCATTCTGAGCTGTGCTTTGATTTCGGCAAACGGAATATCCGTAATCTTGTTGAACAACAACAGTATCACCGCCTGATACAAGCTCACAGACAACTCTTTCGTGCCAAGACTGAACCGCGCAATTAGACTAGCTGTCCCAAGCGCATGATCCCAATCGAGCACGTGCTGAGCATGCCTTGCCTTGTAATAGGTCGTAAATGCCGTTAAATCAGCTTGCATCTGAATTGAAGACCATCAGTCATAATTCGAAGGGATTGCAGAAGATAACACAAACCTTAGGAGGTAAATCAACCACACTTTTTGGCACTGTAAACGGCCAAGCGCTCCTCTGCAACACCACCACCCCTAGCTGCCTCCCAGAGCTATCATATGCGAGCTTATCATGATACTCCCGCATCACCTCCCTTGACAATGCCAGATCTTTAAACATATCGTCGCCCATTCCAAACTCGGGATCATACTCTGCATTGACATTAGATTCGTTTCCTATCAAAACAAAGGCCAATAACTCACTCTCTTTCAATTTCCTGATCATGCCCTTTTCAAAGTCATCCGACGCGCTTCGTCCAAGCAGCAACCGCTTGGCCAACGCACGATGATAAAACGTTCTAAACACGTCCTTATCATCTGTGAACCTGTATAAAGCCAACACCCTGTCCAGCTCGGCTTCATATTCCACATCGCTTATTTGTCCCTGTCCTTTTCTCATCGCCCGATCAAGGTGTTTTGCGATTTGCTCTGCCGGGGCCAACCTCCGCGCTTTGAAACCGTGAGCAAACGCGTCAGAGAGGGCATAAAGAAAATCTTTGTTAGTCACTCTTCGTGGACTGGTGGATGTAGTAGGAATAGGAGACGATATATGCTCAGAAGTACTCGTGGACATTGGCTCCTCTGGATCGTCGACAAAAACTGTGGATATTGTCTGATCTGCGAGATCTTTGAGGTCTAAAAGACGTTGAACCATCTCTTCCTCTCGCTCTTGGTCTTTGACTATTTCTGCAACGGAGATCTAGTAAGAACAATTAGAACAGAGCAATGAATTGCTGGAGAAAAGACGATACCTGTAAATACGACTTGAATGTTGCACAGAGGGCCTTGGTGCCCTGAACGCGCACAAACAAGCCATACATTAATCCAAGCGTTTCGATATCCTTGTGTCCCATATATATGGGAACGCCTGTGAATAGAGCTATCAGCCGACGACTCTCCAACATAAAGATCAGAACTCACACTCATTTGCCAGCCAATCCACCCGGTCTGTCCACAGTGCCTGTTCGGTTGTCGTGCGAACAAGGCTCCAGCTACAGACAGGAAGAATCATCTTCGCCCGCTTGACTTCTTCTTCAAGTCGCAACCGTGTATGTCTGAAAAAACCAACCGCATCCTTTTTCATCGTCTGGGACAGCCTTTCAGATTCCTTTATGTAGAAATCTCGGGTAACGTCGATGTAATGTTCTTCAAACAAAGGGTACTGTTGATAGGCGAGAAGCTGCGTAATAAGCAGAGGTATCTGGTCTCTCTGTTCATGCTTAAGACTGCCACGTCATTAGAACGAAACGAAGGATAACAGAATCATGATGTACCTGAGAGAGCGTTCCCAGTTCACCCAGCTTTCAATCTCGCTTTGAAGATGTTTGACAATGTCCGGGTTTCCAAAAATCCGGTTGTTGAACATGGAGAAGGCAAGGTCGCTAAAGAGACAGTCAATCAAGCTCGACAACCAGACATCGCACACGCACTGTATCCGTAACGTCCTTGGAGTCTTCACAACATACACTTGGTCCAGATATGTAAGCAAGGATTTGAGCAAGTTCTAGTCGTACATCGTTTGAACCAGCGGGAAACCCAAGATGATTTACTCACTATTTGCGTGCTGAACCATTCACATACGTTGACAAAATGAGTAATCCAGTCAATTCCTTTGACGTCCAGTTCGGCCAGGGTTCTGGTTAGTCGGCCTGTACAGTATTCAAGCTCCAATTTGAGTGTGTCGTAGAGACCTTCGCCTTTGTCTGCTACAGCGACGATGGAGCGGCAGGCGTTATAGACTATCTCATACGTGGTTGGGATGACTTCTGGGTATTCTTTAGTCAGAACAATACGGATGCACCGGCGGAGAAGGGTAAGTTGAACACCCTCTGGTGCAGGTTTCTCATCTAAGGTTTCCCTTTACTGAGCTATACGCAACAGGACGAAAGATGCACTCACTCCTGGATCCAATGATATCGATTTTGATGGGGCCCGCCGAAACCTTTGGTTGTGGCCGAGATGCGGTGGCACAATCAGAGTCGTTATCCAGGCGTGGAACCTTACGACTGATGGGCACCGAGCCATCATCCAGTGCATCTGCTACGGCCGTGGCACGCACAGCAGTGAAACCCTTGGAGGTTTTAGGCAGCGAGAGAAGGGAGAAGAGGTTGGTCATGAGGCTGACCGTGTGGGAAAGCTATATAATACGTTCAAGACATGCTCTGAGGCTTTCTTTCACTCTACCATCATCTGCCGTTCAAATTCATGTGGTGAGTACTTCAGGCCTTTATCTCGCCCTATCGGTGCCTTGGCGACCTTGTACGCCCGCAAGTAGCACTGGGTTTGAGTGGGTAACCACCTGCGTCACGCGCTTGCTCTGGCCGCTGTGGTTGGGAGTATCCCCCACCCCGAGTACATCCCCAAGGGATACCTATATCGTGGAAGGAAACTTGTAATGTGCATTGCACATGAATCCCAGCTTCCATACAATTTCACGATTCAGGTTTGACTTCGTGTCAATGCTCGTTTACAAGTCTGGTTGAACTGGTGTCGTGACCGAGTCTGGCGCTTTGTTATTTTGGACCGATGGTCTCTTCCAGACGCAGGTAACGTTGGGCGGCTGGATATGGCATACGAGGGGCTTTTTTCATATTATTTTACGTGGCGCTGTTCAAATTGGCTGATTGAAAATCAACAGAGTGCAGCCATTTCTCCCTTCTGACAAGCCCTATCGGTGCCTGTGGCGCGCAAGCGTCGCAAGTAGCCTGAGACAGCACTAGTCCAATTCCCGACCATCGCTCGCCTTCGGGCAGCCAGCACGTCCGACGCTCTAGGACGGCGGGCCGCGTTCTGGGACCTTCAGCGGTTATGAGGGCCCGGCAACCGCGGCAAATGCGTGGCAGCTGCTGTCATTGCTGCAACATTCCCATCGACTGTGTTGGGCTTGCTGGTAGACTGGCGGTGTCCCCCGACTTAGTCAGG
This sequence comes from Amanita pallidorosea, assembly GCA_023014475.1. Taxonomy (NCBI): domain Eukaryota; kingdom Fungi; phylum Basidiomycota; class Agaricomycetes; order Agaricales; family Amanitaceae; genus Amanita; species Amanita pallidorosea. Next base: position 113,360 of record JAEBUS010000031.1, on the reverse strand, counting down.
CTGGCAGGCCCTACGGTCCACGATAGATCGTCGTGGAGACTTTCGATGGAATCGTCGTCAAGACTTTGCTAGTCTCCGACGAATACAATGTTGGATGGTTGGGCACGGCATACGAGGGGCTTTTCCCACCTTTCCATTGTTCCAACATCAGAGACTGACTATCACTTTGTGATTCAGGTCCTATGGCAAGGACACCGTGCATCTATCCTTGCTTCATGGGTTGATGTTTTCGCATGTTGGTTAACAAATGTGATTGATGCATGATGCATGGAGAATAAGTTTTCACAGCAGAACTCGCATATAAGATCAAGGTACAGTAATCTTTGCTTGCTCCCTGCTATCACCATCCCTATCGGTGCCATCGGTGGTTTTTGCACCGAGCAGACGTCATGAAGTCTGGCTGGCTGGCTGTCCCGGCTCGCCGAGAATACTCTGTCTTTGTCTTGCTCGCCATGCGAGCGTCAACTTCAGTCGTATCTCCCAGAAGAGCAGTCGTTCGTTTGTTATGCATCAACTGGCATGCAAAGTTCGTACCTGCGCTCGCAGATGAGCGCTTGAGCTTTGCCTACTGGATATATGTAATAGGAAACGAGTTTGGTTCAACTGGGTTCATACTGGGGTATATGGAGACCATCTCTGTACCTTGGGGAAAGAACGGCAAGCAGCGGGCGGTTGGTGGCATACGAGGGGATTTTTTACTTTGTTTGCTGTCCTACCTATGGACCTGCGTATTATCACATCTCGTGGATTTTGGATGAGATTGGGTCCAGTCCGTGTATGACGCTTGTAATGTATGATCGCTGCTAGCTACTCCTTTCCATCTCCTCCAACAATCCGCATTCATCAACGTTGAGGGGTCACCCGGCAGGACTCTGGGATGCGACTTTCTCCTCTACAACTGCCCTACTCTCTGCTTCCCCATAATCGCCGCAAACGTTTAAGAAACAGGTCCCCTCGACGCCCATATTTGGGCAGCGAAGGAGGCAAACTGCCAAGAGCAGGAGTGTCGGCAAAGGCATGCAGCTCAGCGCCTTCAGTCCTTATCCTGGCCATATACTCGCCGTAGCAGGACAGTTCTACCTCGTCGATGGTACCAAGCAGGTCGTTGCTTTGCTGAAATGCGGTGCCGCAAGGGGGAAGCGTGAAAGGCTTCCGCCCTCTTCGTCAGCGACATCGAGTTCTCCATCACCAACGTCACTGGTCATTGGCTGAGCCTTCTTCAGTGCAGTGCCGAGCGGAGATTGGGAGGTTTACCGCTGGGCGGTGTTTGCCTGGTGCCGTTGGACTAGGTGGATAACGCATTCCTCTTTCGTTAAAACAAGTATGCCAAGTTGTGTCTTGACTATATTATCCGCGCGACTGATTTGGCATTAATAGTATGTAGCTATATTACAACTAAAGTTGTTATTCGAGAAACTAGTAGCGCAATGGTTCGAACGTGACATAGGCATCCCATGGTCGATATCGCATTTGTAAATTGTATCGACACTAATGTCGCGGGATGTAGCCCATCTGATTTACATTACAGGGTATAGTGGGCACCAGTGGTATTCCCTTACGGGCCCGAATGTCTCCATTGAAGCAGTCATTTGACGTTGCTCTGGTCAAGTGCCTTGGCCTTGTACCATAACGATCATGATGGCTACGTATTCTCGTTGTGCGTTTTCTCCTCAAGTTTCTCCCGTCTGTGTTCGTCAAGATCTCTTTAGATGACCCTCCCACGTCTCCTCCGGCTCACCTCAGTAAGGGTTTTCAAACCTCGTCCCTATGGATCTGACTTTCGCCCGCATTGTCTATGTACGATCTTCATTGTGGAATAACAAGACATGTCCTGGAACTGCCAGTGGGATATTGTTACTTAGTATATACCCTCTACTTTGTCCCAAATCGTGTCACGCTCCCATTGTGAAACGAGGGTGAAGGCAGGAGCGTGAAGCCTAGTATTTTTAATCTCAGTAGCACGCTTCTCTATATAGTGCATTCATTCAATTATCCGATGCTAATTCCGTGGAATTCCAGAGACGTGAAGTTATTTATTTACTTGATACTTACAAATTCGTTCACTGAAGCACAAAGGCACGGAACACCGACGTATATTTACAACAAGTTGTTACAGCAAGCCGCATGTGCATAAGGCGTCAAAAAGCGTTGGTCAAAATCTTTCACATTCTGGACGGACGTCAACTGAGCGTCAGAGCAAATGATATAATGATGCCACTTGCCAGCGTTTAGAAACCAGGACGGGCGTGATGAGCCAAATCAAGCACGGACGCTTCATCATCTAAAATGGACTCGAGGTCGTCGCCAGTGAGGCTGACATAGTTAGCCCTTCCTGTACCCTTCGTGCGCTTCAACTTGAAAATGTAATTTGTCTTTATCGACAATCCTTTAAGCCCAATGTTGGGCGTGGGATTACCAAAGTTGCCATTGAATCTGTAGGCCTGGTCGCAAAATGCTGAAAAGCGCTGCAGAGAGGGTGTACTGAACATACCCAGTAATAATGACCATTGTACCTCGACGGAGTGTCAGCGCTCGTTCGATCAGCGTTCGAGACTACTCACCTTCTACCTTGTGCTGTGCGGGTGATCGTGATCGTGATCGTCAGTCACTGTGAATCAATTTGGGTGGATACATAGTATGCCTACTTCCAATCCAATCGTCGCTATAACTGACACCGTATGGCTTGACTTATTTTAGCTGCTACCAGATAGACCAATCGTAGAATGCTTACGACATGATAATCGGCGTTCTCTCCCTTTTCGGTCTCAGTTTGAAGCAATTCAACTTTCTCACCCGGCTTTACTCTATTGAAAGCATCATAAGCAGGTGCCAACGATGTGCATGAGGACATACGTGATGGAGACGTTGTAATAGATTGGTTCCTTTGACTCAAACTTGGCGTTTTTGTTGGCCTCGGTTCCAACAGTAAGAGATTTTCCACTCCTAGCAACGTCCTCGACAATAACATCGGACCGGTCTAATCTGATTTTTGCAGAATCGGTGGTGGTTAAGGTGACAACGTGCACCGAGTCCTTAACTATCGTCTCATTGACCGACATAGACTGATCGCTGCTTCCGGTGTTATCCCAAGTGCGGATAACTGTCGTGGTTTCGCGACTGATAGGGCTGCTGTGGACCTTGGCTACCTGCCCTTTGATAACATTGTAACAGTACCAGCTAGAGGCAAAATGATCAGCAGGCTCAGTGCCTTGTTAAGAACGGCTACTAACCCATATGTCACGCAAATGCCTTTGTTAAGGTGCATGTGGTGCTCGCCGTCCATGGTACCACCACGGTTGTTGTTGAGTTTGAGAAAAATTTCACGCTTAGTCTTGCCTAATTGTACAAAGTCTTCCCAAGTAGTTTTCGGGGGCGCCATTGTGAGGTATCTGTAAGTACTGCTGCGAGGAATGCAATATCGAGCCCTACTGAAGTGCTAGTATTTATGCGTTGGATTCACGTGACAACTATTTTTCTGGTTTATAAATCGGGGAATGAGTCCTATCTCAGCATGGGAAACACGGACTACAGTTCCGTTATCTTGTAGCCTATATCCGTCGATGAGAAATGATAGGGTGAAAGAACGGGGCACACATGAGCCATGGGGGAATTAACGGACCGTGGCACGTTCGTCGAAGGGGAACTACAGTTAAAAAAGGGGGTAAGTTGGCAACTTGACCGGAGTGTAACTCACGTACGTAGATAACAAAAATAAACCTTCGATCATGTACATGAAAGCTATCGTTCAGTTTTGCAATGTTAAGCGAACGGAAATTAGGATCCTACTAATTGTGTAGAGTTTGATTGGATTCAGACGGTATGAGTTCAGGCTTCATTTCCGAGAAAAGATCACTGGCGGGGAAGCGAACGTATGGCTTGAGTAATGTAAGTGATTCGGAACCATCTATATGTCCAAAAAATTCATTTAGAAAAGCAATTGTGCATTATTTTCAAGCCAGTGAAGGAAGTGAAGGACTCACACCCGGCCCGTTCGCGAAATTTGTAAGTCATACGTCGCCGCGGCCCCACACTGAGTCGATACTTCCAAGCCGTGGCGGAGTTTCTTGTTTATTACTATCTCCCTGCCAACGTGAAGACGTCCTATTGCAATGGGCAGCTTCAGAGCAGTGGATTCCACCGATGTTTAGACATACATATCACTAACCATACCCGGGCAATGAGTCGGACGGATATTGCATTAGCATACGTCAGACCAGGACATGTTGTGTGAGCATGTCACTTGAATTCCTTTGGGCTTCATGTGAACAGATCTCCGTGTATCGCCATTGAGTCACCACCGACAGATTCTTAACGATTCGTTGTTCCTGATCTCGCCACAATGACCCGTCCTTGTATTCCATCGTCTCTTACCCACGTCGACCTCCATAAGGCGCAACATCTCTTTTCATCGACAGTGAGAGATTGCAGAGGATTGGAGTAAAAGCATAATCATGCAAGGCCCGAGTCCTGCTGCTAAAAGTCCTTACTTCACAACTAAAAAGAATACACATATCTTACTAGGCTCAGATGGTAAGAACATCCGTTGGCAGCAGATACCTTTCTTGCAATGCCAGGACTGTCGGTGGTTATTTTTACTTTATCATCCTGAGTGTGGAATCGCGGACGTGTCCTAAACTGATAATGATGATTCTTTCCGTCATTAGCGTGGAATTGGAGACTTCCATGAACTGACCGCGGAGACCTATATGATCTGCCTATTCCAAGAACAAAGAAACCGCCCATTCCATATGGTGATAAATAACGGGGTTCAATCGACATTTACGTCGCTGAGCGCTAGCTTTCCGTCAGATTTCTGGTTCGTCCTGGTATACAAAGCTGATGATCACCCACATTGCACATCGATAAGGGTCACGAGTTGAGGAGCTGCTGATGTGACGTGGCGCATTCCTGAATAGGAGGCCGCTTTAGTACCACATAATGATTCTGATGCATGAGAGCCAGAACAAAGGTTGGAAAGAGCACATACTGTCATACTCGGTAGCACGATGGCGGAATGGGTGAGCGTGAGCTCGACGTGCAAGGTTCCAGAACAATAATGCTCTCTTCACAGGACCACGCCATCACCACTGTGCGCTACTTTTAGTATCTTGAGTTCATTTTCGGTCCGTTGTAAGTGCACGTTTGGCACCTATTATAACACATGAGCCGACTTCTGCCATCGATGAGAGGTGCTAGCTCTATGAAGGTGTTGAACCCATACATTTGGCGCGTTCCATTCATATCCGAGTATCGCCGTCGTCCACCGACGCATGTGATGATGACACAAGTCCCCGTTTTCTATAGCATTCGTGGGCACTGAATGATTTTGATGTCCACGGGACCACGCTACCAGCACCAACATCTAAACCTTGTATACCACCGTGCGCTACAAGTTAAAGTACGCAAGCAAACGTTTGCGATTGGCATCCAAGTCCGTAACCCGACAACCATTCCAGAATGGCACGGGGACCACAAGTGAGAAAGACCCGTGATTGCGTCGATGAACACTTGCTCAATGGAGATTTGCACGGCGACCGCAGTGGATGATCGTGATCGATGTTCAATGTTCAGTTTCCCACGCTGGAAAACACCAAGCGTCTAGTGTCTTTACCGATAGGAGTCTTGTATGGCGTGTCAGGAAACCCGCCCATCTGGTGCTTACACATGAACATGTAGTGCAGAACTCGCATCCGGCCGGATGTTATTATCTCATAGCCAACATGTAGGCATCTTATTGCGATGGGTAGCTTCAGAGTCGTGGATTCCATCATGATTAGCGTGGGATGGGAGACTTCCATGAACTGACCGCGGAGACCGGTGGTCAGTGAATCGACACCCCTTTCCATATGATAATAACATAACGGGGTTCAATCGACATTTATGTTGCTGAGCGATTGTACTGAGCTTCTTGCTGATGCTCACCCACGGCTTTGCCATCGATAAGAGTCACGAGTCGTGGAGCTGCGGATGTAGCGTGGTGCGTTCCTGAATAGAGGGCTCACATATTTAGCAGTAGAACAGAAAGCTGGGAGGAGCACACATTACTGCCACGATGCAGAGACGAAAGAGGTTTGGTGGGTGTGAGCTCAAAGTGGAAGGTTCCCCTCGCAGGACCACACCAGTACTAATATCTGAACCTTGTATACCACCGTGCGCTACTTTTAGTAGTATCTTCCGTTGTACTCGTTCGGCACCCACGATAACACTTGAGCCAACTTCTGCCATCGATAAGAGCCGCCAGCCCCATGAAGATGTCAAGTTCTTACATTTCGCGCGTTCCATCTCCGAGTATCGCCATTTTCCCCCGACGTGTTCGTATCCTAGAATTTGTACGCAAATGCGATTGGATTCAAGTATGTAACCCACTAAAGAGTCACTAGTCACTCCCACGCTGGTGAACACCAAGCGTCTATCTTTTTACTTTCATCACTGTCGATCATGAGTTCAGGCTTCAAGCTTCAGCTTCAGGCTACAAGCTCCAAGCTTCAAGGCCGTGCACTGTCTAATCTTGGGAATCTTGGGAATCAGCCGCACGGGGGTTCTTCAGTTGTCTTTCCTTTCTTTACAATTCCCAGAGGTCGGACCATTGTCATCGAACAAATTCGGGGCTATGGAGCCTATCTGATACATAGGGGTTATTCCGATTTGGAGCGGTCCGTATGGCCGGCACGCTTTGGGATTCACTTCGTTTGAGCCATTGTCACCGCTCGTAAGTTTTGTAGAACTGGTTTTGGGTGACCGGTCAAGACTCTGGATTTACACAATGATCCTTGAAACACTGCAAAATTCAGGATAACAAACGAAGGTATGTACAACTAGTCGAGCTTTGACCCAGACGATGGGAACTTACGTGCTCAGAATTAGAATCTCATGGCCCTAGCTCCGAGTCTGATACTGCTTCAGCTTTGGGAGGGGGAGATAATGTCCTGATAACATGAGATTGAACCAACTTAAGCACTTCTCACGACACCGTCTGTGGCAAATTGCACTCATCCACAAACGATTATCTCTTTTGTTCATTTTTGTCGGCGTTCCGCTGGCGCTCTCACCGCAAATTGTCAACATCAACATCCATCTCACGACCAATTTCGGCCCCAGGTGTGCATATATATTAGTGCAAGGCTTTGTGTCACTTCACATCATTCATTCAGAACAAATGGCGAACAGCATAGTTGGCACATTGTCTATCAACCACGCAGTAGATTCCAATGGATCGTTGACCATGAATATTCCTCTCCGTCTTCCACCGGCGAAAACAATGCCAGAGATATCACTCGCATATCATTCAGCGGCTAGTGAAGACTCTCCTGTTGGCCTGGGTTGGGTTACAAAGGGCGCACCAAGAATCGAGCGTGTGCCTGCCACATTGGCCCAAGATGGTTTTCGTGGTACAGCTGCCTTGTTTCTGATACTCGACCCATTACTCATCGCTATCAAAAAGGTCGTCAAGTATGATGAAAATGATCGTTTCGCCCTTGACGGCCAACGTCTCGTCAAAGTGAGCGAGAATGAATACCGATTCGAGGTAGAACAGTGGTCGAAAATAATTGCGAAAGGATCCAACCCTGCGAATCCTGATTCCTGGGAGCATCATTTGCCCGACGGTACAACCAGGCTTTTCGGTGCTACAAAAGTAAATTCTCTTCTGGCCTACCAACCACACCAATGCTAACTTTTTGATCCCAGGATTCGAATATCAAAGCGCAAGGACAGGCAGTCACCCGCGTTTGGGCTGTCTCTGAAATTCACGACACATTTTCCAACTATACCTTTTTCACCTATGACAATGATACCACCAACGGATTCTTCTACCTGTTACAGATCTCTTCTGGAGGCAACCGGAATCTCGTTATGGATCACCAACGAATAGTCGGTTTCACATACCAAGTTCGTCCGGATGAAAGAACCAGATATCTCGGTGGCTACAAGATTTGTGCTACAAAACGGCTCATCTCAATTACCTCTCATGTTCAATCCAGACTCGTTCATACGTACCACCTTCAATATGACTTGTCCCCACTTAGTGCTATTAGCCGCCTCCGGTCTCTGACTTTGTCTGACGCATCCGGCGCCTCCGTTAGGCCACTGAAATTTCATTGGATCGATGGTAGACCATCGGTCTTTGATCCCACAAAATATGTCACGACCATTCATCCAAGAGGCAAAGATCCAGTACTCATCCCGATGGACGTTGCCGCCACCGGACATAGCGACCTCGTCATAGCCTCCAAGTATCTTAATCAGCAAGATGATTTCCTCGATCTGGCTGTTTATATGGCTGATAGTCGAGGGAACATATCAAACAGTCCTGCGCCTGGATCTGGACCCACGGGGCTTCCCTATCCCTTCCAGCTTCTCCAAATGGAGGTAGATGGTGACGGGAAGATTGATCTTGTAACTTCGCATCTTCTCTGTGATCCATTGTCTTAATCACTTTCCAGGTTCACATCTTAAAGTCACGCGTGTACACTATCACTATTCTGCTCTCGACAAGCAATGGATATCAGCGAAAATCCTCTCAAAGTTTCAACCCCAAGTCAATGTCGGGACGTTTCCTTGCCGGAGATTTTGAGGTACGCTAAGGCTCCTAATCCGGATCTCCTCCCTTAAGAACGCGAGTAGGGAAATGGCCGTGTCGGACTCATATATGTGTATGAAATCACGGATGCGGGAAGAAAGCATATCGAGTTTGTTCAATTCACTTCTAACGGGTCGCGATTCACGGCTTCAAGCGCTCGCAGTGGGCCGTTGAACCAGGCTCTTGATGAAACGAGCGTGATTGTTGGCGACTTCAATGGAAATGGGTAAGTGGCGAAGTGCTTTCGTCTTGGCTAGCTTCTGATGTTTATTAGCGCTCAGGATGTGTTCCTAGCTTCCAAGTCAAGCAGTTCTAGCCACTACAAACTTGACTTGATTGAATCAATAAAAGGAGAGCTCACTTACCGTCGCGACAACCCATTTGCATCATGTAGCGGAAAGATTTCGTGGACAAAATCTTCCACAGTTCTCCCTATCGCAGCTGATCATGATTCAAAAACCGGTCTGTTGTTTGTCTCCAATAGCGCGCAAGGAAAACTTCAGATACAGCTTGCGCGTAGTACAGGCGTCACTCTTCTGCCTGACAGCCAGCCTACAGTCACTACTGCTTCCTATGACGGTAATGCCACCATCAGCAGGGCGACATCCACCGGCGCAGTGAATCTATTGAACGTCTGTGATACACCAAATGGGCCCAAAGTTGACGTTTTCCTATTCGATAGCAAACGATTCTCTCATATCCGTAGTGTTCAACAACCCCAAGGAGTTTCCAAAGGATCGGTTATGACCTGGGCTGATCCCCGTGGCATCGGCCGTGTGGATTGCGTAATGGGCACTATAAACACGACAGGAACAGCTGCCATCACCATCAAGTCACTGCCGTGCCACTCGTCGAATTCGCAACCAGTTGATTACATCTGCGGTTATGAAAATGGACTTGGAGCCACGGTCACTGTCCTTTACGCACCTCTTAGCGATTCATCCATATATACTGCGTCAGACCAGGTAACTGGGAGCACTGTAGCTGCCATGAATGCGATGGCTCGCAATGCAGCGTCCTCTAAGGAGATCGCCAACACACGTTCCGAGATCGTGCACTTCCCTTATTACGTAGTCAAACAGCTTTCCGTTTGTCCACGCCCGCAACTCCGGATGTACGTGAAATTCAGCAGTGGACCTACACGAATGCAAGATTAGAATTCTCTGGCCGTGGTTGGCTCGGGTTTGAAACAATTTCGAGGAAATGTCAGCCTATTGGCGTCGTCGAAACGACTTTCTATTTTCAGAAGTTCCCCTTTCTTGGTCAGGTTTCTAGAACGGAAACTCGTGAAGTCAGCGGGGACAAGTTTCTTCAAGTCAAGGATTATCCTTGGCGCCATGTTGAACTGAACGGTGGAAAGAATGTTTCTATCCGCCTTCCAAGCCTTCGAGAGACCTTCTATGAGTCCGGAAATTACTCTCATGCCGTCGATGTCTCGTTCGAATATGATGACTATGCAAACATGACCAAGACTTTCATTGCGTGCTCCCAAACAGGAACATCTCCGCTCACTATCCGCTCGACATTCAGCAATGATCTTCAGCGTTGGGTGATCGGCAACAAGACATCTGAATTCGTAGAACAGAGCGGCACTGTACTCAAGAACACCGAATATACCTATGTTCCCGGTACCCACATCCCAAGTGTACGAAGAAATGGATCGCCAACTCCAAGTGGTCCTCGCAGGTGTCTGAGTATGACGGGGCTGGGAACCAGATATCTGTAAAAGGCCCGAAAACCATGCGGAAGGACTTCACGTATGACGAAACATATTCGCACGCGACATCCATAAAGACCTGGACTGATGCATCTCACGCACTTCGCGAGGAAGCAACTTACGATTTGGCGCTCGGCAAGCCTTTGAAAGTCACAGATGTGAACGGCTATGAAGTTTTGGGAAAATACGATGTACTGGGTCGACTATTGGAAGTCTCTGAAAGTGGAACATCTGTTATTGAAAAGCGCTCTTATCATCTCGAAGACGGTCAATTCTATGAAAAACAGCTGACATCTACTGGACTTGGAAATGACACTTGGAACAGGATGATCACGTATTTCGACGGGAGCGAGCGCGTTTGGAAGACGGAGAGATCGAGACCGGATGACCTTTCAAAGTCAATTTATTCTTTTTCCAAGTACGACGGTGCTGGCCGGCTCATTGCACGCGCCCGGGATACTATGGATGTTGACTCACCGACATTCACCACGTATGAGTACGATACACGATCACGTCTTGTTCGGGAAGTTTCTCCGCCAATCATAGCTAATGGTTCAGGACGCCCATCGGTAACCACCACATATGTGTATGCCGTGGGTAAAATGACCGAGACGCGTTCGGACGGAAATCCATCCAAGAATCAGGTCACAACGAGAGAGATTTCGTATCTCCCCAATCCAGAACCCTCAGCCGACAACTTGATTAAGCCCTTCGTCACTGAACTCCGCACCCCCCTTAATCAACCTATCAGAACGACGTTTGACGGTTTGGGTAGACCAACTACTATAACAGATCCTTCAGACGTCCAATTGACATTGGCATATGATGGCCTTTCTCGACAGACAAAGAGGCATTTGAAAGACGTTGCCAGAAACAAAGTCGTCAGTCATTTTATCGTGTTATTTGACGACGACAATTGCCAAACTACTGTCCGCAACGAGTTGACTGGCTCGACCATCACATCAAAGACCGATAGCGCAGATCGAGTGATTAAACGAGAAACTGCAGACGAGACGATTTCCTTCGTCTACGATGATGGAGGAACATATACAAAGGGCAACCTCTTTAAAGCGTCGTCATCGAAGGGATATATTCAGCAATTTGATTACGACATACGTGGTCACATCACTCGGGCGCAACTTCAGATTGACGGTCACAACTACTCGACCTCCTCCGAATGGACATCGACCGGTCAACTGTTGAAGGCCATAAATCCGGATGGTACCGCCGTCACACGCACTTTCCTTCCAGACGGACAGACAATCGGTAAAGTTGTACTTTCTGATGGTAGCGTCCAGGCTTCCACCATCTTCTCGGAGCACGACAATCCATTCCGACGACCTCTGACCTGCAAATTCGGGAATGGTATCGTATCAAAGTCCAGTATCGCAAGTAATGGCACGCTCACGAATAATACGTTGAAATCGGCAAGCGGTACTATGCTACTCGAACAGAACTGGACAATTCAAGCTTCTGGCCAGATCGGAGGCTACAAAGTCAACAAAATAGACGAAATTTCAACGACGACACTGAGGGACAACATTTATAAATATGATTTCGACGGTGATGATTCTCCTTACTCGTTCTATACAGAAAGCTAATTTTTATTTTTCCAAGACCAACTGATTAATGACACAGAGCAAACCACCGTTTCGTTCACCTACGATAATAGCGGCAATCTTTCTTCCAAACATGGAAGAACTTTTGTCAACGAAGGCTGGAAACTTACCACTGTCAAGAATCCGGATGGAAGTGTTCAGAGCTCTTTTGATTACTCTCCTGACGGAAACCTCATCGGGGAAAAGGACGGTTCTGGATCGCTCAAGCGAACCATGAAGTATGACATTCGTGGTCGGTTAATCGAAATGGATAGAACAACTTTCACATATGACATTGGCGACCGCCTGATAAAGACCGTATCTCCAACCGGCGAAATTACAATCTATCCCAGTCAAATGTACGAGTCCCGCCGCATCCCGGCATCTGAAACGGTATATCATACGGCATACGTCAATCATGGTTATCGTTATGCATCGCTTACGACTGAAGTGAAATCTGGAGTAAAAGTCGGAGAAGCAAAGACCCATTACTTCCATAACGACCACCTTGGCAGCACGATTGCAGCATCTAACGTGTCCGGGACGATAATAACACACTACCAATACGACTCTTTCGGAAAGGCGAGCATCCAGGGTCCCGATGTTGCTCGATACAAATTTCAAAACAAAGAACTTTTTGGGAGCGTGTATTATTTCGGCGCACGCTTCTATGACCCAGACGTGTGTCAATAAGTTCTTTACAGGGCACATTACTGACTCTTTAGTAGTTGGGGCGCTTTTTGACCTTGGATAATTTTCCGATTGATCTCAGCAAACTAACGTCATCGACGTTCAACATGTACTCTTTTGCTCGGAACGATCCAGCCAATTACATCGACTTTAATGGAAACGTACCTTGGTGGCACTGGTAAGTCGTATCTGTCGTGATGATAGCAGCACCGATATCGATGTTGGTCGTCATATCCTGCAGGGTCGTTGATGGTCTCCTTATTACTGCCGGAATAGCATTCCTTTTCGTTCCCATACCAGGGGCGGCAATCATCTCGTCGGTTTTGTTCAATGCCGGAGTCGCTGGGTTAACTAGTGACATCCTGAATGCATCGGGAGCAAGTCCAGCATCAGATGGAGATTGGATTAGGGACATGGCAATATCAGGAATCGTCGGCGGAGTCCTCGGTTTCGGTCTTGGAGCCGTTGCCAATAAGATCATCCCTGCGGCTACAGTCGCTCAGACGCTTTCAAAGTCCTCAATAGTCTTGCGCGTTGCTGGTAGGGTCGCTATAAATGCTGCAATTGGTGGTGCTTTAGGTGGCGGTATTCAAGTGGGCTTAAACCTAGCCACTGGCGAACAATGGGATAAAGACGTTCTTCGCTCCGCAGCGATAGGTGCTGTTTCAGGTGCCCTTTTCTCTGGTAAGTTGGCAATCTGCGTTGTTGTTCTGTTCCTCGTTATTTCATATCCTCAGGCATTGCTGAATTCCAAGCGTATCGTGGTTTGGCCATGTCTTCCAGGGGGTTGCGGCCTCGGGAGGGAGGCTTTCAGCTTGGTCGATCAGCTGCAAGGGCGGTTGATGAGACCAGTTTTAGTACATCCATGAGACAACTAGGTGGACAAACCGGCGCCGAAGTCACAGCTCAAGCCAGTGCCAATATCTCGGCCTCCGCTGTTGAACGGTTACCTTCCGTGACGAGCGCCTATAGCAGGTACTTACTGCGTGCCTCTGAAATGTCCTTTTAAAGAGAATAGCGCAATGGAATTTATCAATATCAGTAATAGATTTGTTTCAGGATCAGGAAAGAACGTTCCTTTCTTAGTTCCTCACAGCTATGAAAGAGCGGTTTATACTCCACTCCCGTAGAGTGGGTGTGGGTTTGAGTTTACTGCTTTCGAAAACCTCCATGCTCTCGCCTCCGAAATATTAGCTCAATTCCATCCCTCTGGCTCTGCCCTTCCGCGGGGTGCTTCTCTCTCTCCGCCGCCCATCTCGGTTACTAAAGTGCCATTCAAGACTCCGGGCAATGGCAGTCACGCACTTCCCCACTGAGCTTGCAAGGTGCGTACCTACGTCTCGCAGATGAGCGCTGAGCCTTGCCCTATCTCTGTATCCTGGTGTAAAGAACGGCAAGCAACGGGCGGGCGGCTGGCATAGGGGATTTTTGCCCATCTTCAGTTTGTTTTCTGTCCCGTGCACGTTGATTAACTGAATTATAGACCTGGAGAATCAAACGTCTATTATGATATACCCGCAGCCAGCCTGACAGCATGAAAAATGTGTAATGAGTGCCATTCTTGCGATTTGAAGCTTGAAGAATTACAGATTTATGGCCGTGCGTGGCTGCCCACTGTCCTTTACGCACCTCTTAGCAATTCATCCATATATACTGCGTCAGACCAGGGAACTGGGAGCACTGTAGCTGCCATGAATGCGATGGCTCGCAATGCAGCGTCCTCTAAGGAGATCGCCAACACACGTTCCGAGATCGTGCACTTCCCTTATTACGTAGTCAAACAGCTTTCCGTTTGTCCACGCCCCGCAACTCCGGATGTACGTGAAATTCAGCAGTGGACCTACACGAATGCAAGATTAGAATTCTCTGGCCGTGGTTGGCTCGGGTTTGAAACAATTTCGAGGAAATGTCAGCCTATTGGCGTCGTCGAAACGACTTTCTATTTTCAGAAGTTCCCCTTTCTTGGTCAGGTTTCTAGAACGGAAACTCGTGAAGTCAGCGGGGACAAGTTTCTTCAAGTCAAGGATTATCCTTGGCGCCATGTTGAACTGAACGGTGGAAAGAATGTTTCTATCCGCCTTCCAAGCCTTCGAGAGACCTTCTATGAGTCCGGAAATTACTCTCATGCCGTCGATGTCTCGTTCGAATATGATGACTATGCAAACATGACCAAGACTTTCATTGCGTGCTCCCAAACAGGAACATCTCCGCTCACTATCCGCTCGACATTCAGCAATGATCTTCAGCGTTGGGTGATCGGCAACAAGACATCTGAATTCGTAGAACAGAGCGGCACTGTACTCAAGAACACCGAATATACCTATGTTCCCGGTACCCACATCCCCAAGTGTACGAAGAAATGGATCGCCAACTCCAAGTGGTCCTCGCAGGTGTCTGAGTATGACGGGGCTGGGAACCAGATATCTGTAAAAGGCCCGAAATCCTTGCGGAGGGACTTTACATATAACGAAACATATTCGCACATTACTTCCATGAAGACCTAGACCGATGCATCTCATGCACTCCGCGAAGAAGCAACTTACGATTTGGCGCTCGGCAAACCTTTAAAAGTCACGGATGTGAACGGCCATGAAATTTTCCGAAAATACGATGTACTCGGTCGACTATTGGAGGTCTCTGAAAGTGCAACATCTGTTATTGAAAGGCGCTCTTACCATTTTGAAGATGCTTTGAAAAACAGCTGATATCTACCGGACTTGGAAATGACACTTGGAACAGGATGATCACGTACTTCGACGGGAGCGAGCGCGTTTGGAAGACGGAGAGATCGAGACCGGATGACCTTTCAAAGTCAATTTATTCTTTTTCCAAGTACGACGGTGCTGGCCGGCTCATTGCACGCGCCCGGGATACTACTTGGATGTTGACTCGCCGTCATTCACCACGTATGAGTACGATACACGATCACGTCTTGTTCGGGAAGTGTCTCCGCCAATCATAGCTAATGGTTCAGGACGCCCATCGGTAACCACATATGTGTACGTCGTGGGTAATATGACCGAGACTCGTTCGGACGGAAATCCATCCAAGAATCAGGTCACAACGAGAGAGATTTCGTATCTCCCCAATCCAGAACCCTCAGCCGACAACTTGATTAAGCCCTTCGTCACTGAATTCCGCACCCCCCTTAATCAGCCTATCAAAACGACGTTTGACGGTTTGGGAAGACCAACTACTATAACAGATCCTTCAGACGTCCAATTGACATTGGCATATGATGGCCTTTCTCGACAGACAAAGAGGCATTTGAAAGACGTTGCAAGAAACAAAGTCGTCAGTCAATTTACCGTGTTATTTGACGACGACAATTGCCAGACTACTGTCCGCAACGAGCTGACTAGCTCAACCATAACATCAAAGACCGACAGCGCAGATCGAGTGATTAAACGAGAAACTGCAGACGAGACGATTTCCTTCGTCTACGATGATGGAGGAACATATACAAAGGGCAACCTCTTTAAAGCGTCGTCATCGAAGGATATACTCAGCAATTTGATTACGACATACGTGGTCACATCACTCGGGCGCAACTTCAGATTGACGGTCACAACTACTCGACCTCCTCCGAATGGACATCGACCGGTCAGCTGTTGAAGGCCACAAATCCGGATGGTACCGTCGTCACACGCACTTTCCTTCCAGACGGACAGACGGTCGGTAAAGTTGTTCTTTCTGATGGTAGCGTCCAGGCTTCCACCATGTTTTCGGAGCACGACAATCCATTCCGACGACCTCTGACCTGCAAATTCGGGAATGGTATCGTATCAAAGTCCAGTATCGCAAGTAATGGCACGCTCACGAAGAATACGTTGAAATCGGCAAGCGGTACTATGCTACTCGAACAGAACTGGACAATTCAAGCTTCTGGCCAGATCGGAGGCTACAAAGTCAACAAAATAGACGAAATTTCAACGACGACACTGAGGGACAACATTTATAAATATGATTTCGACGGTGATGATTCTCCTTACTTGTTCTATACAGAAAGCTAATTTTTATTATTTCCAAGACCAACTGATTAACGACACAGAGCAAACCACCGTTTCGTTCACTTATAATAATAGCGGCAATCTTTCTTCCAAACATGGAAGAGCTTTTGTCAACGAAGGCTGGAAACTTACCACTGTCAAGAATCCGGATGGAAGTGTTCAGAGCTCTTTTGATTATTCTCCTGACGGAAACCTCGTCGGGGAAAAGGACGGTTCTGGATCGCTCAAGCGGACCACGGGGTATGACGTTCGTGGTCGGTTGATCGAAATGGATAGAACAACTTTCACATATGACATTGGCGACCGCCTGATTAAGACCGTATCTCCAACCGGCGAAATTACAATCTATCCCATTCAAATGTATGAGTCCCGTCGCATCCCGGCATCTGAAACGGTATATCATGCGACATACATCAATCACGGTTATCGTTATGCATCACTTACGACCGAAGTGAAGTCTGGAGTAAAAGTCGGAGAAGCAAAGACCCATTACTTCCATAACGACCACCTTGGCAGCACGATTGCAGCGTCTAACGCGTCCGGGACGATAATAACACACTACCAATACGACTCTTTCGGAAAGGCGAGCATCCAGGGTCCCGATGTTGCTCGATACAAATTTCAAAACAAAGAACTTTTTGGGAGCGTGTATTATTTCGGCGCACGCTTCTATGACCCAGACGTGCGTAAATAAGTTCTTTACAGGGCAGATTACTGACTCCTTAGTAGTTTGGGCGCTTTTTGACCTTGGATAATTTTCCAATTGATCTCAGCAAGCTGACGCCATCGACGTTCAACTTGTACTCTTTTGCTCGGAACGATCCAGCCAATTACATCGACTTTAATGGAAACGTACCTTGGTGGCACTGGTAAGTCACATTCGTCATGATGAAAGCAACACCGATATCGATGTTGATAACCTGCAGGGTGGTTGATTTTGCCCTCATCGGTGTCGGAGTAGCATTCCTTTTCGTTCCCATACCAGTCCTTGCGCCAATCCTCTCGTCGGTTTTGATCAACGCCGGCGTCGCTGGGTTTTTTGCTGACGTCCAGGGATCATCGGGAGGAGAATGGCTCAGAGACATGATAGTATCAGGAGTCGTCGGCGGCGTCCTCGGTGCGGGTCTTGGAGCCGTCGCCAGTAAGATCATCCCTGCGGCTACAGCCGCTCAGACGCTTTCAGGTTCCTCAATAGCCTTGCGCGTTGTTGGTAGGATGGCCATGAATGCTGCGATTGGTGCTGCCTTAGGTGTGGGTACTCAAGTGGGCATAAACATAGGCACAAACATAGGCACAAACATAATGAACGGCGTAACATGGCATAAAGACTGGGATAAAGACTGGGATAATGGCTTGCTTACAGCCGCATTGATAGGTGCTGGTTCAGGTGCCCTTTTCTCTGGTAAGTTGGCGATCTGCTTTGTTGTTCCATTCCTCGTTATTTCATATCTTCAGGGATTGCTGATCTCCAAGCATATCGTGGTTGGGGGGTGTCAGGATCCAAGGGGTTGAGGCCTCGAGAGGGGGGCTTTCAGCTTGACCGATCAGCTGCAAGGGCGGTTGATGAGACGAGTTTTAGTATAAGACCATTAGGTGGAGCCGCCAACATCTCTGTTGAACGGTTACCTTCCGTGACAAGCGCCTATAACAGGGAGATACTACCTGCCTCTCGAATGTCCTTTTAAACAGAATTGCACAATTGAATTTTGTCAATATCTCTATTTCAGGACAAGGAAAGGACGTTTCCTCTCCTGCCGAGAGTAGGATCGGGGCCAGGTCCCGTTCTGAACTCCTCTACTAATACTTTATATAAGGTCGTTATCGAACCAGCAGTCTGACCACCCGCCAGCCCCCGTCATGAAGAGGCCCTACGCCGGAATTGTGCCTGCGACGATGGACGTGATCCATTGTCGAGATAAGCTCTTTTCTAGGAATCGAACAATGAACCAGGCAGGTTTTCGTTCAGGAAGGGGCGTGAAAATATACCATCATCCGCGTACCATCTTCACGCGGAGCCACTGCGGATATAGAGATCGAATAGGAACAACGTAACAATGTAAAGAGAAAGCATGAAGAAATCATTGGGCCTGCCAATAGAACCAGTCTATTTGCGTGGATCGTCCAACTCGCTGGTCTTTTATATCCAAGATGCAATGATTTTTCAGCGGAAGAATCAGAGAAGTTTGACCTTCATCAAAACGTATCCCCATTAAATAAATCCCCATAAACCGTTAGCACAGACAATTTTTCTCCCAACTTACTGACGTCAGACATGCACCATATTACGCGGTTGGGTTGGTTTCTAGTCAGCTACTCAGCCACTTGTTTTATCCCCCGGTGGTGATTGGTTACCATCAGTAACAAGCGTATTTGTTACCTTGAGTTATTAAAGGTTCTCTGCACTTTGTTCGACGAGCATAACTGGAGAATCGTTAATATCGGTACAATCGATTCCCAATCAAGCTAAGTCTAATGACCTTATGTCAAATGTTTTCAATTTTCTTAATTTGCATCAATCACAACACGGGAGTCAACACCATACCTCGTCAAAGAACTGATCAGATGCCAGCACCCGGCAGGACCTTCGATACCCTCTGACAGGCACCATGGCCGCTTTGGTGGCCGCTGTAGAAGTCCCTCGTGTGCCAACATTGACAACAGTATAATCCGGCATATTGGCGTGGTCAACAGGCACCGGCTATTGTAGATAGATGATACACACACACCAAGGCTAGGATGCAGAGACGGTAGAACTATAATCGTCGACAGGCTCTCAGTACGGATCAGTAGAACTTTGAAGTTCGTGACATTGCCCTGTAAGATTGTCATGTTAACGCTTGACGCATGATCGATATTGCGGTAGTTGTTCACCACAACTTCCGCTCCTAGAGAGAATCAAAATCAGCATACTCAAATAACGAAATCCAGAGGACATGCATGCATAATCTTGTTCTGGAGAAGTTCGTACATTATGACGTTCTGGTTTCCCGTCGCAAGACCTACCGCTCTACGACGCCAGACTTGTTTCCAACATCTTCGTTGTGGTAGGCGCAATGCTGAGGTAATTGTTGGCGAAGAGCAGAAACAAGATGGCCGTAGAGTTGCATCCTGATTGTAACCAAATAAGGGTTTGATGCCATGCCATGCGCTCTCTCTCCGCCGCCCAGGGTTCCAGGCAACAATCACGCGCTTCCTCGCTCAGCGACTCCCATGAACCACGGCTGCCTCCACCACAATACAGACACTACACTCGTCGGACAATTCCTGCCAACGGTGGTCGTGCTCGCGATGGCTCAGAATATGCCGATGAGAGTGAAGAGGAGCAGGAAGAAGCTGGCAAAACCAGCCAGACGTACGGAACACGCGTCTCGGACGCTACTGCAAGACATGATTTCAGTTCCAAAACGCGGCGATCCATGCTCATACGCGGTAGAACTCAGCCATCAGCGACGTCGTCGGATGTTGATGTCGACTTTGCGTCTGCTAGTTCGGCTTCGAGTGTCGCCAAGATGTCTCCGGTGTTTGGGAGCAACTTGAAACGAAGCCTGCAGATTGACATGAAAGACTTGGTGGGGGATTCTGTGGCGAATGTATGTACTTCACGTTCGCTCTTGGGAACCCTGTATTGACACTCTTCCCTTTAGATGAGTATTAGTCCGGGTCTAAGGGACATCGTCTTAGCAGCGTGCGTGTTAACCATTTTATGCGAGTGTCTTTCGATTCAACTCCATTGACGCAGGCGCCAAGGGATGTATGTCATCGACCTCGAAAAGCCCCTTGAAGTGCCTCGCTTTCTTCCTCAGGGCGGAATATGGCATGTCGCAGACGTGCAGTGGAATCCACACCCTACTCGTGCAGAGTACATAGTGTCCAATTATGCTGAGAAACTGCACGTATTGTCATTTTCCTCTTTTTTCAAGCGTTGTCTTATACTTAAGCTCAGGTTGATATGGAACCTACTACTTGTTGGAAGACATAACGTCGAGCATATTCTGCAAGCACACTATCGTGCCATCACCGACATCAATTGGCATACGACCGAATGTGATACGGTCGTGAGTACCGGTGTCGACTCGTGGGTATGGGCATGGGACCTACGTGACACCAGGAAGCCTATCTTTGGTGCGTTCCATTTACCCACTTTGCTAAGTACTTACACGCATTATACCTAGGTCTGTCCGCCTTTAAATGTGAGCAAACGGGTTATCTCGATTCACTATTAGTAACTAGATATAGTCGGTGGAACGCAAGTCAAATGGAACAGACAAGATGGCAACATCCTGGCATCTTCGCATGCCAATGACGTCTATATCTGGGACCGTCGAGTGCGTTCTTGTCTATTGCCATCTTCTCATTCTTACCGTCATTCCAGAAAGGATCTCTCCCAGTCACTCGGATCCGTGCCCACAGCTCTAAAATCTATGGCATCGACTGGTCACACGACTTACGGAACGAAATCGTCACCTGTTCCCTCGACAAGTCAATAAAAGTATGGGATATCTCGGATTCCTGCACATCCAATATGTATGGGAGCAGGCCTATTAATAAGTCTTTCTTCAGCAACGTTCAGCGCGTTGACGATACCATTCACGGTCCCGTTGCACAGTATGGCCCCAAAAGGACAATCAAGACCCATTATCCAGTCTGGCGCGCAAGATACCTGCCGTTTGGAAGAGGCATCCTGAGTCTGGCGCAAAGAGGAGAGACAGCACTGGAGATGTATGCCTTGAATGGCTCAGAGGATAATAATATCGCAGTGGAAGTGTTTGAAGGCCATACTGATGTCGTTAAAGAGTTTGTGTGGAGGAAAGGCGATCATGGTGCGTTTTTTCTTTTTCTCCGCACATAGTTGTCAACAGATTTGGCCTTAGATGAATTCCAGCTGATTACCTGGTCTAAGGACCGAACTTTGAAATTCTGGCCTGTAGACACGGAGGTGTTACAGGCACGTTGACGCTCTTCGTTCTTCATACTTCTATGCTAATGAACGGGATCAGAAAGTTGGGTATGTATCGGACCCATCTAAAAGCAAGCACCGCAGTGGCG
The DNA here is from genome assembly GCA_023014475.1 of Amanita pallidorosea. NCBI lineage: Eukaryota > Fungi > Basidiomycota > Agaricomycetes > Agaricales > Amanitaceae > Amanita > Amanita pallidorosea. The sequence goes on along the minus strand of JAEBUS010000031.1, from coordinate 91,721 downwards.
CCCGGGCACACACCATTTCTTTCAGAGACCCACCCGATGGCATGGATCACCGGCCAAGGTTGTTTGTGCCCGTTGGGACTCGACCAATCATTGCTGAAACACGCCCTGCGGGACATACGGGTCCATTGTACGTACATACTCCTATTCGTAGTGATGCTCATTTAGCCATGAAAAGTCTACCAAAACAGGGTGAAATGGGTACAAACGATCCTTTTCGTGAGTGAACTGACCTTTTACTGTACCATTCACCCTTGGGTTTGACACCTATCATTGGTAGGGATGAACACGAGAACAGATCCGAATCATGGGGTAAAGCTAACGATGAGCCGAGTGAATGTGATTGGGAAAAGTGCAGTGAGGATGGATGCGTTTACGTGGTTGTCGAGCGTCAAAGTCGGCGACAGGAAAGACGGCAGTTCTGGTCATGTAAGCAAGGAGACAGACGGAAGATCCCGATCGAGGTTGAGAAAAATAGGGCGAAGGGAAGGTACTGTTTCGGATCGTGCAATCAGTCATGCAGAGTTGCTCAAGAAGAAAAGGAGCGAGAGCAGGAGCAGGGTTGCCGAGGCTCAAGATTCGACCGGCCAAGCATTGCAGGACGAGTTGAGCCCCCCTTTTTGCCTTGCTGGTGCCGATACTGACGCTTCCGTCAAGGATCACATCCGTACTGACCAAGCTCACCGCACACAAGATCAAGCTCGAAAAGGTGATCAACTCGTTCCATCGTACACTATGCTTTTTACTGAACTCCTGTAGCACGATTTGACAAAAAAGAGAAACTGCACTCTGGGTCTATACGGCCCGTGGGGCGAGTCGTTGCAAGTTTTTATCAGAGTCACGTTTACTTTTCCTCGCGACTATCCAAATGCTCATTTCCCGCATGGCGTGCCCACGGTTGATGTGGAGCGGAACCCTTTGATCCCCGTGCGCAACCGAGCGTTCATGCTTCGGCGACTGCGCATTATTCGAGAGCAACGGCGCCCATGCCTTGAAGCGTGCCTCCGGTTTCTCTTGTTTGGCGATGAAGAGGAGGAACAAGCCGGGCCTGCTCTACACTTGGACTCTGAAAGCTCCTCAGAGGAAGAAAGTACCTCGGTGGGTGGGGATCGGAAGAAGAGGAAGAAAGGGGTACCCGCTATTAGTATGTTGAGGAATCACAAGAACCTGGCGGAGCCTCGGACGTCACAGGGGACGTTTGGACCCAATGGGGAGTTGGTCTGCTTCTTCCGAGCTTCACCGAGGATCGTGAGGAACATGCTCAGAGGTTTGACAAATGGAACTGCTAGTGGATCGGAGGCGACGCCGATGTCGCCAGTCAGTCAACTTGAAGACCTGCCGGCTGCGCAACACTCTTTTTCAGAGCAGGATGCCTCTGTGCCCAGACTGCTAAGATCGCCCTCACTCGTTTCGGATGCGGTATGGAAGCTCGGGTTGGCTGCAAAGGATAGAGGAACGAGGCCCGTAAGCGAGACACGGCGCGATGAGGGGGTGGCAGGCGATATTGTCAGGGTGATGGCGGATATTCTAGCATTTTCTCGCCAGGGGAGGGATTCGGATGCAAGTCGTCCAGCCATGTCCGCGGCGGTATCTACTGCGGGTGGCGATGGTGGAAAGAACTATGCGATCTCGGCCACGAGGAGTACCGTTTTCCTTGTGAGCACGAATGAGACGGCAGGCCCAGACAAGCGGGTGGCCGTTGGGTACAAATATTCCTGTGCCGAGGAGGGGCTGAGAGGGGTGTGTATGAAGAATGCAAAGAACGCGAGAACATGTGGGAGGTACGACCATGAGCGGGTGTTTAAGATGTTGCAAGCACTGTTTGCCGAGAGAAAGGCGGGAAGCGGGTCGGAGAAAGACGAGCGGATCTTTGCATCTGACGCTCTGGCAAAACGGGTGATCATGGGCATGTGAGTTTGGTCGCGCATTGTGGCCCTAGTTGAACGGGACTGAGAATCCGCTGCTTTACAGGTATACAGACTTTGAAAAGAACAAAGATGTCCAGATGCTGGGTATGCTATCCATGCTGGCCCTGCAAACTCGTCACTGCGCACCGGAGTCGATGGCTACTTCTTCTCTGCCGTCTGCCGCCACTGCCACCCCGACACCAACACAGCAACGTTTGGCTTCTCGTCCTGAACTTGGTTTGATTTCCGCCAACATGCTCAGCGTATCCAAATTTGGCCCAGTGGATTACTTCAACCTTACTAGAGCGATAAATAGCGCCGGTGCCCCGCCATCTTCACCTGACTGGCCTCGTTTGCCCATGGCACCGACTTTGTCGCCCCCGCCTCTTGCCAGTGCGACTCGCGTTCCTTGGTCCACTTTATTTGGGACTGGTGTAAGACAGTTTGTGCAGGAGACGTTTAACAAGGAGGGACAGACGGCATCAGCAGCGATCACGTTGGATCCTAGCTTGGTGGCCGAAAGGGCAGAGAGAAAGGCAGCCGGGCGTCCCCTTTCTAGCGGGTCTGGAATAAGCAGCAGATCGTCCGACACCGCCATTTCGTCATTTGCAGAAGCAGCAACAGCCTCCGCACTCAAAGAAGGGGAAGCAGAGAGATCCGGCGTATGCGGTGGCTCAGCCGCAGCCACAAAGTGTCCAGACGGTGCAGCAGCAGACGGTGTCTGGATTGCTTGACGTTCCGCCGCCACCGCCGCTCATGGGATCGGTGTCGACGACGGGGACGAAGTCATCACCGTCGCTCAGGACTCGGAGCGAATCTGTACCTGGGCCGTTAAAGGCCTCTCTGTCTGGGGGTTCGTCAGGGACAGGGGCGAGCATGAAGAGGTCTCCGTTGGTGCCCATCGAGAATCTCGATCTGTCATTGAAAAGGAGGGGTGGGAAAGAGGTAGATAAGGGAAAGAAGAGGGTGATGGTTTACAAGGGGGAAGAAGAGGACAGGTGAGTGAATGGATTAAAGTTGGGTAGAAGATGGGGGTGTTAATGCGGTTTCCAAAAGTCCACCGCCGATGTTCAATCAGCAACTGGTTGATCAGTTCAAGGCGCATGTGCATGCGTATGCGGAGATTCTGCACCGGTGGGAGATGGACCATCAGAGATTGGAGCTGCTCCGGGCCGTCAGCAAGAACATGGCGATGAAGCAAGAAAGTGAAGATTGCAGTATCAGTGAGTTTGACGACAGAGGTTATGTTGGAGATGGTCGTCTGAGTTTAGTTTGTTCAGATGTCGCAAAGGTGTGCACGGTGTGTTTGTCAATAACGAACCAGAGTGGGTGCCCAGTGTGCGGAGGTCATGGGGCATCACTGTGCACTGTGTGCCGGTTGCCAGTCAAGGGTATGATTTTCATTCTCCCTTCGCCGTTGTACTGACTAATGTGGACATGACACAGGTTTATCGCGAACATGCATGTTGTGCTTCCATGTCACACACATGTCATGTCTAAAAAAGATCAATATGCCCATATGTCCTACTGGGTGTGGGTGTATCTGTGATGCACGATCTATAGAGTCAGATACGGCAAGCCTCGTTCCGCCAACAAGGTCAGTTTCGGCGCACCTGCCGCCGTCGACGCGAGCGTCGTCTGTTATGCCGCCTGAGGTGATGGGTGGGTTTGATGTGTTCCACCATCGGTCGCAGCATACGTCGTCGCCGAGTTTATTGCTGTCGTAGCCCTCGCATTGTATGTGTATAATTTTGAAGAAGAAGAGCCAAAATAAGTTACAAGTGGTCGTGTGCCTAAAAGGCGCTTATTTTTCTAGATAAGCATCTAACTAAGGCCGCACAACCTACGCTTCGTATCTCCACTTCCATCACCTGACATTTGCTTATCGCGGGATTTAACTGTCCCACTAGTTCTCATCAGAAGACAGCTCAAGTCGGAATCGTTCTGTTTTAACATATTATTTTGTCGCAAAAGAGTTGTAAAAACATTTGTCAAACTGCTCAGTCAATGCTTAACTCTCTAGTGCATAAAATTCCCTTGTTTTGACCTAGAGTCAGATAAGAGGTAATTTCCACGACAATAGCTTCAAGTCCATTTGGCCCGCTAAGGGTATTCACTGAAGACAAAAATACTCGGACTTGGAAGCGAGTTCGGATGTGGTCGTGTGCCTGTTATCTGGGCCGCAAATGGATGAAACTTCAAATCTTTTATCGCGGCCGCGAGCGACCGGTTGTGTTGCATGTGCATGCGATGGTTGTATATGCCAAAACGAGACAGTGGTCGTGTGCCACTTTGACATATGTGTCGTATCGTACGAGCAGTAATCGGCCCTATGGCGTCAGTGGCGACGCGTTCCACGTGCCTAGTGACAGAGAACGAGCGCCGACAAAGTCATGCGGACGAGCGGCAGCGGACAGAGTCGGGCAGGGTGCGAGCGGGGGAGGGGGGGGGAGGGTCTTATAAAGAGCGGAGGGGTAGTTGGCGGGGCGGTGTTACTGAGTTCTGAGTACGCTTGCCGCTTGCGATACCCTCTGCGCCACCCTGGATTTCCAAATTCCAAACTCAACATCTACCACCACGGCGACCGCGTCAGCGCCCAAACAACCCAGGTCCACCCGCGGTGGGCCTGTGAGCACACGGGGGGTGGTTGGGTTTGGAGTGCTCATCTCATCGCTGCGGATATTTGGATTGTATCTAACCGTTCTCGCACTTTTCGCATTCCTGTTGTTCTACTTGACGGGGACACCATATTCCGTCTCCGTTCCACGCGGACGCCGGCTGAGGAGCTTCACTCACACTCTCCTCTCTAACGCACGCCGCTCTTCCAAACTCAAATTCAGATTCACACGTCCCCGGTTTCGGATGTATTTCTCAAGAAAGCAACTCTTGTTTAAGGGCGGGCCCTTTCGCCCACTCTATCGTGCCTCCTCCAGGGCCTCGCTGGCCGTTGCGAAGTACTGGTCGCACGGGACGAACAAGACCACAGCCTTGATTCGGACCGTCAAGACTCACGGCCACGGGTTCAAAAAGGGCATCAGAAACTACTCTACAGAGGCTCACTCCAATGCAGGCGGTGCAGGCCCAGGCCCAGGGGGTCCCGAATGGGGCCCAGGGTTACCGCTCTATCGTGGGTCTTTTTCGCTTTCGCAGTTAAAAACATCGTCTCTGAATCCTGCTTTGACCCACAGGCAGACTCATCAATGCCTGGACTCACACTCCAACGAAATGGTATCCGCTTCCCATAGCAGTCGGCGCGCTGGTGCTTGTTCTGGTACGGTATCGACAAAAAGGTGAAGGGAGGCGCAGAAAGAGGTGCATCCTGGATGAGAATGGGATCGAGGTCGTCAAACTCAAGGGCCCGTGGCATGTATGTCTGCTTCCTTTTGGTTGACGGCCCCAGTTCAGGGCTGACAACGCTGCGATAACAGGTTCATGTGCTAGGCGCTCTCCCGCTGCGCAACATGTCTCGTTTATGGGGCTATGTAAACTCCCTGGAGCTACCAGTCTGGTTCAGACCTTACGGGTTCAAGTTTTACGCCCACATCTTTGGCTGTAATCTGGACGAGATCGAGCAACAGGATCTAGCGGCGTATCGCAGTCTGGGCGATTTCTTTTACAGAAAATTAAAGCCTGGGGTGAGACCTGTCGGCGATGCTGTCTTGGTAAGTCGAGCGCTGCGTGTGATCTGGATACTGACAAGTGTCGGGAACAGGTCAGTCCAGCGGATGGTACCATTCTCCACCTTGGGACAATCTCAGACCTGCGGGTGGAACAAGTCAAAGGCATCACGTATTCCCTTGATGCCTTCCTTGGTGTTGACAAACCCAACAATGTCAAGGCTGTTGTCGAACACAACCCCGATATGCAGGTGGTCGATGATAAGGAGTTTGCAAACGTGAATGGTATCGAGTATAGCTTGGGACAGCTACTCGGTGGCGGAAACTCTACACCGGATTTAAACAGACGGAACTCTTCACCTGCTTCTTCAACAGAGAGCGGGTCCTCGTTGACTTCTGCTGAAAAGTACGAAGACGAGGGTGATGCATCGGTTGTGGAGCCTGAACGGAGTATGCAAGAGACCATCGCTCATGACGTGTCTGTCTTTAAAAGCATGGGAGGCTCCGCCGTCAAGAGTTCGCTTCCGCTCAGCAGGCCAACGCACGAGCGGAGACACAGCTCGTACCTCAAGAACCTGCGGCCAGGCCATTCTCTTTTCTTTACTGTGATCTACTTGGCGCCGGGCGACTACCACCGATTCCATTCCCCCACCGCGTGGGTGGTTGAGAAGCGCCGCCATTTTGTTGGGGAGCTGTTTAGCGTTTCGCCCTGGATGGCGAAGAGGCTGGAGGGTCTATTTGTCCTGAACGAGCGGGTGGCGCTGCTGGGCAAGTGGAGGTTCGGCTTTTTTGGAATGGTGCCGGTTGGTGCTACGAATGTGGGCAGCATCGTTGTCAACTTTGATCAGGTGGGTTTGTCACTACAGATATATATATGTATATATATACGGAGCTGATCGTGAACAGAACTTGCGTACGAACGTGCGTGGGAGACGGCCTCCTCCTGGGACATATAACGAGGCCGTGTACTCGTCTGCGTCTCCACTGCTGAATGGACAGCCGCTGGTACCAGCGCAGGAGATGGGAGGGTTCAAATTGGGCAGCACGGTTGTGCTTGTGTTTGAGGCGCCTAATGATTTCGAGTTTGCGGTACGGGCAGGGCAAAAGGTCAAGGTTGGGGAGATTATTGGAGACGTTGGCAAGCGAGACTGAACATTCTACATGCATATGTATGGTATTATATCCCAACAATGTGATTCGTGACAGTCGTTTGCGTGACACCGCACCATTTCCTCCAGCCTGGTGCATCCACTCGCACACTTCCTCCCTCTCACACATAGCTTGCCGCGTACTTGAGCGCCCGGCCGACGTAGAACCAGGTCATTCTACGAACCATATTCGTGCTCTGCTTCACCATATCGTACGCCAGTTGACGGAGCGTGAAGCTGAAAAGCGTATATCAGATCAGTAAATAACGGTACGTGGACTCGTTTTTCCAACTGAAAGACGCTGGGACTTACCCTTCCCATCTCGATTGAATTTGCATGTACGCCCCGACTTGCGTCATTGCCCCGTTGTCCTCTTCCACCTCCATCTCCAATTTCACCTCCGCCTTCAATTGCACTTTGGTCCGCTTTGGCGCGGCCTTGCCTCCTCCTCCTCCTCCTCCCGTCGTGGCTCTCGTCGTCTGTGCCGTGTTTGTGTCTGTCTCCCACCCCGTCTCCGTCTCCGCTCTCTTCTCTGTCCCCGTCTGCGTCTCGGCTTGTATCGCTTCCGTCCTGCTGCTCTCCGCCCACTCTGCTGCTGCTGTTCCCACCCCGCTGCCCTCCACTCCTGGCTCTCCCGCTCCCGCTACTGCTCGCGGAGTAGAAGGAGAAGACGAAGAAGAAGAAGTAAGCGGGCCGATACTCGGTTTCACCCACGCGAACACTTTGGCAAGCAGAAAAAAGAGTCGAGAGGAAAAAGCAATGGGGATATCCTTTGGGTCGTTTAATCAGATTTGCCAGACAGCGGCGCTGGTCATTTGTCCGCTGATCGGTTCTGACCAAGGCGTGGAGCCGCTATGCTATAGCAGGAATGTAGACGTCGGCGGGACGTTGATTTTTCAGCCTTGTGAGTCCTTCCCTCTATCCGAGTGGAGTCGGTGCTGGCGTCTTCTTGGCGGTGTAAAAGAAAGAAGAGGAGGATGTCTTTTTTGGTTATTATATGACAAGAGGGGCGCATCTCCTGTCCTGGCCAGCCCCTGACTCTGCTTGTGTTCTGGACTGGTCACGCTTGCTAATTGAGTCTCGTCCACAGCAACATGTTTCGTACACATAGTCGCCATAATAATGACTGCCATTATGATCTACCATATTCGGGTCAAGTATACCGCCGTGGGTCAGTGTCTTTCAAAAAAGTCTCTTGTCCGATCGGCTGATACATTCTCTCTCTAAGGACGGAAAGAAATCGTGACGTTTTTCTGGACATACATGCTCATTGAGCTACTGGCCATGTTTTTAGATTCCGGAGTCATACCTACTGCCAACGTCAGCTATCCCGTCAGTCTCTCCTATGTCGCTCCATACACAATACAGAGACTGACGTATGAGATTTTGCTCAGTGGTTTGCAGCTGTGTACACTGGTTTGGTAGCCGCTGCTTACGCATGTTTGGTCATCAATGGATTCGTCGGGTTCCAGTTTGCAGAAGACGGTACGCCGCTGTCGCTCTGGGTGCGTCCATCCGCATCTCATCCGTTCCTCCGAACGCACGTGCATATGACTCATTACTGGTCCCACTATTCTTAGTTCCTCCGGATCTCCTGTCTGGCCGTTTTTGGGGTCTCCTTCTTTGTCGCCATCGCTACCTTTAAGCGTTTCGCTGGGTTCAGCTATACCAACCCTCTAGGTCTATGGATCATCTACATCCTCTGGCCACTCGTCAGCGTGGTCATTTATATCATCTCCCAGCTCATCCTCGTCTTCAGGACCTTGGATGACCGGTGGCCGATTGGCGATATTGTGTTTGGCACGGTGTTTTTTGCCATTGGACAAGTCTTCTTGTTTGCCTTTAGCGTGACAATATGCAACGCTATCAAGCACTACATTGACGGGCTGTTCTTCTTTACGCTGTGTATCCTCTTGAGCGTCATGATGGTTTACAAGTACTGGGATTCAATTACGGTCCGTTGTCTCCTTTCCACAATTCGAGGTGCTGACAAGAATGTTATTTTATTTTATTTTACTTATTATAGCGAGAAGACTTGGAGTTCTCTGTCGGTTCTAAAGCGACAGTTTGGGAAGTGAAGGATCCATTGCTTACTCCCGGCGGACCTCCAGGTCCGGGTGGGTACGATGACGATGGGAGCGCGTATCACGCGCCTGCGAGCCTCGTTGGTGGGGTGAGCGGCCAGCAGTATTACCAGAAACCTGCAGCAAGGGGGTACCCGCCCATGGCCGACCGGTATTGATACCAAGGAGCGGTTGTTGCCTTTTTCTTTTTCTTTTTCCCTCACCTCCGAGCATAGACTGTTGTGGGCGGTTTTTGAGGTGGTTTCTTATTACTTTTTCTTCTTTTGAAAAGAGAGGACTCGTCGTCGTAGTACGTGATTTGATTGATTGATTGGACTCGGGACTCGTGTTTTGTTTTGTTTTCTCTCTCTTTTTTTTTTCTTTTTTTTTTTGTTATTTTATTGCCGAACGTTGTCTACGGCGTAATGTGGAGCACTGCTATCGCTCGTTGCATCCATTTTCTGTAGAGATAACATAGTATTGGGCTGTATATACAAGGGAAGCGGTGCTCGGTGTGTGTGGCGTGCCACTCATGTGCAAGCAGAATAGAGAAAAAGTGACATGCTGCTTGCCCCGAGCTGCCTTTTCCGCGACTGGTACTCGTTTCTATTATGTTACTCCCTTTAGCACAGTTGGTTACCCACTTACCATCACACGCGGACCCCTAGGGCACCGTTTCCTTCTTCGGTCGTTGTACTTGTGTGGCGTCCCTTCCCCTGCTCAATATATATATACATTCAAAAAAAAAAAAAAAAAAAAAAAAGTGACATGCTCAAGAGGGAACCATGTGGCGTCATCTCCATGAGGAAAAATGATGGTCCTGGTGTGCGCTCCTACCTCGCACGACAAGAACATCGTGCGCCAGAAGTATCACGCAAGCGGTGGAGCTGAAAGGAGGTGGGAGGCTATCGCTTGCTCGTTTGCTACATTCCTGGTTTTGTTTTTTTTTTTTTTTTTTTTTTTTTGTTTTTTTTGGTTGAGACCACTGAGATGGACCCATGAAAACGATAGATTTTGGAAACAAGCATCGCGCGAAGAAGTACTGTGAGCTCGGCAAAGGAGAATGGTTGTTTTTTCGGCTAACGTCCGAGATGGTGAGGTGAGCTTTGTCGCAAGAACAGTGGAAATTATAATTATCGTCTGTTGAAGGTCCGTCCGATCGCGATTGCATTTTTTTGTAGATTCAATGGTAGATTTTTATAAACGGGAAACCTATTGGACCGAGACAGAAATAAATGTATCGGAATTTCACATACTGATGACCTTAGGAAACGTCAATGCCTTCAATATCGGGTTTTTGACACGTCAGACAATAATTTTTCCGTTCTCCATGACTCTTGCTTACTTTAGAAACGATCGGACACCACTTGACACATTGCATTTAGCGGGGTTCAGGTATTTGAAGGTGGACACCGCACGACTCGCGCCGACGACTCGGACTAAGAGCTGGCGACAATGGACTTGCCCGCTTTGCTGCCAGCACCAGTGCAACTAAGCGACCCATTATAGCAGGACTCGAACGTCAACTGGAACATCGAAAGATAGGTAGCCTGGCGGGAAGAACCGGATACCCACTAATTTGTGATCGTGCTCGGTCCTTGGATGCATTGGATTGAACTTTTTTCACTTTAAATAAAGGTTCCGATGTGGTTGACTTGAGGGCATAGTACTCCGAGACCGTGCTGAGAGTGGATATTGATTTCGAAAACGATCGACCGGGTGAAAAGAGACGGTGTGCACGCACCCGAATGACACGACTTTTTGATATAAGCAGCCGAGGTGGGACGAGATCCCAACTTTACGAGGTTAGCACCACGTCAGACTCGCGTCTATTGGAAACCAATTTAGTACTAAAAGCTTGGCCAATGCAATACCGCGGCACGAGTATGTGGCACGTCGCAGGGCGGATAGAGACAAATTCCATTGAGAGGGCGTCATGCTCAAATTAAAATTTGAATGGTATAGGAACTTCGAACGTACAGATATGGTTTCATTGGTTGGTGCTTTTCCTAGTCTACGACTTGTAGCGACTGCAAATGAGCAATCCAAACTTCTGAATCGACGGGGAACTAGGAAAGCACACGATATCGCCGAGGACATAAGAAAGAAACGGTAATCCAGGACGGAAAAGACCCGGTTTGGGTGTAACTTCGCTTCATTATTCCGAACGTTGAGTATGGTGCAGACAATTTTATTATTACTAGTCTACCCGGGTCTAGCTCGAACGGCTATTGAATAAATGCCGAGTCATAATGGCCGGATTGCCAACAGAAGGGGAGAGGGTGAACAGATGAAGGCGATGTTTGGGGACAGCAGATTAGAGGCGATCCATCTATGCACGGTGGCCCGAGGAGACGTGAGAGACGGTATGCCAAAGATGGGCAAAGGCCACCGTGAGTTGCACAGGTAATGGCAACAGCGTGAATCGCGATGAAGGGATGGACGCTGGACGTTGAACTGTCATGCCAGAGTTAGTTTTAACTTGCGAAAATCGGTATCGGATGTTTGTTACCGCAACCAGACGAACCCGGCAGAACCTCAGGTTGGTAGGCGAGCAGCACGAGTTCGAGTGCACTAGAGAATTGACCTCGACTTCAGTAATAATGCGACGCGGAATCCAAGGCGAAAAGTTGGACCACTGCTGTTCAATTATCATCATCCGGCGGACGCGGTACGTTTTCGAAGTATACTTAGTGCCATTGCTGTGACGCGCCAATGCATGATATGCTCCGCGTCGTCCGTTCGGATTGTTCCGTAATCCTGATAGATTATAATAATGTTAGAGACAGAAAGAATGTTTTGCACCGTATATAACTTCGAACAGGACTTAACGGCGAGTACAAGGGAAATCCCTGCCATTCAGATCAGCCGATTATTTGCGGAATGATCCTCGGAGAACGTAGTCGACCCAACGAGCCGTCATTAGCATGCGTTTGTTCATCGACAACTAATGAGCAGTAGATCCACTGCAAGAGAGCAATCCGGACTGGGAGTCAAGGCCGGATAACGACGAGTTTAACGCAAGTCCAGCGCACAGCAACAAGACCAGGTGCCGTCAACAACATGAATCGCATAGTCTTACTATTAAGCGAGCCAGCAGATGGTATTGTACACGTGGGTCCGTCCCGCACATGGCGTCGGAGCGGATGTTTCGACCATTCATTCCTTTCCGGAGAAAGCCTGGGTATTTATGGTGTCCGCGTAGCACCGTCGTCGCCAGCTTTGGGCTAGTAAAGGAAACCGAAGGGATAAGCCGTGGAGAGAACGTAGTCCAGAAAGGATTCAATGGTGTGCGGATGGGTCGGACCGGGCCTCAACTGATGTCGCTGAGCAAAGGGCCAGGGAGAACTGCGTGCAGAACTCAGTGACCCACTCTCGCTTGAACTCAGTTCCGACCGTGTCCGGATGGCACAGAGAATTTGCAGGGCGGAGCATGAGCTAGACCCGGACGAATGGTGTGTCTACGCCATTGATGAGGTTCATATCTTCGTATGGGCCATGCAATCTCGCCCTCCAGGAATGCTGAACCATGAGAAGAAAGGCATTGGCCAACATATGCATGAGATTAGTGTGCCATCAGCATCACCAAAAACAATCACGTGCGAAACTAAGGCTCTGTTCCTGTAGTGATGGAAAAACACTCGCCTTATGGTTATCAAGTCAGTGAAATTTGATGGATATGCTAAAGTCGCCTTGATTTTGGAGTATGGCCGCAAACGGGGTTACGACGTGGTAACCCCACACAGCCTGCGACCAAGCCGGCGCTGCATTGACGGACAGTATTATCTTATTTTCGGTTGCTGTGACCTAGGTTATGTGGTTAGAAACTGTGTTTGATTTATGCGTCATACCTAACATCTGTAGTACTTGATGATGCTAGCATGAAACAACAAGCTAAAAAATGCTGGAACAATTTCGTACGCTAACGGATATCCGGCTGCGTGCGGCATGGCGCCACGAGATCGATTGGCGGCATAGAATGTTGATTGCAAAGGAACGACCCTGTCTGGTACGTTAGGAAACATTACGAGCCACCCACATAGACACCATCAAGGTGAAATATCAGGTGTGGATTGGAAGTGGCGGCATAACAAATGTATTTTTCCTGAAAATTTCCGTCCCCGTCGGTGAAATATATTTGTACTAGGATGAACCCGCCCTTGCTGCGGGCACTTGCAGCAAACTCGAGCCAGGAACTCCAAATGACTTCTGTCTAGGCTGCCGTCAAAAGCGGTGTGTCACAGCGTAGCACTGGATTCAAATCCTATACATCAATCGGCGGCAACGAGTTCCGACCGCGGACGCCGTAGCGAAAAAAACTGTCTTGTGGTAGGAATCTCAGGTTTGTAGCATTTCTGGTGTCAGAGGACAATGGTTAGTTACTTCGGCTTAGGCCGTATACGCGAACGCTCACCCTTCGTGCACAACCTCCCATGTCAAGCAACCCCTAACATGCCGGCGACCGCGCACCAATTCCACCATGCTCCCCGTTACATTCTTCAACGGCGTGCAAAATCAAAATTTTAAATACGACAAGTCCGGATGGGCGCAAAAATGTACAAATGCCTCCAAATGCGTAAGTAATGCAGGGTGCATCGTTAGGATTAAACTGTATTGGCTCAAACCTTTTGTTAAGTGTGAACTAACAACGTGAGTATGTAGTTTCCAGAAACGTAGCCTCGTTACGTGTTCATTGGTTTAACCTGAAAGGAATAACCCTCTGTTTTGCTTTCTTGATCATTGAAATTTGGTCGCTATGTTTCACGATTGAAAAACAAATCAAACCTGATTGTATTGTGATTTGGAGGCATAACGAAATAAAAACCTATTGGCCAAGGTTTACATTCAACAACTGTATATAGTCATATTACTCAACACAGCGGCCTTGCAACTCAGAAGCGACGCGCAACGCTATCCTGTTGCGATGCTGATAGAAGATGTCACGTCGAGACCAAAGAACACCGACGACGGCGCTTCTGAAGAATCAGTTGGAGAGGAGGGAGGGCGAGCATTCGTCGTTCGAGACCCCCTGCTGAGAAGAGAGAAATGAAGGAACGATGCCCACACCTGCGGTCGTAGCGTGATGACACCAAGCCGTAGCAACGATCTCGTGCATCCTGCGACCCACCTATCCTACAGACGATTTGCTACGTAGCGTTGATAGACCTAACGTCAGCTATGGAGCATGAATCAAATTGCGCTATTGGCGCTCGATCGCCCAGCGCCTCGGAATGCCCGTTGACATCTGATGACGTGGAGCACTCTTCATAGCTCCAGAGACCCATGAACCTGACACTGCAAGTCTGTTATTAGTGTTACTTACTCACCCAAGCCTTCTATATGTCAAGTGGTACTACGGTCCGCTCAGTATCAGCGAGGTGAGAGCATAAAATGTAGTGCCTCATGCTCAGGAACGACGGTGGATGCCCTACGCTCGCGTAGCGCAACCCATCCCCATCAGAATTCGTTTGAATTTCCCATATTATGTATTAGCACTCTTGCCCCGAGTCGCTTCCCTACCATAAAGGGAGGTGCCCTGAAAGTGACGCGCTGGCCTATAGCTCAGCCGAATTTTTATCCCGAAGGAGAAGATGCCGGCGGCGTGAACCTGCAGGAAAACCGGCCATTCGGGAGCTGAGTTACCATTAGCCATAAACCAAAGGAATTCGTAATTCAGGCGCCTCTTGCACCTTTTGCCCTTGCGCATCTGAACAAGATGCGATGCTTGAGCTTCCGTATAAAGGCTATGCATTACATTTGTTGAAATATCCGTCAGGCGTCGCAGCGCTGATTTGATACGTGTACGGCACGAGACCGCGGGCCAAAAGGTCTACTCATTAGTCACTTCATGCGATGTCGACGTACAGGGAGAGACGGCTTCCCGGCGTTCGCTACTGCCAGACAAGATCAACCAATTAGATTGATCACGATATTCTTCGGTATGCGTGTGTCAGTTGTCAGTTGCCTTGTTCGTTATTTTTAAGCATTCGCTCTCTATTGAATTCGCAGTAACACCTTCTCCAGAAACGTCTCGCAACCACGTCGTCGTTGCAGAATGCTGTAGAATGCCCCATTTACGCCCTTTGGGCGATGGACACGCACCTCTATTGATGTCCCGCCAAGTACGCGGACGCGGCATCTATCCCTATCATTTATCATTCGGCTGGAAACTCGCACAATAGCTAAAGGCCCGATCGAACAAAATCTCAAGCGCTGTACCGTTGTCCCGTCAACCCTTCCCAAGAACGCCTGTAGGCAGGCAATTTTCACGTTCATGAGATCTTGAGTCTAGTTCAGAACGGATAGTCGGGGTAAGCGTGGTGGTGGCTTTGATGAAAGAACAGTGGCTGATTTGAATCACCCTCTTTTTCACCGCCGCATCAGTGTGTCACACGATGAGAATGGACAGCACGGCCCAGAGAGGCTATCCATGTTAATCATATCGATGTACCGTTATACGGTTCCCAACATACCATATCCAGCTGCGGAGGGCCATTGTAACTGCTCCTAATGCCCAATCCGGCGGCGTTCGTCGCCTAATTGAGTGAACACCAGAGTGTGAATTTTTTCGTGATTACAGAGATCCCTCACTGCGTCAATCTTATCGCCCACCCAATCTAGCTGACAGCGTCCACGGGGTCAAAAGGCTAAATCTTCCCTCCTCAATTTGATGCAGATATTCCCCGATTGGGTAACTCCAATGTCGGTTGAATGGCTTGGTTCGCAATTTCGCATTATTTTCGTAATGCCTAATATGGTATCCGTTCATTGTTAAGATTTGGCTACAGATTTTGGGATCTCCGTGGCCCTGAAAGTTGGCGGTGGCGGTGGAGAGAAGGGGGAAGAGGGCAAATGCTCCTTTACGCGGTATCTCCCTCGCAGGTACAGTTTAATTGATTTAGTATGCATTTCCTTTCGGAGCCTTCATTATTCACTTGCCTTCGCTACCTTTCCCAAGGCGCAGACGGATCGCAACGGGGCCTACGTCTATTTTGTCATCGAGTTTCGGCGTATCCATACCTTGCATACGATGATCCCCATGGTGTTGGCGCAGAACAAGATACGTGATGTTATGGAATGCCTACGTGGTGAATCATATGAGCTTGAGGCTGACTTATTGGAAATCGGAATGGATGTTTTATGCAGGGAAACGGGGCTTGTGTGTGTGTGTGTACGTCCTGCCGTACTAGCGGCGCCGGGGATACTGTTGTCCTATTCCCAAGAGTCCCCAATGACCCTTTGAGTTGCTCGTAGCAGATAATTATGTAGAGCTTATCATTACTGTAGTACGTTTGACAGCCGTGTAATCAGTCTCTTGAATTGGATTCTTGGTGTAGTCAGGGTGCGATGCGGGATAAAGGTTTTGAATGTGGCCATAAGGTCCGTTCCATTCATCGCGGGCTGCTTTAGCAATCCAATGCTCCTTTTGCGGCACGCATTATTTACGGCGAAGGCGATGCCGTTGTCTGGTGAAATCAAATCGGATAATAGCAGGATAGCACATTGGATGAACAAAGCTCCCCTCGTGATTTGCAAACCGAGTGTCGCAAGCAATTCATTCACGTGCGAGCATGAGCGCAGTTTGGAATTGGAACAGTCCAAGATTGGCGTGCCTGCTCCTTAGCCAGTGGTTTTTGGCAACTGAGACGACATGCATGTAAGCGTGATGTATTTGCCGCTGCACTTGGGGCTCCACGGTCTATCTGGGTAAATTAGCTTTGCAGACATCAGTCATGAATGTAACGGGAATGGTCAACATTAGAGGGCTGATACAATCAAATTTATCATTCTTTCTAGTTTGCCCTGTAAATGGGAAGCGACAAGCAGAAGAAAGTGTAAAAAGAATGATTAAGATGCAACGGCCGCATAAGGATGTATGCAGCCGGTTACGTCTGCCTGGAAAGAAAGTCAAAAGGGGAGCTCACTTGTCTTGTCTCATCTGACTCTACATTAGCCCTATAGCACGTGTTTAGCTAGTCGGTAACGTGAGTGACGGACGGAGTTGGTGAAAAATCAAGAGATGTCACGCTAATTTACAAATGGTAGTCGGGTTCGACGGGTTAGACGAAGGGCGGAGAGATTTGGGACGATCAAAGATAGATCCATCCGATATGTGGCATTGAGACAGGTAGGGGTGAGGAATGAATACTCCAGAGAAGACATCATATCAGCAGCGGCAAGTGAAACGGCGCCACTGGATATATGGCAGAAAGCCCTGGGGAGAAGACGAAGAGGGGACACATGGCACGCTGATGAGGATTACGGCGACGGAAAAGAGAGACGGTTCGGAGGAGGAAATGGTCAAGAAATGGGACCGAACCAGACCAGACGTCACGTGCCACTGCCATGTAAGGAAAGGAAGGGAGGTAAGGCTATGGGGAATCCCTGGGGAATCCCCCAGGAGAGGACGGCAGGGGTGTGCCGTGGGCCGGATAAGGCAAGGACCACGGGCGGACGAAAGGTGCAAAAGCGAGAAAACGAACAAGATCAGCGCAAAAGCGAGCGGGCGCTGTGTTGTTGGCCAGTTCCACCTCGTTCCAACCCTTGGCTGCTCCCCTGATGCGGAAAGCCCAGCCACGTCCTTTTCCTCCTCCGAGTCCGTCACTCATATTCCGTTTTAAATATCTAATGGCCCCTCCTCCCTCCCGCCGCCATGCCCTTTTATACGCCGCCTGCTCACCCCCCGTCGTCCTGCACAATGGACTCCGCCTTGCCTTCATGGTCGCTCTGGCGACACGGCGCGCCCCTTACTCCCCCAATGTCTGCCACTTTTCAAAAGCCGCGTCTCACTTTGCCTCCCATCTCACAGTTGGCTCCATGTATGCGCGTCTTTTTCTTTTCTTCCGCGTCGCGTCTCATTTGCTTTTCTCCAGTGACCCCGCCTGCAGACTCTTCTCCACTTCGCCTTCCATCCGTATCTCCCGTCGACGATATGTCAGACGTCTCCTACAGCGACGAGTCCGAACTGTGCCTCCCAGATGTCACTGAATCCGCCGCTCCCGCTTCCCTTGTCGACTGGATAGACGCCTCGCGCACACGCTCATCCCAGTTCATCGCCGAAAAGACGTGCGAGATGATTTGTTACCTGTGGTTCGCGCCACCGCCAACCGAGCAGGCATATCCCTCGCCGTCAAATTCTCCTCACTTCATTTCGCGTTCAACTCCTCCCTCACCCCTACAGTTGGCAGTCACGCCGACCTTTGCTCAGTTCATGAGAAAACTTCTCGAGACAACTCAAGTGTCGCAGTCAGTGATCGTGTTGTCTCTGCATTACATCTACAATCTGCGTGGAAAAAACCGTTTTACTCCTGCTCAGCCTGGGAGCGAGTTTCGGATAGCTGTCGCCGGTCTCATGATGGCAAACAAGTTTCTGGATGAGTAAGTGCAAAAAAAAAAAAAAAGGTTCATATATGCGCATTCTGACGCATCTCTAGCAACACTTACACGAACAAGACATGGTCGGAAGTGTCTGGCATCGACTTGAGCGAGATCAACAAGATGGAACGCGAGTTTCTCCTGGGCGTCGATTTTAATCTCTACGTCGATAAGCCAACTTATGAATCGTGGCTTAACCTGCTCAAGGGACTCGTTATGACCAAGGAACGAGATAGTCGGCAATACCGCAAATCTCGTGTGCGGTCTTCAAGAAATTCGCATATTACATCTTCCGCTCACCCTGCTACACGGCATTATTCATCACGGATGCGCGTTCCATCGTACCGAGCACGGTCCACGTCTCCGACAAGGCCAAGCACGCAACAACCTTGCTATATGCCGATGCCCACATATACTCAGCTCCCATCGCCAACGCCACGATCGGGGTCAAAACGAACGGCAGAGGCTGCGTTCTCGCCAACGTCTGCATCACATTCTCATGTCCCATCAAAGAGACCGTTGTCAATGGCGTTGCAGATACCGCCATCGTGCGATGTTGCAGGGCCACAATCCCACTCGCCACTAGAAAGCTTACAATCATTTGCCGAGATGTCCATTGACTCGCCCGTTCACGCGTCGCGTAATACGCGTAGCAGGAGGGAAAAATTGGTGTCAGAACCCCGGGACAGTGTTCCCGAGACTCTGATCACTTCTTACACTGTGGAAGATGGCAGACGTGCTCCCCCACCGCAGGTAGGTTATATCCTAAAAAATTAGCTTACATTTGGGTTAATTTGTCCCTAGAATCTTTACTTCTACACTTTGGCGTGTTCTCCGATGGAACATGAAGACGAAGCGCGGCGGCGAAAAGCTCGACTTCGGTATCACCAGCCGCCTTCCGCGGACCACCTGGCTCCATCGTCAATGCACTCCGCTTCGTCTGCTTCCTCGTCTTCTTGCTGTTATCATCCGCATTCCCTCCCTCGCCTACAGACGCAATACGCTTACCAGCACTTCCAGCCTGTGCGCGTGCCCGTTCCAGTTGTCCAGTCAGCTTCCACTAGTCCTCATGAAATGCATGTCAATTTCACGTCAAGAAATTATGGTCAAGCTACTCTTCCCCATTTCAATGACACAACGTGGACAAGACCTCCCGCATCGGCATCGTATGAGTCATATGCTCATCACGCTCAGGCTTTGCAAAGCCGCAAGGTGACATCGACGGGAGACAGCCCAGTCCCATCTGCCCCCTTCGCGAATGCTGGCCCTCCCGGTGTTCAGTTTTACCCGACACCTCTTCACAAATCATACTCAATATACCCGTCGATTAATTTGTCGAGGTCGGCATCCCGACGTCGTCCAAATTAAAGTATATTGGTGTTTCTGCTTGATAGCTAAGCTAATTAATATTGGAACCCCACTGTCTTCCTCCTTATTCCGGCGATACTTTTCTCATCATTCCACCCGTCTCAGCACTTAATTATCATTGCACTCCATTCACGCACTGCTTGGTCCATTGACATCATTTTCCATTTCGTACAATCAATACAGCATGATACAATACAATGCATGGGATTTTTCACGCATACACACCTATATTCGTATACGCTTAAATAACACGGATACACTGCGGTCTTAAAGTCGCGGTAGTTTACTTAACATCACGCAACCTCTGCATATTCTGATTTTGAAATCACAACGGCTTGCTATGGATATCAATTGAACCAAACCGAATTTGATCGCACCGATTCTTACAAAGGCGCCAACTTCCTTTTGGGCATGCGGCTGCGCCGCGCTGTAAAGAGTGATGGAGGCTGCGGTATTGATGGCATATGTGCCATATATTTATATCCGGCCTTGACAGTGCCACCAAACAATGTCGCAGGTGGGCCATGCTGTGGTACGCGGTCGTTGCCGGTATATCGGTTACATCCTGCACGTGCGCAGCAGTCAACCTGGGCTGTCAGACAGACAGGTCATTGTTGTTGTTGTTGTTTTTTTTGTTTTTTTTGTTTTTCCTTTTAGTAAATAAAAAAACCCTTTTGTGCGATTGATATTAAATTTCCTGTGTATGTATATATATATAGATAAGCAAATATATATATATCAAAGTGGCAGAAGGGTCGTCTGCCGTACCATCGAAGCCCGTGGGTATGGGCCACGTTATGGCCAACGCTGGCGGGATAGCGGAGGCAGTGGCGAGTGAGTCAGTCAGTGGCACATAAAGCTGTAACCGACCGGCCATGAGCGGTGTCCGTTGGGGTCCGCCGTACGTGATTTATGTGGTGGCTCGCCCACAACAACATCCTGAATGGATGGATCGTCTTCGTCCGCTCTTGGCAAAAGGGAGGCTCACCCTGCGACTGCACAAAAAGATGTAACGTTGTGTTCCATGTGATTTTATGAATGAAAGCTTCAGGTAAACATGAGCCTAACCACAAAGTAGGATAGGTGGCAACCGTCAGACTCTCGCGTGCCACTGGCACTTTACTTACACATTACCATTTATAATTTTTTTTTCTTTCTCTTTTTCAATTGATCGCGTGAGTGTATGTATAGCCCAGTCGTTGATTTTTTCTGGCCCTATCCGGTCCTTGCATGGTCCGGAAGGTTTACATAATGCCGGGTGGTCGCACATATCAGTTGGTGGCGCAGTTAGACGGACGGGTAGCAGAGTGAGTGAACGTGTGATGGCCTGTCATTGAATTAGTACGAGAGCGGGGGCAATTAGTTCTGGAACTGTACTAATCTGATGATGAGTCGATGCTGTCAAGTGAGGGATAGATGAGTTGTAACGGCTTACCTTACATATGGGTGTACAGCGGTCTTTTGGAGCATGTTAAGGTATCGTATGGATGAGGCGTATTGTTTTTCCTCAGGTTCTTCGGCAGTGAGATAAACACGCTGACACCTAGTATGAAACCGCGTGAGCCCGCATACGCTAGTGCGGTGACGCCGTGGGTGGTGGATAGGCGGCCTTATTGGATTCGAGAGGGCCAACGCAACATCCCTGGGAACCGGGACACCCATGCCTATAGTTACCTAGAGGTGCTTGGGGCGGGGCGTAAGACCGGTGTTTGGACATATGACCATCGAGCCTGCGTCCCAAGGACTGAATAAGTCGCGAGTATCAGTGATTAGGCCGCCATACTTGTTACACGCTAGTCATCATTGCATTGTGTGGATGCCTCCGTGACAGACGGGACCAAAGCGAAGGCTTGATATAGTAATCTGAATGGAGTAAGACGGATTGCGGAGAAATGTGATTAAAAGCGGTGATTCGGTCAGGCTGGCCAAAGCCTGAGCTGTGGGCGTCTAGGCGTGCGTATGCCTATCCGATTCTAGTAGATGACGTCTATTTGCCGCGACGATAATGGCCGTAGAGGGCCGTGCCCGTCAATGCCCGACCGGAGCCTGAGCGGCCCAAACGCTCAATTGTACAATGCTGAGACTTACTCTGTGCCACCCATAAGAGTGCTATACGTAAACTGTTCCCTCCCCCCCTCGTCCATACATATTCACTTGGCCAATAGTCTGGTTCGTTTTCGATTAGCTTGCCGACCTGTCAGAGGTATCCCGTGACACGGCACAACTGCGCATGGGATATTTGCAGAGGTAGGCCCGTTCCTCCAGGCCTTTCCCGCCCTTTATCTCCTGAATCGGAAACGGTGCGGCGCGGAGCGGAGACGTTATTTGAACGGCCAAGCCTTCAATCTCACTGATTTGGTAAATGTTCTATGATTGTTGCAGAATGGAAGGGATGGCTTGAGCTATCATTGTCATGCTGCATTTGACATTTACAGCTGAAAGATCAGACGAAAGGATAATAGCTACGGAATGACTTGATTTTTTTTTAAAAAGCCGATTGTGTTCGGAGCTAAGGACGACATGCTCCTCGCAAAGGAATGCCTAGGCGAAACCGCAGAGGGGTCATTGGTGCTGATAAGATGTTCCGAGGCTAGTGAATGTAATAGCCAACACTTTGATGGAAAATTTCCGTGCGCGCTGGCCCCGACTGAGGGTGGATACCTTGTTTAGGTATGTGATTCTTTAACCACTGAACGTGAACAATGGGAATCAGAACAATTTGAGACCTGTGCGGGCGCAACCTTCTGCCTAATGGTCCAACGGTCCTTAATTGACTGTCTTTGGGCCACTCTGGTTGTGCGTGGTCACGGTACAACGTGTATCAAGAGTAACGTCATTCACGTAGAACAAATCTAGGCTAGGGTGCGATGCTGTTACGGTATGTAATATGATTCATTGTGACCAAGTTCAGTTTGACCTGGCTCGTGAAGGCAACCGTCCGCACATATAGGGTAGGAGAAGTGATTGAAAGTTCTTAAACGTTCCAATCTTTGATCGCTTGAAAAGCGTGATGACGATACTGGGATCCGATCGTTTGTTCCTCGAGGGCCTTCGGGTGCCTAGGTTGCGAGTGGGGCATTGATTGAACTTTGTATGACGCACACCGAGTGCACAACATGAACGCTTCCTTACCGTAATCCAAACCGCGAGATCAATCATCTCTGATAAGTTCACCCAACCGAAGCCTGAACTAAGGACAAAACGTGCAAACCTCAGACGGACCACGCTGCAGGCGATTTTGAACCCATACAGAGCGTTTGCGGCTCAGTCCACCATCATATCGTGATGTCACCGGCTTTTAATTGTCTCGATGCGTCGATAATGCCTAATGATGGAAATTTTCTTTGACACGATAGGTCGTTCCAAATGCACCGAATGAAGCTCCATTAGGTATTCTGTACAACCTCGTTTCGGGATGAAAAGGATTTGCATTTTAAAATCTCACGATTACATGGAGCGGTATAATGAGTCCATCACGTTCCGAACACGTCGAGACTGGCAGAAGCGAAGCTCGGCTTCCTGACACAGACGGCCAATGTGACACGCTCTCCTCGCCCTTGATTGCGGTAACCATAAACCAAAAACGGGGGTAGTAAGAAATTGAAGACAAAGGCGGTGAAATGGAGATCAGCGAAGATTATAATTGTAGGGGCCCTACGAGTCACAAATTCGGATAGATGAGGCGATTGGCAAACATGACCACGTGGCGAGTTTATTGAGGGCAAGGTGTTGGCAGATCGAGGCGTGGCAGGAAAAATAGACTGAACGTTTCCCAGACTTATTTCGTCAAGTCTGCCAGGCTGTCTGATCCCGGAGCAATTCCGGGTTCTGTTCCGGTAGCTAATCGAACCTGCTCTGCTTGGAGTTGAGCAATGGCCGTGTCGGCGAATGCCTAAAACATAATAGCGTGATGTCACCGTTGGCATGTGGAAATTTGTTTTCGTTCTCACCTTGGTGAAAAAGTAACCGGAAAGTATCCCAGTAACTGTTCAAACACCGACACGTCAGTCAAACATATGGGCGTCCTGGGTGAGCTATGCTATTGAGGTTAATGCTCACGAACGCCACAAAAGATGGTGGTATTCCTCTTGAATCGCATGAAACGTGACCCTATGATGGCTGATAGAACGAGAACACAATGTATGAGCGGATTCCGATCGGAGAAATGCATTACTCGCCTGATGCTAATCCGGATGTCAATCCTGCGAAAACACCCTCCTTTCTGGCTTCCTGCAATAGGTAAGGTTACTGATATGCGCATGATACAGTGACTCACGACTATAACGCGTTTTTCTGCATCAGGTGGCAGCTGTCTTTGCCTTGTCGCAGCCTGGTTCATGATGGCAGTGCACTTGGGTTCGCACGTGCTCATCGCGTCGTGACGGAGGCGCGTCACGGGCCTTTTCATCTCCGTGGCCCATTCCAGCCAGTGACTATATGCGCCTAGGCAATGGCAAGCGCGGCGAATAGAAAGGCTCCTCCTGACCTTCGGAATATCCATGGCTCTATTTTAGGTGCGGTATATTGATTCCAGCGGTTCGTACGCTCTGACTCTCCTTGCACAGACCTTCTCATCAGAATCAAGCCGTGTCTTGATGACACAAACTTGCCGAACCGCCCATCTCTGATGCAGGATCTTCATCAGGTGGCGACGCTCGCGGAAGCCTTTTCAGAGCAAAAGCCGAGGT
Source organism: Amanita pallidorosea (assembly GCA_023014475.1). NCBI lineage: Eukaryota > Fungi > Basidiomycota > Agaricomycetes > Agaricales > Amanitaceae > Amanita > Amanita pallidorosea. The sequence goes on along the minus strand of JAEBUS010000031.1, from coordinate 67,558 downwards.
CGAACAAAGCCTGGGCGGAGTTCGCAGACTCATTGGACCAAGAAGGTTGGTTCTTTGTTCCCATCTAGAATCATCTTATGTTGTGATTTCCAAAGGTGTCAGTCTCTGGAATACATCTAGTTTAATTTCCAAAACGGTAGATGATGATTCTCCGACCCTCGTAGCTGCGCGTGAGTTCTTAGTGTTGCATAATACCTTTTCTGGTAAGGTCATCAATCCGACGTTCGTGTTTGAATAGTAAGACTCGCGGGCTTCCGTCTCGTTGAGGCTGGTTTAGATTCAAAGCCGGGGATAGAAGGTCTGTGTTCAGTCGTGTGTTTGGCTCCCGCGCCTGCAATATACTGAGTCATATCGCCATCTTTGTGTTATGGCATTACTAGCATTGTGTCATGTTCTCCAAATGGCAAGCAAAACCGGGGCTATCCTATCAGGTAAGTTTGCATCGTCTAACCGCCGCTGGTTACGAACGCTGAGTTTCAACTTTGTCCACCCTTCCTCCACGAAACCATCAGAAATTGGAAGGAAAGATGCGGCGGGCAGTGTACTGACAAGTGCAGCCAAGGTATTTCTCTCGCTATGGATCAATTACCGTTCATCTCCTACATGATTCATCGCCCATAGTTTGAGGAATCACTAAGGAACGCGGCGGATCCAACTAGTCCTGCCATAGCATGTGTTACAGTTCAATATCTTATGAGCAGGATGGAAGCGGTACGTGTCGACCGTAATGCTCTCATGCCAACCGACACATTCCCACAGTCCTGGAAAGAGAGCAATTATACCGTGGCAGAATTTATGTCACGGAAAATATTAGGTATGGAAACATCAGATTCACACTCAGACAAAGATTAATTACGTGATCCAGGCGATGAACAACGTCTTGCGCTTATCACGCGTCAACTCGTGAGTACAGTCATGCGAACACATGAAAAATGTGCTCATGAAAATCATGAGCTAGAAAGAACTTCTTGTCAACAAATTTCTTCAGATTGGAAGATCTATACTCAAGGGACCACTACCCCAAGAAGGAAGGAAGATAGAAGATGCTATAATGTGGTTGCAAAGAGCTGTCACTGTGTTTGATCAGCTTGACGCCGCGGCATTCGGTATCTCGGAACTCAAGGTGGGCCGAGAATGTCATCTCATTATTCAGCCTGATATCATCCAGGTCGGAGTGTTGCGAACCCTCGGTTCGTAAATTGACAGGATTATCCAATGCACTCAGATGCGACTACTGATTTTTTAAGCTATGGCATACTTTCAATCGGGCTCATATGATCGTGCCGAAGCTGCGCTCGAGGAGCTCCTGCCTGCCATAGGGTCCAAATCGGATCAAGTAAGTAGGTTATGCAGCCCCTGTCCAGAAACATGCTAGAAGTTTTTTTTAACCGATTGACGTTAATAGGAAGGTTCCGAGTATCAAGAGCTCCGCTGGCTGAGGTTACACATCCTAAAACGGAGAAAAGCAGCTGAGCCAGTTATCCTTGACGGTCGGTACTTTTCATCTTCAATTTGTCATTCAACCCTTCGCCTACACAGCGTTCAAATGCATCATTGATCACATGGATCTGTCGGAAACGAATGTCGCAGAGTCAGTCCCTGCTTTCGTTTCCCTGGATTTGAAATTTACACACTATCTTTGAAGCGTATTACAAGATCTAAGAACGCTCAGTCACCAACGGTATGTCCCTTGAAATCCCAATGTAGCACTACAGAAACCTGTGCTATCTAGCACTCTTGTAATCGCTGTCAATCAGTACTATCTCGAAAAGGCCCTTCGGATGAGCGGTCCGGATACCGCTTGTATCAACGACTTACTCTTATCTCTAATTTTTCAAGCTGCAAAGGACGATGATCACACTAGAGCGGTCAAGGTGTTGGATACGGGCTTTGCCGGTATGTGGAACCTCCACCTAGATATGAGCTGCTTAGCTGTTCGTAGCCGTGTGCCAAGCCCACGTAGAGCTTGCAAGCGTGCCAGCTACAGCGTGTTTGACGGTAGGTATCTGGTATGGATACATCGTGTAATGCTGCATGTTACACGCAAGCTCCTGTGGCAGTATGGGGAACGACATTTCAACGCAAAGCGATATTCTGAAGCGGCAGACTGGTTTATGTTAGGGAGTCATCAATTGTTCAAACCGAGCTGTCCTACCAGCACTGACAAGTGCTATCGAAAGGCTGCGCTGTGTTTCATTGAGCAGCAGGAATTTGCGCGTGCTGCAACTGTCATGCGCCGGTGTACCTCTGATGATGCTCCGACGCATTATGTCCTGTTCCTCATCGCTGTTCATCAAGGTATGTTTCACTTGTACATGTGGTGACGATTCTCCATGAATGCAATCTCCGGTAGGTCTAGAACCTGAAGGTCTGTGCATCAGCGATTTCATCCTGGCAAAGCTGATTAAGATGCCACAGCGATCAAGGCACTGCACAATATGCGCGTTGCACCTGGGTTTGACCGGAAGATGCTGTTGTTAGCCACGCAGATTTCACATCAACTAGAACTAAAAGGAGTTCTGTTGTCAGTTCTAGAAGCATTGCTTGCGACGCTCATGACCGGATGTGGACCAGCTGATCAGACTGTCGTAGAGGCTATGACTCTAATTCGGTGTATCATAAGGCTGGTACTAAAACTCACGTCTGACCCAACGACAAACCAGTACGATTTTGGCTTCATATTTTGATATTAATCTCATATCATTGTTTAACTTGTTTCTCGGCAGACGTGCGCTGGTAGACATTGTGGTCAAGCATTTTCGTACCGGTAAGGCTGATCATCGGGCGTGTTTTCAATATGCCAGAGAATTGACGAAAGCAGCTAGAGCGCTCACGAAGACCGCATGTGAACAGAAAGTTTTTGCCTTGATCAGCAAAGATATCTCATGGTTGTGGAGAACTGCTTACAACTGCGCCGTCCAAGGGTGCTCAGAATGGAAAAAATGCGAGGATCAGATATCCGAATTATTTGGAATAGCAAAAAGCGTGAGTGCTTCATGAGCAGAGGAAATTTCCGCAATGCGATACCATAGTAGCTTTTGGAAGCATGTTGTGAAGCATCGCCTGTAGATCTTGATGAGGAAGCGTATGTGCACCTCATCAACGCATCATTTTCGTCTGTATCTGGTCAAGGTAATTTATCAACGCGCGTTCCTTGCCAAACCGACTCACTCTTGATACGTCGAGCTTTTCTTGCTCGTGAGGCATCCGGGGATGGATCTGGAAATGTATGTCACCCACGCCATTTGAGCTGCGTTCCATGCTTTGAGTTTATAGGACGATCAACTACGGAGGGTCGCCGTGGAAATCAATTCTTGCAAGAAGGGTATCGTTGATATTCTCAACCAACGCAAAGTCCAGGACGAGGTTAACATCGTTCGAGCTCAATACTTCATTCACACTCTGCGTGTGTTTGAAGCCGAACTTTTGGCAAGATTGAAGCAGTGGGACACTTTAGAAACTATTATCGGGGTGTGATTATTTCTGCAGACTGCATCGGCCGCAAAACTTATCGTATATGTCAGGAAGTCGTCACGTCGGGCCCGTTGGCGATAGGAACGTATGAGGCTATAGCGGATATCCTAGTTCGTGATACCACGTTCTTATTCTGTAATGCCCGATTGACCGGCATACCTGTCAGTGGGCGGATAAGGAATGTCCTATCAACGGTATGTTAGACAAGTACTCCAAAATAAGAACTGACATCCCCGTTCTACCCTTGATTCTCACTTGATGGGAAAACAGTCCTTTACGGTAGTTTAGAGGTAATCTTGCACCATTCGGTTGGATCAAATCAACATCTGTTGACAGGCAATACTTCGCGCAAGTTTGGACCATGGGTCCCTTTCCGTCGAACGCTTCTCTCGGTGGTTGCGCGCTATATGTACCATTCTCTTGGCACGCAACGCGGCAGCCGATCGGCTCAAAGCCATAGGCTATATCGAACAAGCAGCCACCGTTATGGAGAGTAGCAGTGACAGCGAAGAGGTTTGAAGTTTTCTTAAGCTCTACATAATCGTTTCGCAAAGTTCTCACTACTTCTCGTTTCGAAATCGTAATAGCCGTACCCCACGGACGAGCGGCAGTGGTTATTGGGAACATCGTACAACACGGCCGTTGAATGCTTACAGTCGGTCGTTCTAATCAGCAATTGTGGGATAGCTAAACCCCAACCTTTGAACCCTGCAGTGCATCTAGCCTTGATGAAGCAAAACGTTGGTTTGAAGTGGCTACCGTAATATGCAAGTTTATTCCAGAGGGAGAGGAGCGAGCTACCAAGGTCCTCTATTTTTTCAACTTGACCATGACCGTGGCAGAAATAGTGACAACTATATTTTCAAGATCTCGGAAGCGTATACACATCTGCTCTCCCGTTATGGAAAGACATCAACCTGAATGCCACCAGATGCCACCTCACACTCGGTAACTGCCGTGGAGCCCTACCCCCATCTGGACGAGCTATTCATGTTTTCTCCTTGAAGATGGTAACGTTCTGGTGGTCGGCAATGCTATGTAGTGATCATGTGCCTCCGGACTGACTCCCTGCTGTCGATCTTGCCACGATAAAAAAAAATGTGCAATTTTCCGATTATTTAAGTAGGGTCCGAACTGGCCTTTTTATCGCACACTGAAATTTTGCGCTGCCACGGATAGTTGTCGCAAATAGAAAAAAAAGTCTTTAGCGGATGGTTGATGGACTCCATAAACGGAAGAGCAAGACCCGAACAAGACGGGTACCATCGGTTGTTAGAAGTCTGGCGTCAGTGGCGCTGGGATGACTGTAACTCCTATCGCAAGTCACCCTCGGTTCATTCATTCGTGTAAGGAAGGCCCTGCAGCAAATCCGATGAGTCAAGATGGTGTCCCAGAATGTGAAACAAGTTGATCAGTTTCGCTGTCAAGGCTATTGAAACGTTCCATCCGCTAGCAAGGATAGTATAGTGACTCCGCCCAGAAACAAATAGACAGGGTCGACGTAGATGACAGCATGCGCGCGCGCAAAGAGAAGAAACAGATCGATCCTGACCATGCAGACAGAGCGAAAATTCTATTCGAAACAGACACCATCTGCCCAAGCTCAAATAGATTTTTTTTGAATCGTAGTACTGCGCAGGGCAGGGCAAAGGCAGGGCAGGGGTTAGCAAGGCAGCCGATGTAAGGCCCTGCCTGGCCTTGTTTGCACAGCGGTGCTATCGATCGTAAGCGTAAATACGACAAACACTGGCACATGCGAGTTAACGAGGGCTGGTTTGTTTGCATGGAGCAGATCAAATTTTTCAAAGGCTATCAACTCCCTTGGAAGAGAGTTACCATTCCGTGTGTGAAAGATATGACTTTTATAGTAGTGGATCGCATGCGCACAGGGTCCGCACTAAGCCTTTTATTGTCCGTTGGCAATTGGCACTTTATGGCTGGCATTCGGCGGGGAGGGCCCGTCCGGCGTGAATGTCATCAATATTTGGGGAAAAACTTATCACCGCGGTGACTCGAAACTACTATCATGAGACCCGACGGCATAGGCACCCCCCCGACCCCCCCTCCGTCGTATCACCCTGCGACTCAAAGTATGTACCTATACGAGCAAAAAGTCGCTTACTTACATCGACGGGCAATCCCCCCCCCCTTTTTTTTGTTTTTGTTTTTCATTTCTTGTTCACGGGTTCCCGTCCATTCCGATGCTATCCAAGAAGATCAAAGAACGCCGCCAACCCAATGATGCCCTCTGAGATAGTCCCCAAAAACAAACCGCTTAACGTTGCGCGTTATCGACTGCCAGGTTAGTGCTACATTTGGATTGGACGGTATCGGAAGTGGATTTTTTGGAATGCGGTTAAGATGCGGCCATTAAACGCAACACGTAGTACGTGCATTATAGTTGAACCGTCACTGAGAAAAGGAACAGCGGCCATCTGGCATGTAAGTAGTGAGATGTCAAGGCCTCAGGGGCCCGTGAACGCTACTTGAATCAATGAAGATGGCTATGGTCATCATCACCTTAATCGTCCAGTTGTGGAGTAGAGCTCATACAATTGTGGGCATCATCGGAGTTCCCTCACCGGCCAATATATTCCCAGTGCCTTGGCAGTATTGTATACGATGGCTACCATCTTCACTGTACGTTTTCTAGATTTCCTCCCAGGTTTATTTTCTTTTTTTTAGATAACCGGCCCTCGTGCATGTGTACAACGTTGCTTGCGTGCGTCTCGTCCTCGTTAATGCCCGGTTCCCCAATTCAATATTCACCCCCTATGAATCTTTCAAACGACCGCCCCTATACATGATGTGCAATCTCAACATCTCAACATATTCACGCGGAGCCGCGGGATCATTCGCAAGCCCATTTTCTCAGATTGTATAAATCTATATGATATTGGTTCTGGTCTTATTTAATTACATATTAAGACGACCGTTGTCTGCTTGTTTTGCAAGTACTTTCATCGGCACATTAGGTTTCATTCTCAATCTTCGTTGATGGGAAGGGCGTGCATATCATGGTCAAGAAACATATTCACGACACCGTTGTTCATGTTCGGATATTCAGAGATTAGCTATAGTTCCAAATGAATCGTGTAATGAATGCAGGATGTCAGCGTTCTTTTTCACGTTAATCGTACATTCCGATTGTGAGGGGATAGACGACATGACTTGATGTACCTGTTGGTGAAAGGGTCGAATGATCAGGCTACTAATCCTTGTAACATATCCAAGAGGTGTAACCCAGTTGGCTTAAATGGTAGATGTGCCTGAAACAGGACGCGGTTAGGGACATGAAAGAAAACCTTCAAACGTACAAGGCATCTTTCTTCTCCTGACCTGCGATGGGAAGTAGCTGTGAACAGAAGAGCGGGGATGAAGTGTGACGACGTTTAAGAACAAGTGCCAGAAGCCAGCGGGTGGTTCCAGCTGTACATAGTGATCATTGGATGATGGGTCGTGGCCTGTGGCGTGTTGCCTTACATGCCCTATGGCTAGGATGGTTGATGGGAATCGATAATCACAAAGGTCGGAAGAGACCGTCACAGTCGATGTCACGCGCGATCACCACAACCGCGTCAAATAGGAAACCTGGCCTAATCACACCAAATATCCGAGCTCTTGCTGCCACAGCAGAGGACTGGCTGGCGTGGAAGGACAATCTACCAAGTGTTTTATGACCTTCGCCATCGCTTTGTCTCAACTGCCATAAGTCATGACAGATAGGTTTGTAACGACGGACCCACGCAATGATATTCTGAACGGGAATACTGCGGTGGTACATGGGCCGCAGGGTTGACAAAACACCTAGACCATGTACAAAGATTGGGCTTTGACGCCGTTTGGATATCGCCCGTAGTGGATGACGTGACTCCTTATGGAGAAGGCTTACCATGGATGCGAGGTCGACAAGAACAGGGATTGATGTAGCCAAGCTTTTTGTTGGACGATGGGAAAAAAGGCTCTGGCTTTACATCACATATGACTGAAAAGCCCTTCGTGGCCATACACGGGCTATGAACGCGGCTCGGCGTGTTGCGGTAGCAGCTTCACAAACAGATTTTCTCAATACATCGGTAAGTGCTCTCTTGAGTCAGGCAATTGTCGAAAAGTCGTTTAGCTCGCTCGATAGGTGCAATTCATACCCACAATCCTCTATCGCTTTGTTTAAAACGCCCTCTCTAACGTTTGGTAATAGCGCAAATGCCGTCGCGTCGTGGACGTTTTCACGTCTCAGAAAACTCATGCGAACGATGACGGCTCGCTACAGGTCCAGTCGAGGTTCGGGATGCCACAAGTGATTTCGCCTTCTGTTGCGAAATGGACCTGCATTCAATTCATTCATGCTTAGATGTTTCTCCCATCAAAGAGGCTCAGCAAAAGGCCTAGCGCTGTGTTCTGCGAGTGCCATGGTCAGTAAAAGCGTGGCTTTCCGTTGGAAGAAGAGCGAGTGCAAAGCTGTTGGTGGAGCGTTCTTTATAAGTATGGGATTCTTGGCTTGATACCTGACTATGCCGCTAGGTATGTACCATATTTTGTAGCATGCCACGTCGTCATCGTTAATCAGACTCCGAAGCGGACTGATAACCAAGGCGGAGACGTGCCAGATGAGGACTTGGGATATGCGTTATAAACCCTTCTCCTTGGGATGAAATGAATCTATGGTGGCAGGTCGAATGGCGAAGACTTGGACATCGAAGTCGGAGAGACGCTTTGGCATGTTAATGGGTGAGGTTATTTCCACGATAACAAGTATGCCGCGAGAGGAGGGGCGAGAGGGAATGCGGGAACATAAGGCGGGTGTATGAAGGCTTTTGTTGAACATGGAGTTGGAGCTAGGCCGCTTCGAGTCAAAGAACAGTTGTTCTACATTCTGGAATAGAACATAGCAAGTTCATATCAAAGTACCATCATCTCCCCTGTCATGAACAGTTGATAACATCCAAATCACCCACCCATTTCGACATGGTCTCAGCTGAAGTTCCTGAATGCGGTAAGACAAGACTTACATCCAAGCCAATGAAAAGTTCTATCGACGATTTAATCGATAGTGTGGAACGTAGTATGACGGAATCCATACTGCTTGTTGCCTTTCCCAAGTCTATCTATCTCGAAAGTCCAGTGGAGACCATTTGCAGCTATCGGAGTAATCATTTCGATTTCGAGATCATGTGAGGACGGCGAGGAACGTCGCAAGTGGTGTTGATATAGAAGGTAGGTATATATGTGCATTGAATTGACCTGGACTGGAACTTTGCATACTGCCATCATCCAATTCCAGACTGAGGTAGGGTCGCGATTTCCCTGTCCCTTCTGTACTGTCAATTTTCAGGCTGTAGTGAATCTCATAAATGTATAACAGGTGCGCACGGTGGGCCGAGACGATATCAACGATCGTGCTTGGTCACTTGTAATAAGCACACGTAGGACAAGAAGTGATCACGAGCCGCGGCGTCTTGGGGTGTTTCCGACAACTGATGACCGGATCGTTCACAATCTTATGAGATCCTTTGTACTCAGATAGGTGAAAACCGTTTTACGGTTGAATTGCAATGGAATATCAAGTGAAGAGGCAATGGGCCAGCAATCATCTCATCTCATCTAGTACCTGTAACGCGTCGAGTAATCTAAAAGCGTGAAGTTAGCCAAGTGCGGGACGCAAGAAACGCTGAAAAGCACCTCTTGGAGAAACCACTAGACCGCGTCCCTTCGAAGCGCCTCTATACACCGTCTCGATAATATCAATTAACTAAGCATCATTAACATTGATAGACTCCCCTCGTGCATAAATTCTCACCTCTTGTTTGTTATCCATCGCCCAATTGCTAAACAACGAGAAACTCGTCATAAGGGCAGGACCATAGAATCAGCGAACGCTCACATCTTGTTATTGTTACCAGTTCCGAGATCAATCATAATATGCTTATTTCTGAACCATCTTTAGTCATCGTCCTGAACAGGCACAGATGGCCATTACCCACCGATAGAAGAACATAATTGTGCAGGGATCATACAACTCATACATCTACACGATATGCTGTTAGCTCATTGTTTGAAGCTATCTAAAAACGTACGTACCTTGTTGAAGTCTGGAACCTCCGTGATGTCCGCTAGATAAATGACAGCAAAGTTCTGAACTTTCTCCGCGATTGCATGGAGTGTTTCGTCCATGATCATGCATTGGGGGTCCCAGTCATGACCAAAACGGATAGCAACCACTCTGTCTTCTTCGGATTTGATGGCCTCGTCGACATGCCAGCCAGATGGAAGGTGAGGAAGGAAATAGGACATGCATTCAATTGGCACAGCCACTGGCAACTTGACCGGCGCCAACAACGCGCATGTCCTTCTGGATGTACCGTTTCAGCACAGCCAACACAAAAGCGTGATTAGCACGAAGGGCACATGGCAGCACTGCATGTTAGGAGCTGCGGACGCTCTGCTTCGTATATATGAGGCACGGCATATATTAACGCTACCCACCATCAAATGACAACCGATATCCACGATGTTCAGCTCGACCCGCCCATTGGGACATGCTACTTTAAATCGTGAGTCCTCTCCACCCACAACCAGAGTGAAAATTTTCATGTTTTTATATAGGTACACTACCACTTTTGCAAAGGATGAAAGCAAAGTCAAATTCACCATAAATGTGACATTTTAACTCTACGTGACGCGCGCAAAGCCAACAGATCCCAATTTCACTGCGAACGGTGGCAAAGTCTATATTATCGTTGTATACAGTGGCTCGGCCAAGGCCACCGGGCTTTCAAGGCCCCATTTTGGCCTAGAAGACAAGTCCGGTGTGCTGTCGCTCATGAATCAACTTCCGACCACTGGGTCTGGCACAAGAATTAGGAGCGACAGATTGTGTGTGTACAATTTGGCTATAGTTTTTGCATTTGACCTGTTCATCCCATAAAATTTCCAGACTCGATTGACTTGGCGCAGACCATGAGTATGTACAACAGTGGCGGAAGCAATGGGTACAGCTTCCCCGCTAGATACAAGCGAAATTTTAGCGTTAGGGATTACACGCAAATCAGTCACCAATCGGGGTCATCCTGGGGCTGGTCCATGGACTGTAAAAAACTAGTGGGTTGAATGAGCGTTTGTGATAGCTGAAACTAATATCTTCGAAGAATCCGCAACCCGAACCCAGTATAAACGGTCTTCAGATTTTCGAGACGAATAAGCTTGCAGTTGTTAATCCTAGTGCGTATCTACTCTGGACGATTTTTGAGCTTTGAATGCAACTATCGTGGCAGAGCTTTTCTGTAACTTTTCACCCTTCGTAAGTTTCATATTTGCACATTGCTCTTGGCGCCGCCTGACAACTTATCCTGCTTAGGGCGAAGATTATAGCCAGGAATATTCTCTCGATTTTTCCGCTCAGGAAGGATGCAGTAGTAGGCGGGGTGTATTAAACCCAAAGCCATCAGGTTAAGAGGCCTATCGACCTTGCGAACGTTTCCTGTAAAATGCGATGCAACCTATATCACCTTCCACTTTTGCACCCCGGGCGTTCCAACAACTCGTATCAGTTTCATTGTCCTTTGGGCCAGCCATATTTGATACTGTAAAAGATAAGACTTATATAGATAATAGCATGTCCGCACTAGTCTTGACTATTGTCCGTTGGCACTTTAACCATGCTGGGCCCAAATGTCATCGTATTGGGAAAAATTATCACCGCGATGACTCGAAACTACGGACCGACGGCATTAGGCACTCCCGTCGTATCAACCCTGGAGTTAGTATGCGCAAATCGCTTTGCTACATCGACGGGCACCCATTTTTCATTTGTTCCCGGGCTCCCGTCTATTCCCCATCCAGAAGACCAAGAACGTCAACCACGATAGCCCCAGAAAAGTCGCCTTCATATATCCCAAGAAGACCAGATGCAATTTTCCATTCCGGAATAGACACTATTAGCTAGCGAACCCTCTGGGTTCATATTGGTTGCTTTATATTATTTCCTGAAAAACCAACTTTGGCCGATATTAAACACAGCAGATAGCAGATAACAGGTAAGGGCGTTCCTCATTCGTTTGGACCTACCCCGCCACGGCATTGATGATCGAGAAGAAGAGAAAGGATAGGGGGCAGTATACAGTGTGTTGAAATGATCCTAGCCAGGACGTGTGTTGGGAGATTGTACTCCTCCTAGCTTGTTCCCAGTCAGCCTTTTATCGTGAGTCGTTCGTAATAAATGGAGGCAATTGGGCACATATCGGCAACAGAGCAGTGGTCGGATAGGTCCCTGGGAGCAGAAGAGTGTGGAACTGGAGAAAGGCAACGAACAAGTGAAGGAATTGCGAGCAAGAAGGGAAGAGTGAATTGAATGGCAGGGTGGAGCCTTTGAGTGACAAGTTTCGTGTAGAGTTGGTGGCGCCCGTTTCGACGAGGCAGCCTGCGTCAGGATGGCTTAGCAGGGAATAAAGACATACGAAAAATAAGGTCGCCAGAGGCACCGTGACAGGGCTACGCATCACTTCGCTGTTGTCCTGATCGCGTTCCTGCATGCATTGAATGTGCATCCAAATGGCCTAAACGTCACTGTGTCCATGACTGCCTAGTCTACCGTCTCGTTTCTATAGCAAGGGCAAGCGTTCATTGTAAGCATAGCAGGGGCAGGTGTTCGGTCTATATAGCGTTCAGCTGAGTATTAGTTGTACTGATTGCACCAGAAGTCGTAAACGCCATTCCCGTGACTCAATAAACAATACTCCCTAGTACGTCAAGGCATTTCGATTCTGAAGATTTGACGAGTCACAAAGCCGTTGAAATTTTACAGACCACTTTGCCCAAGAATTAGGTTACTTCTAGTCTTCCAGACTACAAATATTGCATGCATCTATACACAAGACCTATTATAGAGTCCATATACGAAAAACCTTTTTGCTTTCCCCTCATTCGCATGTCTAGTATCAAAAGTACGTGTAAGTGGAGTGCTACACGAACGGTTAAGCCAGTGGGCCACCGGGGTGGTTTCGGGGCGGTGTTCGGGTGCTCGGGCGGTGGTGGTGTGTCGGATGGTGCTCGGGTGGTGGTGTTCGGGATGGTGCTCGGGGTGGTGGTGCTCGGGATTGTGGTGCTCGGGATGGTGCTCGGGGGGAGTGGTTGCTCGGGTGGTGGTGCTTCGGGATGGTGCTCGGGGTGGTGGTGCTCGGGATGGTGCTCGGGTGGTGGTGCTCGGGATGGTGTGCTCGGGATGGTGGTGCTGGGATGGTGCACAGGACGGGGTGATGCACGGGAACTGGGTGCGCACGGATGGTTGCACAGGGAGGGATGGCGCACGGGATGGTGCACAGGGAGTGGATGGTGCACGGGGACGGGGTGGTGCACGGGATGGTGCACAGGGAGTGGATGGTGGCACGGGGACGGGGTGGTGCACGGGATGGTACACAGGGATGGATGGTGCACGGGGGACGGGATGGTGCACGGGATGGTGCACAGGGAGTGGGTGGTGCACGGGGACGGAGGGAGTGGATGGTGCCGGGACTGGATTGTGCACGGGTACGGGATGGTGCACGGGGAGGGGTGGTGCACAGGGACTGGGTGGTGCACGGGGAGAGGATGATGCACAGGGACCGGGTGGTGCACGGGAGGTTTTGCTAAGGATGTTTCACCCATAGGTGCGCTAAGCGCGATCGCTGCCAGAGACCAACGCGACAAAAGTGGCGGGGAAAATACTTTCATAATGACCTGAAAATGGGGTTAAGATCCCAAGTCGAGTTCTGAAGAACAGGTGCTCACAGTGGGTAAAGTAGGTGGAGGACTGATGATGAACATCGTCGTCTGCTATACTCTTTATATGCATTGCTAGCACGGCCAATGTTGTCAAGGGTTCACGTATGTGTACCCCTGAAGGCCGATTTCTTTGTGGTTGAAAGCAGTCAACGCTAGGTGTCAAGTACAGGTCCAGGACCGTCAACGTTCGCATTATTCCTGACGTGGGAGGATCCAGTGTTCCACTCATGATGGTCACCGAACCTGTTTAATGAGCATACAATGCGCAGAGCACAGTTATGCCCCAACTCTCGATTTTTCTAGATTTGATGTTTTGTGACGAAAGACTGAGCACATTGCCACACAGGCTTGATCGCCCGTGGCGGTCCCAGATATCAATTTTCGCCAAATAGTTCGCCCGTTTTTTTCATTGGATGAGAGAGGCCGTGTGGAGGGCGTCACTAGTGATTACGGCTTCCCCTTGCAGCGGACTTGGATCCATTCAGTAACTGTTCATGGGTTTACGCACTCGTTCCGTTGGCAACACCTCCACCAACAATTCACATAACTTTTTTTGTCCTTCCAGTGCGAGGCCGTCACTATATCGTGGTTGATGCTCACATCGCGCTTTCTGTTGTAAAATAACGATTGCGTCTTCATGTCCACAACACAGAGGAAAATTCATTTACTAGGCGTACATTGTCCATTGTCACAGGCCTGGCTCTCCCTGTTCTCCAGGTCCGTCGTCGATGAGTGGCCTAGCTGATGCGATCAGGTGCCTTAAAGAAATTAACCAAGTCAATCTGACCTGATCGTGGTAAGGATGCTGGACTCGGACATCTTGTTTCGTGATGGTTGGCGCCAGGGACCGTCACATTGTAACATGAGATTGGAGTATTCAATGTGGCGGGTTGACCACACTACCAGGCACCGGATTCAGTTGATTGACGCTGCTAATTCTTCACATAACAACTGGCGTCAGAGCTGGAAAGTGACTAGTGACTAGTGACTTTCGTGGATGGTACTTGGTACAGATCTTCCCACACATTGCACCTCTCCTCCCCACATGGATCGCCGCGCCAGATCAGACATTCCACATCCCCAAGGAGACGGTTGCAGTTGGACAAAGGGTGGCCATGTGCACGTCTTGAACGCCATTCTCAACTCGATAAACAATTTGTTGCGTTGCATTTCGACTCTGATTGCCTTCAAGTTGGAGTCAATCACGAAGCAGCAGGCTAATTTTTTTCATACACTTGTGATTCGCGAAAGCTGAGTAAACGATAGAAATAACATGTGACCAGAGCAATCTCAAATGCCTACTTCAATAGAGCTGTTCAGGGAAGAGGACAACACTTGGTGCCTATATTCCGCGAGTCCATCAATCGAACAAACAAATGTGGTGTCGACCATGAAGATGCCTATACACATTGCGAAACCCTTGCGTCTTTAATTGTTTCGCTTTACAAAATTTAAACCTATAGCCGCACTAGAGCGACTATGGCATCTAAGCTATTGCCATGCCCGAACGCAATCCAAACTAGTCGTACAGATAATATAGTCAAACATGACTTGGCATACTTGTTGGAAGGAAAATGAATGGGTCGATCAGAGCATCGAAAATGCTGCCTCCCACTGACGCTAAAGTACGCGGCAACGCGTATTACATAATGAGAATTACTCCACTGCGTGCAGAGGAAGCTGTGCGTCGTGGTTAAACCGGAGTTCAGAGATGGGTGTGACAAGGTTTGCTATTGACGTTGATGGTTTCGCCATACATATTGACGAAGCCGGACGTCCAAACTGAGCAAAAGATTAATGGTGAGCGCAACGAACCGGGCGTAGAACAAATCGAGCGCACCCAATGGCCAACCAACCTTCTCCACTGATCCAACGGCACCAGCCATTACACCGCCCAGCGCTCCGAACCCGCCATCGTCCTTCCACCGCCGCACACAGATCCTCTGATCCAACGTCCCACAAGTAGACCTCCGCACTCTGCTCAGCACTGCCAAATGGGGACGCGACAACGCTTTGACCAGTGACGCTCCTAATAGCGATGGAGAATTCGACGTGCGCTGACCGAAGAGGAGGACGGAAGCCACCACAAGCCTTTCACGCCTCCCCCTGCCGCACCGCATTTCAGCGATGCGATGACCTGCCCACACCCCGCCACGTCCTGCTACCGAGATATATCGCCAGGACAAGGGCTGAAGGCGCCATGCTTTCGTCGACACCTCTGCTCTTGGCGCGGTTTTCCCTCCCTTGTCCCTTTCACTGCCCTCAACTTCCAGATATGGACGTCGAGGACAATCTGTTTCTTAAACTGTTTGCGGCTATTATGGGAAGCAGAGAGTAGGGCAGCCGTAGTATCTGAAATAGAGGAGAAAGTTGCACCCCGGCATGTCGCCGTTGTTGTTCCTGTTTGGAGATCGTGTATGATCTCTCTTTAGAAGGGGAAAGGTCCTGTGAGGAGAAGGGCGGATCCAGAAGGATAAAATTGAGCAGATGCTTGGGAAGTTATGGGGAGAGAGGGGACGTGTAAGGTTTGGAGGAGAGGAGAAGTATGCCCACAACCTGGAAGTTTATGTGAGTAAGGGAAGTCCTATTCCAAAGTAAGTTGAAAACGCACATTGAACAGTCGTATTCTTCTGTCCGTTGTGGCAACACAAAGTACGGGGACTGGCTCAGAGGGGTGAAAAGTGACAACTTTGACCTGTCCACAGTTGGATTGTTGAACAGACTGGTTCGCGTCTCGCAGTCTTTCGACGGAGCGCTGTTCAGGCGGGAGAACGACTCTGGTTCCCTTTCCCCTTTGCTAAGATTCCCGTAGTTGCGTTCAGCAGGTCTTGCACGCTTTCTCCTTCCTCGCTTCCCTGACTCTCGTCTCCTACTAACGCATCCTTCTTCCGTCGTTGACGCGCTGCATTTCTAGCTCTGACAGCCCACTGTAGCTCAGGATTGATGCGTTCAAACTGCCTCCTCAACCGACTTTCGTACTCCTTTCCACTGATCATGTCTTTGTCAGGCCCATCGCGGAACTTGCGCAAGAATTGCCCGAAGAAACTTGGAGAGGCTCATTCGCTATCCATGCTGCGCGGTCGGTGTCCCGTTTTGGTTTTAATTTTGGTTTTGGCGGTGTGGGGACTGATTTCGGTTTTTCCGAGCCGCTTGAATCCTGAATCTTCTTCATG
The DNA here is from genome assembly GCA_023014475.1 of Amanita pallidorosea. Taxonomy (NCBI): domain Eukaryota; kingdom Fungi; phylum Basidiomycota; class Agaricomycetes; order Agaricales; family Amanitaceae; genus Amanita; species Amanita pallidorosea. The sequence continues at coordinate 51,155 of JAEBUS010000031.1, read as the reverse complement.
TTCTCCTTCATCACCATTACCGTACTCCGTAGAGTCTTGTTCAATGTCGTATATGCGTGCCGGAGCACCGTCACCAACGAAGAATAGCTAAACGAGATCAGCATGCCTTCATCTAAATGCACGATACGCACATCAGCATCCGATAGATGCTGACCATCATCTACATCCCGGTCTTCTCGTGCAGCTTCTTCGATCGCTGCCGATCAATTCCATCCCTGGCACGTTCATAGACACAAACTTTGTCCCAAAGAGAATGCTTCTGCAAGGTTTGTTTTTCTTGTCTCGCTTGTCGTCTTCTGTCGCTTTCGTGGATGTTTTGCTATGCTGGTGAACTAATTAAAGAGGCGAGTGGGAAACCTTTGTTTGGTTTGTACAATTTGAATGAAGCTAGCCAGAATAGAGTGAACCCTCGGTTCATCATAACATCCAAATCACCCGCTTTCGACATGGTCTCAGCTAAGTCTGCTGAGAGTAAATTCCGTTTCATAATGTCCTTGAACCTAAATGCAATAAGACGTGTCGCAGGAAAGAAGACTTACAGCAATCCCACAACGCGAGCAGGCCGTTCCATCTCTGTTGGTGCTGAATGTGAGATTCGTAGGTGATAGTGCAAGGACTCAGGAAGGCATGGACCGTTTGATGAGTGGCACCATCCCGTTTCGAGCAAAAGGCGTTGTGCAAGCTCAAAGACCGCCGCATTTAGCGCGACTTTACTGCTCGTCGTCTCCTGTCCGCGTATGAGCGCCATGGTACGTCTCTCGATTAGGGACCGCCAGCTGTGTAGATTTTTTTCAGGTGAGTATGATGGCATTGATGTCGAGAAGAACAGAAAGGATGGGATTATAGAGGACAGAATACATTTCCGCTCAAATTGAGATGATCTCGTTCCCGGCTATCGTCGTATTAATGAATGGGGGCAATACACAGCGACGGGCACACCAGATCGACCCTCCCCCGTCTTCTGCCTTCCTTGGTTCATCAGTCTCGTCTACTCCCGTCTGCCCTTGTAGCGCATATCGACATATCCTATCTGCGCCTCGTCCAGGGCAGCACGCGATTGCAGTGGTGCGAAGTCGCACCTCTCCAAAACCACGGTTTGAAAAGGCGTCACGAGCGCCTCTGGGATCTCAATGTCCAGCGGGCGACGAGGTTGAAAAGGACGATGAAGAGAAAAGACTGGCAAGCATGCTCACAAAGTTTGTGCTTAGGGACTCGTTAATTGCCTCGCTGAGATGCGATGACAGGCAATGATGAAAAAAAGGCTTGTGGCTTCAGCCCTCTTCGTCAGCGGTGTCAGTTCTCCATCGCCATTGGGAGCATCGTGGTTGAACCTTCTTCAGCGCAGTGCTGAGCTGAGATCCGGATGTCTACTTGTGGGATGTTGGACAGAGGAGGTGTGTGTGATGGTGGAAGGACGAGGGCGGTGTATGAAGCTTGAAGCTTGAAGGCTGGTGTACTAGTTGGTCGGTTGGCTATTGGGTACGCTTGATTTGTTACATCCCGTTCGTTGCGCTTACCATTCTCTTTGCTCAGTTCAACGTCTGGTTTCGTCAATATGTATGGGGCTGGCTCATTTTCAACAAATTCTGACTCGAGGTTGAATCCGAAACCCATCAAGTCAATAGCAAACCTCGTCACGCCCATCTCTGCACTCTGATTCAACCACGACTTGCCATCGCAAGTCAGGAGAAGAGGATGCCATGCTGTTCCTTATTCCTCGCGTCGTAATCGCTTCTTGCTTCGGATCCATTGACCTCGTTTGCCAATTGACCTACTAGTACTTCGAGGAGTCGGCCATGTTACAAGCATGCTTAGATGCTTCTCCCATGAAAGGTACTCGGCAGAACAGGAGCGCTGTCTCTTGCCAGTGCCGGTCAGTCTAAAAGTAGGGTATTTTCATTGAGAGAAGATCGAAGGATAATTGGTGGAAGCTGTTGGTGGAGCGTTCTTTATGAGTATTATGGGACTCTTGGCTTGTGCCTTACTATCAAATGTGTACAATATTTCTGGCATTACTGTCATGTATTTCAGAACCACTGCCTCTTATAGTCGTCATCGTTAAGACGGCGGAGGTGCTCAGTGACGGTGCAAGGAAGGACGTCGAATAGCGAAGACTTCAGAAGCAAGCATTAAGGACATCGAAGAAGTCGGAGAGACTCCGCATTGACATGAGATTGAACAAGTACTTACATGGCACTTTGCGAGGGTCATTCATGGACCGGCGTCAGTGAATCGTAGGCTATATGGTTGCGGATGAGTAAGTTGTCACCGTGACGCCCTCCGTTCTGCGAGCCGCCACGGTTATGGCATTCACTCTCGCGTTGTGCCATAACTTCTTTGCATTCTCGTGGTCCACGGTAGTCTCCACACCCCGATATTGGTACGTGCGTCCACTTCCTGACTGACAGCATTTTTGATGATTCTCTCCGTTAGCTGGTTTTGATATTCCGCTTCTTGACTGGAATGTGGACCGACGTTTTTGAGTGTCATGGGAGGTAGCCTCGTCGTGATCTCTTCTCAAAAGACGAGGTCGCATTCAAAGTGAGCGCGTCTTCCATTTCCGACATGTTGCTAATGAAAAATTGGCCTGTCATCCCCGAATGCTAATTTAGTGATTGTGTACTCCGAGTCTCCGAATCCTCATGGCTAGCTTGCCTACTGCCCAGCTTCTGACAAAGTTAAAAGGAATGGTTTCGCGGCTAGGTGATGGAAGTAAAAGTGGTTTTTAGTTGATGGTGTATGGACATGATGTGACACGGTGATTCTCTTACCCCCATTCCAACACTGTGCTCGCAGTAGAACGCTCTGTTTCCCGCATTGAAGAATATAAGTATAACGAGAAACCCAGCGTCCCGCTGCAATGCAGCTTCAAACGCGAGGAGTCTCTCCAAACGGCAATGCGCCAAGTTACTGGGCCAACCGGTCCGGATCGCAGACTCAGTGTAAATCCTCGACTATACGCCGAGACAAATCACTTAACCAACGATCGGAAAGCAGGATCAAATTGTGTTGTGAATTCTAGAGTAGTTGAGGAACGAGACGTACGTAGAATGTAGTCTACGCCGGCGAAGCGAGGTGGCGGTGCGCTTCTTCTTCGTCTCAGACACCCGCAACTCGCAGCTCGGTCAGCGTAGCCACCATCCTCATTCTCTCGCGCCCACCCACCACTAGTCTCTTTCGATTTGCCAGGCTTTGGCAGAGTGGGTCCACTTACGGTGTCCGGCCGGCGATTTCGATCATCTGTGCATTATGTAAGGCGTCACGTGTATCCTATTTTGGTCATATTGCTATATTGGACGGCGCGCTCTCTGCCATGAGCTCTCATGCGACCTCGTGGTCGTGGACAACAACTGAAGGCCGAACCGTTGCACGCGAAATCATCGAGAAATGTATACCACAGTGGCAGTCTGGCCCTCGACCATTTCAGCTGGACTGCTGGGTCCAGACTCTCGCAAGAAAGCCCGTTGTGCTCATTGCTTCGACTGGAGGCGGAAAAACTGCCGCTTTCTTTGGGCCTATCCTTATCATGCAGGATCTCATTCGTAATCGGCGTCCCTCATATCCCCCAACCTCCCAAAAATCCTATTGCTCTCATTGTCACACCTCTAATTGAGCTCGGAAATAACCATGTAAGTTTCATATCATATGTTCTGCAAATATGAGCTAAATTTCTATGTCAGGCCCGTGAAATGCAAGAATATGGTCTCTCATCCCTCTCCTTGAGCGCAAAGAGCGCTTGCCGATGCATCAAATGAAGGCCGGGACCTTTATAATGAAATTACGACGTTGTCATTG